>JAZKJV010006663.1:0-472889 GCA_037367405.1 Ottelia alismoides
TGGGGCTGCGGGAAGGGAGGGGCGAGACGGTACGCGGGCGCGAGGCGAGGGGGAGGCGATGCGGGGAAGGGCGGCGACGAGGGGGGTCGGGGCGCGGGGGGCCTGCGCGTGGGAGAGGCGCGGGCTGTGCGGGGCACCACTGGGGTGATCGCGGGGAGGGAGGGGAGGCCGGGGTTAGCGGGCGATGCTGGGGAAGGCGGCGAGGACGGGGGTGGTTGGGGGGAGGGGGTTCTGTTGCAGGAAGTGCGAGGGTGGCGGCGGAAGGGGGAGGCGGCGATGGGACTGGTGACGTCTTTGGCGACGGTGGTGGTAGTGATGGTGTCGGTGACGCCGAGAATTCCTGGACAGCGGCCTTGACCCCAGAAAACTTGATGTTTTCATAATATAGATCCGTACTTTCATCAAATATGGGCCCGTATCATCATCGTATTGTTGCACAGGAGTCGTATCAAATAAATCTTCATCCGCAATGAGAATACCTTTGTTTTTTGCTTCGAAATCGGGTTGAACAGCGGCTGCAAAAATCTGATTTTTGTCGTTGACGGATGAATCTTCATCGATTAGCGCATCCAACCAAGTTTGCGCTTTGATGCTAGACATAAGGCGTTGCTTGAACTTTTGTTGGCGTGAACGAGACTGCGGGCCATGAGATAGGCGGCTCAGATCGAGTTGCAAACGCCAATATTCGACCGGATCGTCGAATCGTAGGAACGATTCGGTTTCCATGCTCTGATACCAAAAGATGCAAATTGAAATTCGGCGTGGGCGATAAAATTTGAAAATATTCGAACGGTGGAATTTCGGTGGAGAAATAGAGGGGTTGAGGAGAAGAACACGCCTGTAGCGCGGGGTTGAAGAAGGAGAACATGGAGATCGCGAGGCGATGGTTGGGGCGGCAGGGTGCAGCGGCAACAGCCGAGGTGGTCGGTGGTAGTAGGGGCTGCGGGAAGGGAGGGGCGAGACGGTACGCGGGCGCGAGGCGAGGGGGAGGCGATGCGGGGAAGGGCGGCGACGAGGGGGTCGGGGCGCGGGGGGCCTGCGCGTGGGAGAGGTGCGGGCTGTGCGGGGCACCACTGGGGTGATCGCGGGGAGGGAGGGGAGGCCGGGGTTAGCGGGCGATGCTGGGGAAGGCGGTGAGGACGGGGTGGTTGGGGGGAGGGGGTTCTGTTGCAGGAAGTGCGAGGGTGGTGGCGGAAGGGGGAGGCGGCGATGGGACTGGTGACGTCTTTGGCGACGGTGGTTGTAGTGATGGTGCCGGTGACGCGAGAATTCCTGGACAGCAGCCTTGACCCCAGAAAACTTGATGTTTTCATAATATAGATCCGTACTTTCATCAAATATTGGGCCCGTATCATCATCGTATTGTTGCACAGGAGTCGTATCAAATAAATCTTAATCCGCATTGAGAATACCTTTGTTTTTTGCTTCGAAATCGGGTTGAACAGCGGCTGCAAAAATCTGATTTTTGTCGTTTGACGGATGAATCTTCATCGATTAGCGCATCCAACCAAGTTTGCACTTTGATGCTAGACATAAGGCGTTGCTTGAACTTTTGTTGGCGCGAACGAGACTGCGGGCCATGAGATAGTCGGCTCAGATCGAGTTGCAAACGTCAATATTTGACCGGATCGTCGAATCATAGGAACGATTCGGTTTCCATGCTCTGATACCAAAAGATGCAAATTGAAATTCGGCGTGGGCGATAAAATTTGAAAATATTCGAACGGTGGAATTTCGATGGAGAAATAGAGGGGTTGAGGAGAAGAACACGCCTGTAGCGCGGGGTTGAAGGAGGAGAACATGGAGATCGCGAGGAGAGAGAGTGAGAAGGAGAGAGAGAGAATAAATCTCAATTAATTATCAAACTGAACTGACTAAAACAATGGACCCTCATCCCTTTATACAGGAGGGATGAGATTACAAAAATAGTAAACTAATTTAAATTGACAACTAATTATCCTCATTAGACTCAAACTAATTAACCGACCAAATTTTAAAAATCAAATCTATAACTAATTGTTGGAGATCACATGCGATCTCATTTATTTAATTAAAGACCCGACAACTTTAAATAAACGTAAATAAAATTGACAATTAGAATTAAAAAAAAATATTCGGCCCTATAATGTTGTTCCACGCTGCATCAGGCGGGGGCAGACTGGGGGGAGGTGCTGGAGGTCGTTGGCGGGGGGAGGGTTGCTGAGGTCACTGGCGGGACCATGCTCGACGAGGGGGTGTTCAACGGGAGGGTGGTGGCGCAGGGTCGAAGGGAGAGATGCCTCGACGTGGAGGGGGATTCGACGGGTTAAGGTCCGGTCTGAGTTGGAGGAAGTGGGCGGGGGAGGCCTGGACGGGGGGTCAGCGGGGAGGAGGAGGTGGTCGATGGGGAGGAAGGGGGAGGGGGGAGGAGGAGGATGGCATAATTTGTAAATAAGAATGAATATTAGGGACAACTTCGTCTTTTTTAACGGAAACTGTTAAATATAACAGTCATTTTAAATGGAACATAATACAGGGTTATGTCATGTAAGAGTTAAGCATTACTCGGGGTTTCTCATGTAATTCGCGATTATCTAGGGTTATGAATGTTATTGAGAAATTACTCAGGGTTATGGGTGTAAAAATCCCTTAATATTAACTAATTAACAAAATAATCAACAACGTAGCTTAGCTAAAATTAGTCGAGGTTGTTGCCTTTTCATCTATTAATTAATTAACTTGATAATCCCATTATCATAATTGGAGAAATTATGTAATTAATCCTCAAAGCTTATGAATCATATTCATGAGCCCAAAATTAAATGTAAATTTAATTTACATCTACAAAATTCATGTGAATCAAATTCACACAATTTCATGCTTTGAAAATATTATGTAAATCATATTTACATAAATATTTATATGAATCATATCCATATAAATATTAATTATTATGAATCACTATTCACATTAATTAATGAGATATATTTGTGAGTATTATTCACAAAATTGACCTTATGCAATAGTAACTATTATTATTACAATATTGATATCAATAGGTATGCGTTTTAATCCAATTAGGACTTATGAGATACAAATGCAGATACTTGGAGATAATGTCAAGGAGATCATGCTATCCATGTATAATGACAGACTTGAAATATGTATATCAATCCAATTTCAGGATTTATACCATTTTACCAAAAAATCCGCCACCTACGAATGCTGAGTTTGAGCTGTAACACTAACACTTTCCATGAGCTGGAGAAAGTGTTAGTGAGCTGAATCCAGCTTCCTTGACTATTTCTAATCGTAGTCCAAACCATTTGGACCTAAGAAATGAGCTCAAGGAGCTTGTATATTTCTATTTCCATGATTATTTTTGTTTCCAACATTTGAACATTGAATTGAAATTGGAATTGGAAATTGGATTCAAATTGCGATTTAATCCAATTAAATCACAAATCATCTAGTTAAAAGGGAGCCACTAAAATCCTTTCTGTTTTATTACTCATTCGGAATGGAAGTGTCATGGCAGATGACCCATTACAACTGATGTAACCCAGAGTATTCTAATACTCATTCATCTTTTACACTGAAAGACTTTGATAAATCTGAAGTTTAAACTCTGGTTGACTTTCTTCTTCAGAATTTATCAATAGATTTCTCATTTGATAATTGGATGACAATATTAATCTTATTCTTTCCAAAAGCATATATTAATATCTCCAATTCGTATCTTATTTTATAAACAAGATGACCATGCATGGAATTCATTTTGACCCCAAAATATCTCATGAGTGAGCTCTGTCTCCTAGTTCATAAACTATGAACCTGTATGATTCCTTCGAGAGATCATACACTCATATGACTTCATATGCACACCAACGTGCCATTATATGGACCTTAGCGAGGTCACCAACCTATTGGTCTGTCAAATGTATATACTCAGGCATATAGATGCATACTGTCTCATGTCAAAGGTGTGTGCTTGATCGTGACAATTACTATTCATGTCTTAGTTTATCTCGACCTAATCAAGTCAACTCTTTGACTTGATTATTCCAACACTTCCGAATCCCCATTCCTATGCAGAGGATCTGTGTCAAAAAATCGGTTGGAAATCAGCCTTCAGAGAAAGATTGCCATCTCTTTCTCAGACATGAGATCTGTATTGAATATCACATGTTTGAAGTCAACTATGTCCTGCCAGCTGCATGGTATTTAATAGGGATTTTATCACTTGTGCCCCTCCGAGATATCACAATATCAGTTATACCCCTATCTTTTTTGGTAATATCAGTTGTGCCCCTCAAAACTTGATAATTTATCACTTGTGCCCCTCGGGTTAGTGACCGTCCATCCACAGTGCAAACGGCCGTTAACTTTGAGGACATAGGCGGAATTACTTAAAAAAAAGGTTAGGAGGTCATTTTACACCCTCCTCATCTTCTTCTTCTTCCTCCTCCTCCCCATCCTCTTCTTCCTCCTCCTCCACCTCCTCCTCCTCCCTCGCTGCCGCCGCCCCCGCCCCTGCCCCGCGCCGCCCAGCTCCGCCTCGAGCTCTCCGCCTCCATCTCCAGGCGCAGCCTCGCGCCGCCATCTCTCAGCAACCCCGCGCGATCGGGCGCAGCCCCGACCTCCCTCCACTGACCTCCCGCGGCGCACCAACTCCGCGCGCGGCGCGTCTCTCCCCGCCATCTCTCCCCGCGCGCGCGGCGCCCCTCTGCCCGACCAACTCGCGCCGCCTGCAACCAACTCGTGCCCTCCATCTCTCCCCGCGCGCATCAACCTACTCGCGCCGCCATCTCTCCCCACACGCGCGGCGCCCCTCTGCCCGACCTCCGCACCCTGCAGCCCCGACCTCCCCCACCCCTGCCGCCCCTCCGCCCCGACCTCCCCCTGTCCCCTGCCCTCGCCTCTCCCTCCCCCTGAACGCTCCGCGCTACCATCGCTTCCCTCAACTCCAGTCCACCTGGAGCCCTGCAATCAAAGCCCCCGCGTGAAGCCCAGCGCCAGCAGCCGTCCTTCACTGCGCCACCGCCTCCAGAGCCCATCGCCATACAGATCCATCATCGCTCTTACACTGCCATGAGGAGCACATCCACCGCGACCTCAAACAACACAACCCCTTTGCGTGTGGGACTACCGTTGATCCCCTGCTAAGGTCGCACCACTGCATCTCCTCGCCGATCGTCGGCAGCGCTGCAGACCACCCATGCCGACCTTCAAGAGATCTGCTACAACCCCTATACTTTGCGCGACCCTCTTCCACCACCGTTGTGTGAGAGTTTCCGTCTGGTTCGTTTGAATAGAAGGAAGAAGAGCAAATGGGAGGAGAAGAAGATGAAGAAGTGTATGGACCATAATACCCTTCTTAACCAGACCATGGTTTGAATAAACCATGGTTATTTTAATTTTTTGACTGTCAATCTGACGGAAGGGCACAACTGGTGACAGAGCAAGAAGTTAGGGGCACAACTGATATTACCAAAAAGATAGGGGTATAACTGATATTGCGATATCTCGGAGGGGCACAAGTGATAAAATCCCTATTTAATATGGCCATGGTACATAACCTTAATTGTACAAAGGAACCTTAATAGTAAAGTACATTCACATTCATTCATTTCAGTTCATATGGACATGATGAAAGAGTAACTTTTATTGTATTTATGCATTGCTAAGGGCTTACAAGTCCAACAACAATGTCTGAGGAACCTGTAGTGATGGTGCCAGCAACATGTTCGTGAGATATTGTCATCAAGGCGTGGATCTGCCCGAGGAGCCGAAGTGTTTGGGGGCTCAATATGATCTGCCACTTGAGCAAATGCAGGGTATCCATGCTTTTGATATTATGTGCCCGCAAAGTGTCCTGTACGACGACAGTAGGTGCAAGGGCCATGCTGACATCCACCTCCTCTGCCACGGCGACCATGTCCTCGGAACTGCGTAGAACCTCCCCTGCCTCTAGATGCAACATCACTGAGTAGGTCTGTGTGGTGGCAGTAGGTGGAATAAGAAGCTTGCTGAGGCAACTGTAAGCCTCCTCTATGGATGGTATGATCACCCCAATGAGGAGTTGTGCACGTGCTACCTCATACTCTGGATCGAGTGCTGCCGGTAATATTGCAACCATAATGGAGTTCCTGTAGGCCATCTGCTGCTTTGTGGAAGTAGTCATGGCATGAAGCTGTGAAGCTTCTCAAACATGCCCCTAAGTGAAGAGTAGAAAGTGTGCAGTGGACGCCCACATTCTGCTTGGCCTGTATATGTGAAACTGGAGCTGAAGAATCTTAGCCTCATTCTTCACTTGAGCATTGATGGCTGTTAGAATATCCCACATCGTCTTGGCGGTGGATGATTCACAATATCGTTGGTGATCTCTGTGGTGATGGTCCCGGAGAGCCAAACACGCGCATATGCATCATCTTGCTTCCACGAAGCATCGTACCGGTCTTGTCCGTCAACTTCGGCTTAGTCAGAATGCGCTCCTTGTTATTGCACTGCATAAGGGTCAAACACTGTATGGACCACAACTCATATGTGGCTCCATCCATCTTCATGATGGGAGCCGATCCCTTGAAGGTACCAAACGAAGAGAAGACACCACCTTTATTCTCTGACGTGATGAAAGGAGGTCAAACAATGGAACTCGACTGGGGAAGTAGACCGATTCGAGTGAGTCTACACGATCATATGCATGATCGGTTGTATGTGTAGGCTAATACAACCATCCTCGTCACCCCTCGAACCGCACTAGGGCTGGAAAACATGATTTATAAGTCTGAAATACTTTTTTCCGGTCAAAATCTGTTTGTTTCAGACTGCAGTTTGGTCACGGAGAGGAGGAAGAACGCCCACGGGGGCCGTCAAAGTTCCGTCGTAGCCCGAGGGTGATACCACATGAGCCGACGACACGTAGGGGTCGTGAGGGCACCCACAGATGGCTGGGAACCATGCACGCAGGGCCCAGATGGGCTGGGCAGCGGCGGTGGCGCACGTGGAGGGTGGCAGCACGAGCATGAGAGAGGACGGGTGGAAGAGTGTTAACCACAAATGTAAATCAATTCTAGCTCGTACTTTCTTCCAATACCTCCCCACATCTTCGTCTATACCTACTTTATCCAACAAAAGCTATATACATTTAACATATGTGATCAGTGTGGAGTAGATTCAAAGCACGGATCCTTAGTCAGCTGAGAAATATGTTCGCATCATATAACCCACATTCTGACATTGTTGTTTCTTTGCTTCCCTAACTAGATTATTGACGAGGATGTAAATTGGCCCTAATGTGGTAGTATCTGTCATTGATATTGTGTTTGAAAGATGTCGAGGAGTCAGATTCTATCATACTCAATCTCATCAACACTCCGAGCCTGTTTTGTGATTTCTGACATCTTTTATTGCATAAGAGCAGGGGGTTGTGCCCGCCTCTTCGGATTGGAGCTTAGACACCTTTTCTATTTTCTATATTGACATTAATATCATTGCATATTGTAGTTGATGAAAAACTTCATTCCCAAAGTTGGTAGTTGAGGGGACAACCCTTATGAGATGAATATGAAGGACCTCACACATCACATAAATATAATAGAAAAACAAAGATCGAATTCGTACACAATAACCTGTGGTATAGGGAGCATAACAAATTTTTTTGGCACATATCATATGTGCCAAAATTTTTGGTACATATCATAATAACACATATCACAACCATTTTGGATTTTGTAACGTCTTATGATCTTTTCATAACAAACACTCTCTTCAAGAAGAGGGAAGAGCATTTAATTACTTATAAGAGTGGCCCGACTAGAATACAAATAGATTACTTTGCGTTGAGGAGAAGGGATCGGTTGTGTTGCAAAGACTGCAAAGTAATCCCAGGAGAGAGTTTGACAACCCAACATCTCTTGTTAGTCATTTATGTGCAAATAAAAGGACTGGTAAAGAAAAGGAGGGGTTTCCAAGATCACTAGAACAAGATGGTGAAATCTTCAACTGAAGAAATCAAGCTTTAGGGAGAAGGTTTTAGAAGACTTATCTTGGGATTGTAGCGTAATTGTAAACGAGATGTGGGAGGTGGTAGCATCTTGTATCCGAAGGGCAGCTAAAGAGATGCTAGGCGACTCAAAGGGAGGAGCTCCAGGCCAAAAGGAGGCTTGGTGGTGGAGGGAAGGAGTATAAGAGAAACTCAAAATTAAAAGAGCATGCTTTAAGGCTATGTCTAAGGATGGAACAGAGGAAACTGTCACAAACTACAAATAAGCGAAGAA
Source organism: Ottelia alismoides (assembly GCA_037367405.1). NCBI lineage: Eukaryota > Viridiplantae > Streptophyta > Magnoliopsida > Alismatales > Hydrocharitaceae > Ottelia > Ottelia alismoides. Next base: position 8,259 of record JAZKJV010006663.1, read on the forward strand.
GGAAGTAACGAAGGATGTAAGTGAAGCTAAGTCAAAAGCTTATGAAGTTTTGTACACCCACAGGAAGGCTCGACTTCCGGGGGAGGAGCAGCCGTGTGCGGAGGGTAGGCTTCCGAGCGTGCCACGTTCCCTGAGGGAGGCGATTCGGTTTGGCATCATTTCAGTGGTGTGGATTCCGAGATTGGTGGTGGTTCCTCTGCCTTGGCGCCTTGCGGTTGGCGCGGGAGATGCTTTGGGAGGTGGTGGGGCCTTGGATGTTGGTGTAGGAGATGTCGAGGGAGGTGGTGGGGCTCGGTCTGAAGGCGCAAGGGCGATTGTGTGTGCTGGCAGGTCGGATCCTGGACGGTCGCGGACCGCTTCGTGTCTTGTTTTTGAGGGGGCACCTGTGGTTCCGGAGGTGGACGATGGGGGGGGGGGGTTCGGCTCGAGATATGGAGGGGTTGGGTCCTTGCGGCGGTTGTGAGTTGGGGGGAGATGCGACCAGTTCGCGGCTGGAGGTATCTTTGGGGGAGCGGCTTGCTGGTCAGGGGGACCAACGGTTCCCATTGGGAGGGATGGCTGGCGCGTCAGAGTCTGCAGTGTGGTGGTAGGGTTCGTATGGGGGTGGAGGCGACTCGGCTGGTTTGGGGGTGTTGGTGGGTCTTTGCCGCTTCTGGAAGGGGTGGAGCCGCGGCAGCAGCGTTTCGGCTTGGCGTATGAGAGGAGGGGAGGGGAGGGGAGCAGGAGGAGGGCAAAGAAGGAGGCGAGGGCTGCACTGAGGGCCTCATTTGGCATCAGGGGCGGCTGCTGAGGCTGAGAGCTTGGGGGGGACCACCCGTTGGTGGTGCGGAACCGTTTTGCGGCTCTTGACAGGGGATTTGGCGTGGCGATTGGGGGTTATTCTCTCGAGGAAGATGGATGTTTTGTATCTTTGAACGTGTGAGGGGGCCTTGGCCGGCCCCCGAAAAGAGGCTCGGGGTGCAGAATCTGGTGAGAGAGGCTGGAAGGGCAGATATCTTCTTACTTCAGGAGACTAAGTTGCCAGTCTTGCGGATGATCTCATGCCGGCGGGAGATGAGTAGGGGGAGGTTTTGCGATGGCTGAGAAAGTGGCGGCAGGTGCTTTGGGAGGGCTACTTTCTGGTTGGCGATCCCATTCGTTCGATCTGTTGGGGACTTCCGCCTCACAATTCCACATTGTCGGTGAGGTTGCAACGAAGAGCGGATGGGATTTGTCTATTCGTCACTAATGTTATATGGCTTGTGTCAGAGAGAGGATGGTAGCTTGGCTGCGGATTTGGAGAGTGTTGTGCCCTGAGGTTGGCGATGGTTTTGGTTCATTGGTGGAGACTTCAATGTCACTCTATTCCCGGACGACAGGCCGGGGGGAGCGGTGGTTCGGATCTGGATTTGACGATAATAGGCAGGTACTTCGTTCTCTGGGTTGTCTGTTGTGGATGCGGCCAGCTGCAAGTACAGTTGGAGGAACATGAGATCGAGGTCCAGACTTGACAGGTTCCTGATGTCGGTTGAGGCTGGGGAGGCTTTTCCGTTGGCGAGGGCTTGGGCTCTTCCGATGACTCTATTTGATCACACTCCTGTTCTCTGATTTTCTGGGGAGGAGCGATTGGCTCGGGTCTTCATTTCGCTTTGAGAAAGAAGTGGCTGTTGGAGGAGGGTTTCCAGGGCCTGGTGACGGATCACTGGCGGGCCTTGGCGGTGTCGGGCTCGGCGGTGTCGCGATTTACGGCCAAACTGGACTCCCTAAGGCGGATGCTGTTGGGGTTTGGGAAGGAGGTCGTCAGGAGGCTGCGGCCATCAGGGCTGAGGTAGAGGCAGGGATCAACAGATTTAGATGGGCTAGATGATGATCGGGGGCTGTCTCCGGAGGAGGTGGAGGAGAGGGAACGTGGTTGGAGGCGGTATTTCGGGAGGACAGAAAAGAGGAGGTTCATGGCAACAGAGAGCGAGGCCGAAATGGCTAAGGGAGGCGACGCAAACATGAGATTCTTCCATTCCGTGGCATCCCGGAAGGAGGAGAAGGAGTTTCTTCCATGAGGTGGAGGTGGGGGGCCAAAGGGTGTCGGGCGAGAGGGAAATTGTGTCGCATTGCGGGAGCACTTTGTGAGGGTTCGGGGAGAGTGTCGGTAGAGAATGGCTGGGGCTGGGGGAACGGTCGGGGGACGGGGTCTTTGAGTGGTGCCCAAGGATGATTCCATTAGTGGTCGCCTTTACGGAGGATGAGGTGCGCAGGGCGATTTGGGATCTGGATGCGGACGGGCTCCTGGACCGGATCCTACTCTATATCCTTCTACCGGGAGTTCTATGATCTGCTGAAGGGTGACATTTTGGAGGTTCTGACTAAATTCAGGGGCGGTAACAAGGGTTTTGAGAAAGTCAACATGGCATTGATTTTTTTGCTGCCGAAGAAAGAGACCCCAGTGAGGGTTGGGGACTACATGCCGATTTCTATTTCCAATGGCATTTATCTCATTATCGCCAAGGTGCTGGTGAACAGACTTAGAGGTGTCCTGTCCTCTGTGATCTTACCGGCTCAGTCCGCGTTCATTCCGGGATGGTGTATGGCGGATGGAATCGTGGTTGCTTCGAAAATCTGTTGTGAGTGGAAGAAGTCCCAAAAAAGAGGGGCAGTTTGGAAGATTGACTACGCCAAGGCCTATGATTGTGTTAGTTGGAGATTCCTGTGGACAACGCTGCAGAAAAGGGGCTTCCCGGAAGAATGGATTGGTTGGGTTAAGAGATGTGTCACCACTAGCTCCTGCTCTGTTTTGGTGAATGAGAGGCCAGAGGGGGGATGGTTCCAACCGCAAAGGGGGTGCGTCAGGGTTGCCCCCTTTCTCCCATGCTTTTTGTGTTGGTTGCGGATTGTCTTGCGGTCTTGTTCCAACGGGAGTTTGAGGAGAACTGGTGTGAGGGCTTCAGAATGGCGGACCTCTCAGTCCTAGTGTTACAGTATGCGGACAACACGCTGATCTTCTTGGGAGAGACGGAAGAACAAAACCACAATGCTGTTGTTTTGGTGGATTTGTTTGGCCGCCTCTCGGGGCTGCAGATTAACAGGCAGAAGTCGTCCCTTGTTCCAATGGGAATGGATGGCGATGAGAGTAACAGGTTGGCAGAGTGGACAGGATGCCCACTAGGGAGATTGCCGATAACCTATCTGGGGTTGCCTCTGGTTGAGGGTAGGCTGAGGAAGTCCGATTGGGACTGTGTTCTTCGGAGAATGGAGGAGAGGTTGGATAGGTGGAAGGCTACCACTTTGTCCAAGGGTGGGAAGCTCACACTTCTGAAGCATGTTCTTTCGGCCATTCCGACTTTTTTCTTCTCGACGAGGTTAATGCCTGTTGGTGTTAGAAGGAAGATGGAGACTTTGATGAGTGCCTTTTTTCTGGTCAGATGGTAGGCAGACGAGGGGATTGCACTTGGTGGCTTGGAAAGATCTTGCTGTTCCTATTGCAGAGGGGGGGCTAGGTGTCAGGGATGTGGAATCAATGAACAGAGCCTTGTTAGCCAAATGGGTGGCGCGCATCTGGGGTTCGTCCGATACACCGGTTTTGCAGTTGCTGAGAAAGATATATGGTGTCATAGGGGAGTTGGTGGCAGTGAGGAAACGTCATGAGTCTTCCTTGTGGAGTGGGATCCGTGCCGTGATTCCGGGTCTCCGGCATCTTCTTAGGCCGAAGTTGGGAGATGGCCTCCGGTTCCGTTTTTGGCTGGATGACTGGACGGGGGAGGGGGCTTTGGCCTACCTTGTTGGGAAAATAGAATCAGTTGTTTATTCCATCAGCCCTAGGCTCTCTTATATAAGAGAGTAGCCTATGGGTAAAATACAAAAAGAGTCCAGAAGGAAACAGAAATATAAGAAGAGGTACAGAAGTGAATAATATATCTCTACACTCCCCCTCAAGGTGGAGCATAGATATCAATCATGCTCAGCTTGGATGAACACTTCTGGAACGGCCCTCGAAGTAATGCCTTGGTAAAAATGTCTGCAGTCTGATCCTCTGAGCTAACATGAGATGTAACAATAAATCCTTTCTGAATCATGTCACGTATGAAGTGACAATCAACCTCAATGTGCTTGGTTCGTTCATGAAATGCTGGATTATTTGCAATGAATAGAGCCGCCTGATTGTCACATTCCAGAGTCATAGTAAGTGGGACTTCTATATATATATATCTGCTAGCACAGCCTTTACCCACATCATCTCTGTACTGACTTGGGCCATAGCCCTATATTCAGATTCAGCACTGGACCTTGCAACAGCAGTTTGCTTCTTGCTTTTCCATGAGATTAGAGAGTCTCCAACATATACTGCAAACCCCGTGGTGGACTTCCTATCCTTGGGGCACCCTGCGTAATCTGCATCTGCACACGCTGATATAGTAACCTCCTTGCCTTTCTTAAACAATAGACCCACGCCTGGAGAAGGCTTAAGGTACCTGAGTATCATATGTATAGCATCCATGTGTACGTGACGTGGTTGCTCCATAAGCTGACTTACTCGACTCACGGCAAAGGAGATATCAGGCCTGGTAATAGTAACATAGAGAAGTTTGCTCACCAGTTCTCTGTATCTTCTCTTATCTACCTCATCAGTATCACCATCATATAATTTCATACTGGGATCCATAGGTGTAGTGGCAGGTCGGCAGCCTAGCATTCCTGTTTCACTCAACAAGTCTGTGACATATTTCCTCTGGGTCATTACCAACCCATAAGGATTTCTGGCAAATTCCAGTCCCAGAAAGTATCTAAGGACTCAAAGATCCTTGGTGACAAACTCACGACCCATCATTTCTTTTGTCCCCTGGATTCCCTGTTCATCATCACCTGTAATCATAATATCGTCTACATACACCATAATAGCAATAATACCTCTGGGTGTCTTCTGTACAAACAGGGAATGATCAGCATTAGAACGTCTGTACCCATGTTTCTCAAACAGGTCTGAGAGCTTCTGGAACCAAGCTCTGGGGCTCTGCTTAAGGCCATAGATAGACTTATGAAGTCTGCATACCATAGGACACTCCCCCTCAACAGAAAAACCAGGTGGCTGTTGCATGTAGACTTCCTCCTGTAAATCACCATATAGGAATGCATTCTTCACATCTAACTGGTATAGCGGCCAGTCACGAGTAACTGCTACTGAAAGGAGGATCCGTAGGGTGGAATGTTGAGCAACATGCGAGAAAGTATCAAGATAATCCACCCCATATGTCTGTGTGAAGCCGCGAGCAACAAGGCGAGCCTTGTATCTATCAATACTGCCATCTGTATTATGCTTAACTGTAAAGACCCACTTGCAGCTAACTGGAGACACATCAACTGGTGCATGAACAAGACTCCAGGTGCCTCTGAACTGAAGAGCTGCCATTTCTTCTTCCATGGCCAAACGCCATCTACTATCCTTCAGTGCAGCTTGATAATTCCTTGGAATATCTACTGCTGACAATGCAATGGCAAAGTTCCTGAAGTCTCCAGTGAAACGGTCAAATGACACATAGGAGGCTATAGGATATGATGCGCAGCTCCGCTTCTGCTTTCGTAGAGCAATAGGTACATCTAAATCTTCTGGCTGCTCTGCTGGCCTCTGTAACACATCCTGCTCAGGAAAATCATCAGATCCATCATTAGAAATATTTTCAGAACATACCTCAGGCGAGCTAGATGATGAGCGGTGACCATGAGCAGAAGCAGGCCTACGGGTATAGTGAAATGGTAGTGGGGAAACAGGCACAGTAACATGTGGTGTAGGAGATAGCGGTTCTGGTGGTGGTGGTGGTGTCATGTATATGGCATCAGTAGTTTCGGAGGGAACCAGCTGATCACCTGTAGACGAGAAGTACATAACAGATTCGAAAAAAGTGACATCAACACTGACCAAATACCTCCTTCACAATGGATCATAACACTTGTACCCCTTCTGTGTTCTGGAATACTCGACACAGACACACTTGACAGCCTTAGGAGAGAGCTTGTCAGTCCCGGGAGACAACTGGTGAACAAAGGCTGCTGAGCCAAACATATGAGGAGTAAGGGAGAACAAATCTTTGTTAGGAAAAATAAGGGAGAACGGAATCTTCTCACCTAAGACAGATGACGGCATTCGATTAATAAGATAGCATGCTGTCAGAACAGCATTGCCCCAGAAAGATTGAGGGGCATGACTCTGTATCAGAAGCGACCTGGTGACATCGAGTAAATGACGGTGTTTCCTTTCAGCAACCCCATTTTGTTGGGAAGTATAAGCACAGGATGCCTAGTGGATAATCCTTGGGATGAGTAGTAACTGGCTAGGACATGAGTACACAATTCCAGGGCATTATCACTTCTCACAATTTTAATAGATGTGGAGAAAACATTACGAATCTCATTAAGAAAATTGATAATAATATTCCCTGCTTTAGATTTATTCTTTAACAAAAACACCCATGACACACGAGAGAAGTCATCCACAATAACTATATAAAATCTGTGTCCCTGATGATCAGGAACACGACTCGGACCCCAGATATCAATATGAAATAACTCAAACTTGGAGGTACTACTCCGACAATGACGACTGGGAAAGGTAGACTGATGATGCTTTCCCAACTGACAAGCCTCACATTGGATAGATGTGTGAAGCAGACCCTGGGGTAACACATGACGCAACTTCTGAAGCGGTAGATATCCAAAGCGCAGATGCCATAGCAGAGGAGATACGGGTCCAGTAGGTAGGGATGAGGTTCCAGCAAAAGGAGTCTGATTGAGGCGATAGAGACCTCCTTGCTCATAGCCACGACCAATCACATTGCCCGTAAGGATGTCCTGAATAACAAGAGAAGATGGATAAAAAATCGCCTGACATTGTAAATCCTTTGTAATTTGGCTGATAGATAATAAATTCATTGAAAAATCAGGTGCATGTAACACAATCTTGAGCTGCATGGATGATGTCAGTCTAATCTCCCCCTGACCAGTAATTGGAGAATGTGTCATTAGCAATGACTACTGTTCGACCTGGAGGGACATGTCTGTATCCTGTAAGTAGACTGTGATCACCACACAGATGATGTGTGGCTCCAGAGTCCATAATCCATGCTGAAGTATCTGTCCCACTACTAGTAAGTGCAAGTATGCAACCTGATGTACTGGTAGAGGCAAAAGCAGATGCAGCAGCATCAGACTGGTACTCAGTAGTTGGTGCTGGGCCAGATGGAGGAATAATGCCCCTTAGACGGGCAATGAGATCTTCAAAACGTTGATCTAAAGAGGCAGCAGATGGAGGCTCTATCTGCTCGGCGACTCGTGCGGATGCAGGAAATCCATGCTTAGAGTAGCATGTATCTTCGGTATGTCCGGTGCGATGACAATAGGTATATATTGGCCGAGTACGACCTCCTCTACCACGAGGACCATGGCCACGGGTATGAGGACCTCCACGGCCCCTGTTGGTAGCCATTGCTGAAGCAGTCTGATTCATGGCCGTAGAGGGGACAATGATCCGACTCGGTCTGTGAAAGTCTTCCTCCATAGGAGGTATAGTAGAATCTGCCAAGATCTGAGACCGTGCTGCCTCGTACTCTGGATCAAGGGCAGCAAGGAAAACTCCTACCATAGTAGCATTTTGGTAGGTCTTCTGTTGCTCTGGCGTGGCTGTCAGGGGCATGAAGCTGTACAGCATCTCGAACATCCCTCGTAGAGATGTGTATAGTGAGTGTAGAGGGCGACCATTCTGCTTGATGGTGAATATGTCATGCTGGAGTTGCAAAATCTTCGTCTCATTCTTCGCTTGAGAATATGTGGCAGCCAGAATATCCCACATATCTTTAGCCGTGGGCTGATGAAGAATATCATTAGCAATCTCGATTGCCAAAGTTCCAGATAGCCATACTTTGGCATATGCGTCATCTGCCTCCCACGAGGCATTAACTCCAGTCTTCTCAGCAGGCTCTTCTTCGGTAAGAATATGCTTCTTACCAGTTGACTTCATCATACTCATGAATTGCATAGCCTACAGTTCATAGTTCATACCATCCATCTTGACAATAGGCGCTGGACCTCGAAATGCGCCTATAGATGGAGTATCTGCCTTGATTTCTGACATACTGGTAACAGAAGACTGGAATAGTATACTGAAGATAAGATCGTCTACACGGACATAGACGGGTTTAGTTGCAGGTGTAGACTTCAAGCAACCAAACCCATTCCTTTGGAGGTGTGCGCGCTAGAAACGGACTCGTGCAGGGCTGATTCACGAGTTACAGACGCACAACAGTAGCGCGCGATAGCGCACAGGAGGTACGCGAGCGAGAGATCGCGCGAGCAAGCGCAAGAGGTGCGCGAGATGCTACGCGAGGCTTGCGCAAGATGCATGCAAGCGTGAGATTGACTGGAGGTGCGCACTGGATATACGCGAGAGAGAACGCAGTCATGCGCGCTGGAGAGCGCTAGGGCATGCGCACTGGGGTTGTGCGCGAGATGCGCTGGAGGGGCGCACATAGTGCGCTGGAGATGTGCGCCGGGCGCAGATGGACCGCGCAAGGACCGCGTAAGGGGTGGAGCTCAGCGTAGGCGTGGCATGCATAGCTCGGGGCGCACGGCCAACGGCGCAGGTAGGGGCTGGCGACACGCGGAGAGAGGGAGGCACGCAGGAGGGGCGAGGGTTAGGGTTTCAAGAACTCCGGTCTAGGACCGTCGCTCTGATACCATGTTGGGAAAGTAAAATCAGTTGTTTATTCCATCAACCCTAGGCTCTCTTATATAGGAGAGTAGCCTATGGGTAAAATACAGAAAGAGTCCAGACAGAAACAAAAATATAAGAAGAGGTACAGAAGTGAATAATATATCTCTACATACCTCTTTCTGAGGTTGATGGCGTTAGACGTGGACAGGGGGCGCGGGTGGCGGAGGTCGTCGACTCTGGGTCGTGGGCGCTGAGATTCTTTGCAGCTCTCTTGGATCAAAGGTTGGAAGATTTTTTGCGGATGTTGTCAGAGATTCCCCCTATTGGGGAGATGTCGGGCACCCGGACCATTTTGTGTGGGCAGATGGTAAGTTCTCGGTGAAGAATGCGTATGGGAAGCAGAGTGGTGGTATGGCGGAGCGCGACGAAGACCTATGTACGGACTTGAAGGTGATTTGGGCAGCTAAGTTACCTACTCGGGTTAAGGTCTTTCTTTGGTGCCTGAGGAGAGATCGTATTTGTGATAAAGTGAGAAGGGGCAGAATTCTGGGTGGGACGGATTTAAAGTGTGACAGATGTGAGGACGAGATAGAGGATACATACCATATTTTCTTTGATGCATGTCTTCTGTAAAGGTTTTGGGATTCTTTGGGGCTTTCGTGGGCCCGGGCATCCGATGCGGTTCACTTTTGGAGATCGATTCGGCCGGTCGGACTTGGGTCTTCCGATGATGTATCCAAGCCTTTTGCTGCGCTCTGGGCTATTTGGCTTGGTAGGAATGATACCATCTTCAAGAGGCAGCGGTCTTACTCTGAAAATGCTCTTGCACAGTGTAATGCTTTATACAATTTCTGGATATCAAACTGATGTACCTTCTACTTTATTAATGAATGGTGTGGTGTGGTGACTCCCTCCTTGGGAGGGATCCCCCTTTTTCTTATTAAAAAAAAGTCATGTGTGAGGTATTTTCGCTCATGCGGTCTCAACTGTCGTGATGCATAAGCAATTACATGTCCTATCTGCATCAGTACTGCTCCTAGACCTTCTCCAGATGCATCTGTGTAGACTGCATAGTCCTGAGTGCCTGAAGGAAGAGCTAGAATAAGCGTTGTAATCAATCTCTCCTTCAGTGTCCTGAAGGCATGCTCGCATGAATCGTCCCAAATGATTGGGAACTCCACTTCCGCGTCAATCGTGTCAAAGGGCGAAAATGCGTGAAAATCCACTAACGAAGCGTCTGTAATAACCTGCTAGCCTAAGGAAGCTCTGAATTTGCGTGACAGTCTTGGGTTGCTCCCTAGACATGACTGCCTCAATCTTCGCATGATCAACTGTGATACATGCTTCAGAAATGACATGCTCGAGAAATGAGACATGGGATATCCAGAACTCACACTTGCTCAACTTGGCATATAGCTTGTGCTCCCTCAATGTGTCCAAAACAATTCGTAGATCATTCGCATGATCCCATCATTTTGTGAATAGACGAGCACATCATCAATGAACACCACTACAAATTTATCCAAGTATGGACGAAAGATCCGATTCATCATATCCATGAAAGCCGCAGGTGCATTGGTGAGCCTAAACGGCATCACCACAAAGTCGTAGTGTCCATAACGAGTCCTGAAGGCAGTCTTCGGAATATCAGACTCTCGAATCCTTAGCTGATGGTAGCCTGAGCAAGGATCGATCTTCGAGAGCACTGAAGATCCCTGAAGCTGGTTGAATAAATCATCAATGCGTGGCAAAGGATAACGGTTCTTCACGTTCTCTTGTTCAGCTGCCTGTAATCGATGCATAACCTCATGGACCCATTGTTCTTCTTGACAAACAGAACCGGAGCACCCCAAGGTGAAGTGCTCAACTTACGAATCCTAAATCAAGTAACTCTTGTAACTGCACCTTCAGCTCCCTCAACTCAGCTGGTGCCATACGGTAAGGAGCCATCGAGATCGGCTGTGTGTCTGGTAGTAGTGTGATCTCAAACTCGTTTCTCTCTCAAGAGGTAGTCCTGGTAGCTCCTCAGGAAACACATCTGGGTGGTCTGATACTATACGGATATCCTGTGCCATCGGCTCATGGTCAGATACTTCTCGAACAAATGCTAGATAGGAATCGCAATCCTGATCGACAAGTCGCTGAGCTCGCATCACGGAAATGTACTCCATGGTGGAGTCATGTATAGTACTCTTAAAAGTGAACTCGGGTAAATCCAAAATCCTGAAGACAACTGTCCTCCTAAAACAATCAACAAGTGCATGATGAGCGGATAACCAATCCATGCTTAAAATCAAGTCGAACTCATCAAGCTGTAGGAGTAGGCAATCTGCGATCATCTCGCGATCGCCAATTAGTACGAGCAAGTGCCTGACTATCAATGAAATAATGAACAACTGGCCACCTGGCCCTCGGATGTGATTTGGAGAAGAGAGAGTCTCTGCGACTCTACTTAAAGAAGCAAGAAGCCTTGAAGCAAGAAACGTGCGTCGTACCAGAATCAAATAGAACATGGAAAGGTCGGCCCAAGACTGAGACCGTACCTTTCACTACAATAGTTGCTGAACGTGCTTTCTCCTCAGTAACTGCATGTAATTGACCCTGCCTAGATGGTGCAGTACTAGATCTTGCCACACTCTCCGTCAGTCTCTATTGTTGTCGCCTGAAGTTGGAGTTCTTGCCACGGAAACTCCCTGAACGCTGTGCCTGAGTCTGTGATGACTGTGGCTGTGGGTGAGGCTCACCAGAAGCCTGTGGGCACTATGATCGGTAATGTCCCCACTCATGGCATCGGTAACATCGGACTGGCCTAGTAGGTGGTGTGACTGTGTCTGTGCTCCGAGCTGGTCATGCAGGTGGTCTGTCTGTGTGCTGCGACCCAGATGGTCGAGCGGACGTTGTGCCACATCCGGTAAGTACTCCTCATAAAGTAGTCGATGGAGAAGAATGAGCACTGCCTAAAAATGACGATCTTGTAGGTCGGAACCGTCTGGCTGACCTCTGCTGCTGAAACGGCCGACGTATCGGTTCAAAAGATCGCCGTGGTCTAGGTGCTGCTCCAGACGAGCTCCCGAAATGTCTCCCTCTGATGTCATCGAACTTCTCCGCAGCATTGGTAGCCTCAGAGATGGAAATGATGTGTAGTCCAGATCTTCTCATGTACCTCCTCTCGCATGCCGCTAATGAACTTTTCCAGATTCTCCTCTGGAAATGCGCCAGCTGCTCGTGTATGTTGTGACAACTCTGTGTTTCGGATAAAGTAATCTCTGGCTGTCATCTGTCCCTGACGAAGCTCTGCAAAAAGTCAGAGTTGGGACTCCTTCCACTTCACAGAAAAGAAGTGGGCTCTGAACTTCGTCTCGAAATCATCCCATGTAGGCTCTCGGCAACTCAGATACTACAACATCCCACCATCTCTCGGCAAAGTCCGTCAATGAATACTCCATGAAAGATAGCCACGTGTCTCGTGGCACGCGAATCATCCTGAGCACCTTCATCACCCTCTTAAGCAATTGCTCAGCAACATCTGATGTACCGGTGCCCTCGAACAAGGGAATATTGGCTTGCTGGTAGGATGTGAAAACTGACTGGTGCTTGTGGATAGCTGAGTATTCGTGTGCACCCTCATCTGCAAAGTCAACAGGGTCCTACTCCCTGTCAAAGTCTGCATCCTCAGCTCCATGCTCTGGTATCTCCTCAAGTGGATCGTCGAACTGAGGCTGTTGTACTCTACCGACTGTCGCTGGTCCTGGCGTGTGCCGTCGTGAGATGGACGGTAGGTGGAATCTGATAACTCCTCAAATCTCATCTTTATGTCCGTTTGTCTGTCTGCAATCTATGTCTGCTGCGCCAGAATCTGGTCCTGCTGGCCTCTCATAGTAGCCTGCTGCTGTTGAAGGTCGGTGAGGGCGGTCAGTATACGTGCCAGCTGGTCAGCCGTCTCCTGTTCTGGTCCAGATGCCATGGCTTTGTATGAGAACCATAATTAGTCATAAAAGTACCATTTGGAGATACTTATAATATATGCTTTTTCTCTTCTTGGGACATAATATGAAAATTAATGAAATTGGTGACATCTGTGGTAATTGAATATGAATGTCATATTTCCCCTTTCGGACTCACGACAAGTCGGAAGACTGTCACTATCCGAGAACTTAATGCGATCGGAATTGAAATACTGCAAATGTGCGTATCGGGGTACCACAGCTCTGATACCAAACTGTGAAACTCTTCGGATCCGGGTACCCGTTTACACACATTTCACACTATTACATTCGAGTGAGGTCGCACAAAGTATTGAAAAAGTGGGGAAATTTCGCGCTTTTCTGCCATGACATTCACATTCAGATAAATAAACCACATTCATCAGAATCAACAATGACAAAAGCCACCAAAATTTTATTCATTCATTTTCATAATATCAATACATGTACATCAGAAGTTGACAGTTCATTCATACAAGTGTCCCAATATATATATATACACACAGAAGAGAAAAGAAAACTGAAACAAAAAGGAACATACCATCTAGTATATACCCTATCGTCTGGAATCATCACTAGCTACTGAGCAGCAAGCTTTTTGCCTGCCAAAACATGTTAGGAAAGAAGAGGCGTCAGCGGGCGCTGGTACCTCCCAAAACTTGTAAAAATAAACATGCATTTAATATGTTCAAAAGTATGCAGGTAGAAAGGCAGAAACAACTCAAATGTATTTCTACTTGCGTATGTAAAAAGGTTTTCAAGTCTCTTGTAAGCATCTCCCATAAGCACCCATTATTCCAATATTTTTCATATATAACATATTTATTTTGTAATCAAATGTTCATAATTGTAGGAGTGTATGTATATATATATATATTATCATATTGAGCAGATATCATATCTGTGGATTTGACGATGTGAAGGATGGGATTGGCAATGTTTATGGATTTACTTGATTCTCAAGTCCCATGGGTAGTCATTTCCTATCAACACAACTTTTGATTGTAACTTCTTCAAATCTTAACTTCAATTGTCTCAGATGTAACTCTAGATGATGTAGATATAGATATGGATGATTTGGATGTAGAATCGCCAAGTCTGTTAGTGAAAGTAAAACTCAAGCGGTGAGGTAGACTACAAATGGCTCTTCCTTCTCGCCCTCAAATTGGAAGTACGGTCCAATAGAGGGATATGTCTACTCCAAAACTGTAGAGATAGTTCTTATTACTATTATCTCTTTATGTATCGTGTCGTTATTTCTTTGTCTTTTATAGACCTCTATGTAATTTACCCTTTAGGTCTCTTCCTATATAAGAGAGCCTAGGATTTTCTGAATGATTATTGAAGTCTCTTTTCCCAACATGGTATCAGAGCCGCCCTAGGGCTCTCCACACCCGCCGCCCCCTCCCCACCCGCCGCCCTCTCCTTTCTCGGCGCCGATCTCCGGCTTCCTCCCCGCCCATCGCCCCTCCCGCAGCGGCTTCCTCCCCGCCGCCACTCTCTCTCTAGCCGCTGAAGGCCTTAGGTGGCTCTCCACCCCGCCGTCGAAGCTCCAGGCGGCCCCCAGCTCGTCGCCCAAGGCCCTAGGCGGCATCCCAGCCCGCCGCAAAAGGCCCCAGGCGGTACCCCCACCGCCGCGCACATCCCTGTCGCGCCGATCCAACTGTGGCGTACCAGGCAGCATCCTTGCTGCTGCAAGGGCTGTAAGCCTCATCTAAGGCGTGCCCTAGTCCACCTCGTCTCTTCGGCCGATATATGGATTTGAGTGCGTAACGTCTACATATGCACTCAAATCCGATGCAGTTGGTGTAGACATTCATTATCTTGTCTACATACCCTAGTCCTTCTCCAGCGGCAATATGTCAGAATCGAAGGTCGATATGCCCTCCACCAGCGCATTCAAAGGTCCTACGCCAATAGTGAAGATGGACGGGTCTAACTATGAGCTCTGGACTATGCAGTTCATGAGCATGATGAAGTCGAATGGTAAGAAGCATATTCTTACCGAGGATGAGCCCGCAGAGAAGACAGAGATATATGCCTCATGGGAGGCTGATGACTCCTACGCAAAGGTTTGGTTGTCTGGTACATTGACGATGGAGATTGCTAATGACATCCTCCATCAGCCCACTGCCAAGGCGATGTGGGACATTCTTGCCGCTACATATTTGCTGGTGCGAAATGAGACCAAGATGTTGCAGCTTCAGCATGACATTTTCACAATGAAGCAGAGCGGTAGACCTCTCCATTCCCTATACACATCCCTAAGAGGGATGTTTGAGAAGTTATACAGTACCATTCCACTCACTGCTACTCCTGAACAACAGAAGACGTTTCGGAACGCCACCATGGTGGGTGTTCTACTTGCGGCTCTTGATCCTGAATATGATGCCGCTCGGTCTCAGATCATAGCTGATGCAGTTATTCCTCCAGTGGAGGATGTTTACAGAAGACTCAGTCGCATTCCAGTTTCCTCCAGCTCTTCTACTCCACCCCCATCAGCGATGGCAGTCTCGCGTGGGAGAGGTGGCCCGCCTTCTGGTCGTGGTCGTGGACGTGGCTGTGGACCCTAGGGAAGGGGTGGTCGCTTCAGTCAGACATGCTCTTATTGTCACCACACAGGACACTCAGAGGAGACATGCTATTCTAAGCATGGGTTCCCAGCATCGGCACGTGTTGCAGAGCATTCTCAGTCTCCATTACCATCTATTGCAGATAATCGATTTGACGAACTTGTGGCACGTCTCCGAGATATTATGCCACATTCATCTGGTGACTCATCGGGTGGTCCTTCAGATGTTGCTGCTACAGCCTCCGCCAGTTCATCTGCTGCTGCTAGTTCCTCATGTAGATCTACTGCATTTACACCGTCTCATGATATATCAGACTAGATTATAGATTCGGGAGCCACACATCATCTCTGCTGAGATAGAGATAGACTACATTCCTACAGGGACATTCCTCACGGCCGTTTAGTGCAGATCGCAGATGGTACCCATTCACCCCTTGTTGGACAGGGGGAGGTCTTCCTTTCCTCCACTATGCACATACAGAACGTCCTACATGCTCCTGAGTTCTCAATGAATATGTTATCTATTAGTCAGATTATGAAGGACTTACATTGTCGTGCTATATTTGATCCATCTTCTCTCAATTTTCAGGACATACTAACGAACAAGGTGATTGGTTGTGGCTCTGAGCAGAATGGTCTATATCGGCTGGTTCGGAATTCCTATGCTGGCGTCTCCTCTCATTCTGTCGGACCAGTCTCTCCGTACATCTGACATCTCCGTTTTGGTCACCTTTCGCTCCAGAAAATGCGCCATCTTCTACCCCAGATCTCTCCTAGTTCATCTTTTCGCTGTGAAGCATGTCAGTTGGGAAAGCATCATAGGTCGAGCTTCCCAAGTCGTCAGAGTCGGAGCAGTAGCTCCCCATTCGAGTTGTTACATATAGATATATGGGGTCCAAGTCGTGTACCCGATCATCAGGGACACAGATTTTATCTTGTGGTAGTGGATGATTTCTCTTGTGTGTCATGGGTTTTTCCTTTGAAGAATATATCTGAAGCAGGAGATGTGATCAAGAATTTAATTAATGAAGTGCACAATGTTTTCTCTTCTTCAGTCAAATATGTTCGGACTGATAATGCCCTAGAATTTTGTACACGCTCACTTTCTCAATTTCTTTCATCAAAGGATATTATTCACCAAACCACTTGTGCATATACATCACAGCAAAATGGTGCGGCGGAAAGAAAGCATCGCCATCTCTTAGATATTACTCGAACCCTGTTGATTCAGAGTTGTGCTCCTATTTCTTTCTGGGGGGACGCTGTTCTTACTGCATGTTATCTGGTCAATCGAATGCCATCCTCTGTTCTTGGTGAGAAAATACCTATTTCTCTTATTTTTCCAGACAAGGACTTATTCTCACTGACTCCATGTGTCTTTGGTACTGTAGCTTTTGTTCATCTTCTATCTCCAGGACTTGACAAACTCTCTCCTAGAGCAGTCAAGTGAGTCTTTGTTGGTTATTCCAGGACTCAGAAGGGCTATCGGTGTTATGATCCTACAAATAAGAAGTACTTCGTGAGTGCTGATGTCACTTTCTTTGAGTTTGTCATGTATTTTTCTCCTGCAGGTGACAGACTGGTACCATCCACTACCAATGATGATGTCTATGTTCCTCCACCACCTACTTGGAGTTCACATGAGTCTTCCCCTGATCCTGCCTCCATGCCAGCACCACCACCACCACCTCCTCCTCCACCCCTTCCACGGCCTCTCGTTTCACTGCTACCAAAATTCTATATGCGTCGGTCAGGTCCTGCTCAGGCTACACATCAGCCACCCATCACGCCTCAGGTATGTTCAGATGGCATTACTACCGATAGGTCGGATTTGGTACATGTGCAAGATTCTTCAGTACAGGAGGACACTAGACCATCCAGTGCAACAGATAGTGATCTTGATGTTCCGATTGCTATTTGGAAGCAGAGACGGCTATGTGCCTCTTATCCTTTTGCCTCACAGGTTTCGTTTCACCGTCTCACTGGTGACTTTCAGAGATTTGCCTCAGCCTTGTCTTCCGTGGATATACCACGGAACTACCAGGAAGCTTTGAAGAATGATTGCTGGAGATTAGCTATGGAAGAAGAAATGAGTGCCTTGCAGTCGTGTGGCACATGGTCTTTGGTTCCTGCACCTTTTCATGCATCCATTGTGAGTTGTCAGTGGGTCTTCATAGTTAAATATCATGCAGATGGAACTTTAGATCGGTACAAAGCACGCTTGTCGCCCGTGGGTTTACACAAACCTATGGCGTGGATTACATGGACACTTTCTCTCCAGTGGCGAGACACTCCACTCTTCATATTCTCTTATCTGTGGCTGTGGTTCGTGAATGGAGTATATCTCAACTGGATGTCAAGAATGCCTTCCTGTATGGGGACCTACAGGAGGCAGTCTACATGCAACAACCACCTGGGTTTACTGCTGAGGGGGAGAAGCAGATGGTCTGTAGACTTCACAAGGCAATATATGGCCTCAAACAGAGTCCAAGAGCATGGTTCCAGAAGCTTTCCACTCTTATTGAGCAACAGGGATTCAAGAGGTCAAATGCAGATCACTCGTTGTTTGTCCAGAAGTCATCGGCAGGTACGGTTGTCATTATGGTCTACGTGGATGATATTCTTGTTACAGGAGATGACGTTCAGGGCATAGAAAGGGCGAAGGCATTCCTAGGCCGTCAGTTTGTTACAAAGGATCTTGGAACCCTAAGATATTTTCTGGGGTTGGAATTTGCAAGGAATGCACAGGGCTTGGTGATGACCCAACGGAAGTATATTACAGACTTCCTGATTGAGACATGCATGGATGGATGCAAAGCATCAAGTATTTCCATGGACCCTAGCATGAAGTTGTATGATGGTGATACTGATGAAGTGGATAAGAGGAGATATAGAGAAATGGTGGGAAAACTCCTTTACATTACCATAACTCGTCCAGACATTGCATTTGCAGTTAGCAGGGTGAGTCAATTTATGGAGCAGCCAAGACAAGTCCACATGGATGCTATACACATGGTACTGAGGTATCTGAAGTCTTCTCTAGGTTCAGGGTTGCTATTCAGAAAGGGCACAGATTTATCTATCTCAGCGTGTGCAAACGCAGATTATGCTGGATGCCCTAAGGATCGAAAATCAACCTCAGGGTTCGCAGTTTTTGTTGGAGGCTCTCTAGTTTCTTGGAAAAGCAAGAAACAAACTATTGTGGCAAGGTCCAGTGCCGAATCTGAATATAGGGCCATGGCTCAAGCCAGCACAGAAATGATGTGGGTTCGATCCGTACTAGAAGATCTACATGTAGCTGTGCCCCTACCTATGAAGCTTCAGTGTGACAATCAGGCAGCATTATTCATTGCCAACAATCCTGCTTTTCATGAAAGAACTAAGCATATTGAAGTTGACTGCCATTACACTAGAGACTTGATCCAGAGAGGATTGATATCTACTACACATGTGAGTTCAGGAGATCAGACTGCAGACGTATTCACCAAACCACTGCTCAGAGGACCTTTTCAGAGATGTTCATCCAAGCTGAGCATGATAGACATCTATGCTCCACCTTGAGGGGGAGTGTAGAGATAATTCTTATTACTATTATCTCTTTATGTATCATGTCGTTATTTCTTTATCTTTTATAGACCTCTGTGTAATTTACCCTTTAGGTCTCTCCCTATATAAGAGAGCCTAGGGTTTTCTGAATGATTATCGAAGTCTCTTTTCCCAACAAACTACGCCACTGAGACGGGTGAGAGAGACTCTCCGAAAAAGTCGCTCTAGAAAATGGCCCGATCGGTAACGGGAAACCGAGCTCGTACGAAAAACTAAAACCGAGGATCCCCCACCTGGGTGTCCTAAAACAGAGGGTCAGCGGAACTGGTCAAAAGTCGGGATCCCAACGAAGTGTAAAAACACTGCGAGCTCGCGTAAAAACTGTGAAATGGACTAGGATCCTAGACCCGCGCACTTGGCGGCCGCTTCCCTAACTGGGCTTCCTATCTCCCGCCCAATTGAGGGTCATCGTACCCTCGCACGGTCTGGTGTAAGGTTTGCCAAGACCGGCGCTGATAATTGTTGTTATATATATATTCACCCCAATCTGTCGCACACATACTAGAAGTTATCAAAAACATATACTTAAGATTTTACTAACATATCCTCTTTCTTAGAGATACTTGGAGAGATGTACAATGTCTACTTGATATATCTTCTTACAAGGAGAGAAGAAAATTGATATCTCCTAATCATCAATTACATATATATATATATGTATAAATATATATATGCCACAAAATTATTTTAAAATTTGAATACCAAAATTATACTCTGTTAAGAGATATTTAGAAACCATAAAAAGATCATTCATGTTTCCAGATAAATTAGGATTTCGAGCAGAAGACTAATTATTTAAAATGTATTAACGAGCTCCTTCCTGATATGCCAAATGCATGGTCATCTATGCATCAAAGGCACTAATGCATGCGTGTATGGAATAATCAATTTAACTAATTAGCTATTGCTAATATTCTGGTCAATGAAACCCAAAACATATAGTCATAGACAACTTTACTTTCAATTTATCTTTATTATATATATATATATATTGAGATTTCATTTACCCAACATACTATTTGAGGTGCAACTGTCATCATATCAAATGATATTGCAAAACTAATTCTACTGTCAAGATGTGCCTAAGATCAATATGACTTTTTTACTTTAGACGATATTACTAACAATACCTGTTTATTTTAATAAGGATACTAAAAAGGTGTATAACTTACCGAAGTTTTTAGTTATGTCATAGACCGATTAGTTTTATCAAGGTGATCACATCTTTACCATATTTAACCAAAGTGGAAAAAGTAACAACGAATATATATAGATATGTGCATTTCTATACAATTGCCATCACCTTCATGAAAATCCCAAATAAGGAGAGACACATATTTTTTTCCTAAGAAAAAAATCCTAATAATAGGGATGTAATGGAAAAAGATATAAATTTGACTTTGTTATAATTAAATTACATTGAAGCATTTAAAATTTTATTACTAATTATATGATGATCCTATTTTTTATAAGAGCTGCTGCACGTGATGAATGGATATTGTTGGGAAAAATAGAAGAAGTGTTTATTCCATCGGCCCTAGGCTCTCTTATATAGGAGAGTAGCCTATGGGTAAATTACATAAAGCATACGACAGAAGAGAAAATAACAGAGAAGTACAAAAGAAACTAATATATGTTTACACTCCCCCTCAAGATGGAGCATAGATATCAATCATGCTCAGCTTGGACGCACACTTCTGAAATGGGCCTCGTAGTAATGCCTTGGTGAATATATTTGCAGTTTGATTCTCTGAACTAACATGGGATGTAGCAATGAATCCCTTCTGAATCATGTCACGTATGAAATGACAGTCAACTTTAATGTGCTTGGTTCGCTCATGGAATGCTGGATTGTTTGCAATGAACAAGGCTGCCTGATTGTCACATTCTAAGGTCATAGGAAGTGGGACTTCTATATCTGTAAGCACAGCCTTTACCCACATCATTTCTGTGCTAACCTGAGCCATAGCCCTATATTCAGATTCAGCACTATACCTGGCTACCACAGTTTGTTTCTTGCTCCTCCATGAGATTAGAGAATCTCCAATGTAAACCGCAAACCCAGAGGTGGACTTCTTGTCCTTGGGACAACCTGCATAATCTGCATCTGCACATGCTGAGATAGAGATCACCTTGTCTTTCTTGAATAGCAAACCCGCACCTGGAGATGATTTGAGGTACCTGAGTATCATATGTATAGCATCCATGTGAACCTGACGTGGTTGCTCCATGAACTGGCCCACACGACTCACTGCAAAGGATATATCGGGCCAAGTAATTGTGACATACAACAGTTTGCCCACCAGTTCTCTGTATCTTCTCCTGTCCACCTCCTCTGTATCATCATCATATAGCTTCATACTGGGGTCCATTGGTGTTGTAGCAGGCCGGCAATCGAGCATTCCTGTTTCACTCAACAGGTCCGTAACATATTTTCTCTACGACATTACTAGCCCATACGAATTTCTGGCAAACTCCAACCCCAGAAAATATCTAAGGACTCCAAGATCCTTAGTAACAAATTCGCTACCCAGCATTTCTTTCGCCTTCTTTATTCCTTGTGCATCATCTCCTTTAATCAAGATGTCATCTACATAAACCATGATTGCAATAATACCTCTTGAAGTCTTTTGTACAAACAAGGAATGATCATCATTAGCGTGTTTGTATCCCTGTTTTTCAAAGAGGTCTGAGAGCTTCTGAAACCATGCTTTGGAGCTCTGCTTAAGGCCATAGATAGCTTTATGAAGTCTGCACACCTTGGAACACTCCCCCTCAACAGCAAAACCAGGTGGCTGTTGCATGTAGTCTTCCTTCTGTTAGTCACCATATAAGAACACATTCTTCACATCCAACTGATAACGGCCACTCACGAGTAACCGCAACTGACTACAAGATCCGTAGAGTAGAATGACGGGCTACTGGCGAGAATGTATCAAGATAGTCCACCCCGTATGTCTGTGTAAAGCCACGAGCAACAAGGCGAGCCTTGTATCTGTCAATACTGCCATCTGCATTCTGCTTGACTGTAAATACCCACTTGCAGCTCACTGGGGACACATCTGCAGGTATAGGAACTAGACTCCAAGTTCCTCTAGATTGAAGTGCTGCCATTTCTTCCTCCATTGCTAGACGCCATCTACTATCCTTCAGAGCATCTTGGTAATTCCGTGGAATATCTACAGCTGACAAAGCGACCACAAAGTTCCAGAAATCCCTAGATAGTCGTTCAAATGACACAGAAGCTGCTAAAGGATATGAGGCGCAGCTCTGCTTCGATTTGCGTATAGCAATAGGAACATCTAAATCAACTGTGTCCTCATCTGTCCTCTGTAACACATCCTGCTCAGAAATATCATCAGATCCATCAAGAGTAATATCTTCAGAACATACCATAGGCGAGCTAGGTGATGAGTCATGACCATGAGCTGGAGTAGGCCTGCGGGTATATTGAAATGGTAGTGGTGAAACAGGTATAGTAATAGGAGGTGCATATGACGGTAAAGGAGCTGGTGGTGGTGGTGGTACTGGTGGTGGTGGTGTCACATAGATGGCATCGATAGTAACTGGAGGTAGCAACTGATCACCTGAGGATGAAAAATACATTACGGATTCAAAAAATGTAACATCTGCACTAACAAGATACCGCCTGCGCAATGGATCATAACACTTGTACCCCTTTTGAGTTCTGGAGTACCCAACAAACACACACTTGACAGCCCTAGGAGAGAGCTTGTCAGTACCGGGAGACAACTGGTGGACAAAGGCAACCGAACTAAACACACGAGGAGTCAAGGAAAATAGATCTTTACCAGGAAAGATAAGGGTGAAAGGAATCTTTTCACCTAGGACAGATGACGGCATACGATTTATTAGGTAACATGCTGTAAGAACCGCGTCACTCCAGTAAGAACAAGGAGTATGGCTCTGTATAAGAAGTGACCTGGTGACATCTAGTAAGAGGCGATGTTTCCTTTCAGCGATCCCATTCTGTTGGGAGGTATAGGCACAGGGTGTCTGGTGGATAATCCCATGGGATGAGAAATAACTTGCTAGGACATGAGTACATAATTCTAGGGCACTATCACTTCTCACAATTTTAACAGATGTGGAGAAAACATTACGAATCTCATTAAGAAAATTGATAATAATATTCCCTGCTTCAGATTTATTCTTTAACAAAAACACACATGAAACACGAGAAAAGTCATCCACAATAACTATATAAAACATGTGTCCCTGATGATCAGGAACACGACTTGGACCCCAGATATTAATGTGAAATAACTCAAACTTGGAGGTACTACTATGACACTGACGACTGGGAAAGGTAGACCGATGATGCTTTCCCAACTGACAAGCCTCACATTGGATAGATGTGTGAGGCAGACCCTGGGGTAACACACGACGCAGCTTCTGAAGCGGTAGATGTCCAAAGCGCAGATGCCATAACAGAGGTGATACAGGTCCAGTAGGTAAGGATGATGAGGTTCCAGCAAAAAGAGGCTGACTGAGGCGATAGAGGCCTCCTTGCTCATAGCCACGACCAATCATGTTGCCCGCAAGGATAACCTGAAAAACAAGAGAAGATGGATCAAAAATCGCTCGACATTGTAAATCCTTGGTAATTTGGCTGATAGATAACAAATTCATTGAAAAATCAGGTGCATGTAACACGTTCTTCAGCTGTATAGATGATGTCAGTCTAATCTCTCCTTGACCAGTAATTGGGGAATGTGTGCCATTAGCAATGACCATTGTTCGACCTGGAGGGATCTGTCTGTATTTTGTAAGTAGACTTTGATCGCCACATAGATGATGTGTGGCCCCAGAGTCCATAATCCATGCTAGAGTATCTGATCCACTACTAGAAAATGCAAGTGTGCTACCTGAAGCACTGGTAGAGGCAGATGCGGATGCAACAGTGTCAGACTGGCTCTTAGTAGTATGTGCTGGGCCGGATGGAGGAATAATGCCCCTTAGACGAGCAACAAGGGCATCAAAGCACTGATCCAAAGAGGCAGCAGATGGAGGCTCTATCTGCTCAGCGACTCGTGCAGATGCAAGAAATCCATGCTTGGAGTAGCATGTGTCTTCAGTATGTCCGGTACGATGATAGTAGGTACATGTTGGCCGAATGCGGCCTCTTCTGCCACGAGGACCACATCCACGAGTATGATGGTGACCTCCACGACCTCTGTTGGCAGCCATGGCGGAAGCAGTCTGATTCGTAGTCGTAGAGGGAACAGTGATCCGGCTCAACCTGTGAAAGGCTTCCTCCATAGGAGGAATAGTAGAGTCCACCAAGATCTGAGATCGTGCTGCCTCATACTCAGGATCAAGGGCAGCAAGGAAAACTCCTACCATAGTATCATTTTGATAGGTCTTCTGTTGCTCTGGCGTGGCTGTCAGGGGCATGAAGCTGTACAACTTCTCGAACATCCCACGCAGAGAAGTGTAGAGTGAGTGTAGAGGGCGACCATTCTGCTTAATGGTGAATATGTCATGCTGTAGTTGCAGAATCTTTGTCTCATTCTTCGCTTGAGAGTATGTGGCCGCCAGAATATCACACATGTCTTTAGCCATGGGCTGATGAAGAATATCATTGGCAATCTCGATCGCCAAAGTTCCAGATAACCAGACTTTGGCGTATGCATCTTCTGCCTCCAATGAGGCATTAGCTCCAGTCTTCTCAGCAGGCTCTTCTTCGGTAAGAATGTGCTTCTTACCAGTTGACTTCATCATACTCATGAACTGCATCGCCCACAGTTCATAGTTCGTACCATCCATCTTTACGATAGGCGCTGGACCACGAAAGGCGCCTATAGATGGAATATCCGCCTTGCTTTCTGACATACTGGAAACAGAAGACTGGAGCGATAGACTGAAGATAAGATCGTCTACACGGACATAGACGGGTTTAGTTGCATGTGTAGACTTCAAGCAACCAAACCCATTTAGTTGACGGTGTGCGCGCTAGAAACGTGTAGGGCTGATTCAAGAGTTACGCACGCACAACAGATAGCGCGAGAGAGAGTATATAGCTCTCTTATATAGGAGAGTAGCCTATGGGTAAATTACATAAAGCATACGGCAGAAAAGGAAATAACAGAGAAGTACAAAAGAAACTAATATATGTTTACAGATATATATATATATATATGTGTGTGTATACCTATATATTCATATACATACATATATATATTCACACACACAAATATTGCATGTTATCCTGCTGTCTCAGGTGGACTTCAAATTTGGGTTCCTTCATACTATCTACTGCTAAGTACCTGGATGTGACTATATTCAGCTAAAAAGATAAAACATATTTTAACTGATATTCTTTGCATATTGATCTGCTATCTTTAAAAAAAACCAAGGCTAGTTTAGCCATATATTTCATGATGATATCCAAATTCAGTTCATTTATAAGTGTCATGATGGTATCCAGATTCTGTCCATTCATAAATTTCATGGAAATAGATTCACCAGATCAAGAAAGATCTTCTAGTGCAGATCAAATCCCCTTTCCCTTGTGTTGTCTATGCATATACAGTGTGTGCGGAAATTCTTAGTTAGCAAGAACACTGAAGATCTTATGATGATAAAATATATAAGCATCCAGAAAGATCAACAATATGAGAAGGTTGAATTGTACATGTTTAGCAGCAAGGAGGAAGGACAAGGAATGTACCTAATTAGATTTGAAAACTTGGAGGAGATGGATCTTTAAACATGCAGCAGTTTTGATAGAGGAAAGAGGCTCCTAAATCATGCAGCAGCTTGAAGATTTTTGGAGAGAACTTCAGCTCTAGGGATTCTCAAGAACAACAACTCCTTCGTTGTGGAAAAGTAGGGAAAGGAGGAAGGTTTGGGAGGTTTATATAATTAGGAAGACGGCTTTATGGGTTGACAAGTGGAGAAAAAATAGCATCCAAGTGGGGCTGCTGTAGCAGCTGCAATTTCAGAAATAAAAAAATTTATTTACTTATTTATTTATTTATTTATTTCCAACTGTACAGTCTGTGTGTCTGTAGTTTTTTTTATTCATTTTTTTACAAAATTCTTCTTATTTGAAGTACTTAAAATAGACCGTATGCGCACATTGAGCTTCTGATTTCGACGTGCAATAACTCAACTTGATCGTTTCTGAATGATGATCAAAATGAGTATATATTGGTATACTTTTGATCGGGTTTGGATGCCCGAATTTTTCGAGATACAGTTTTGGTTTGGGGTTAAATTTTGTTATTTAAAAATATTAAACGACCTCCGATTGACGAACGGTCGATTCCGTTGGTCTTGTTTCGTCGAATCGGATTTTTAGGTGGTCTCGGTTCGTTTCGCGGTTTCTGAATTTGCATCGCAGCTTTTTCGCGGCACGTATTACGATGTGATCAATTTTTGATCGATTTCATCCGAATGACTTTTGATTCACGATCAATTGATCATTTTAGGTTGTCTAATGTTGCCAGATAACTTTATTTGGTTAATCCGACCCCAGTCGGGTCGGGTTTGGGTTTATGCGGATCCCGTGTGTTACATGGATATTGTGTTTAGGTTAACATTTGTTGTTTGATATGCTCTTAGTTAAGAGTTTTGATTTCTTCTTATTGTTGTTGTTAGCAGGGTTGCCTATATCATTACATTTACTTTGAGGAGTGAATATCATGTCTTATGGTTTGGAGTATGAGTAGGCTAAATTTATAGGAGGCATATGAAGCAAGTATGTAGTTGCTCGTGATGGTCAGAATACGAAGCCTCGGTGTAAATTTTGTGAAATGATAATTGAAGGAGGTGGGATCACAATATTGAAGCGACATCTTCTTTGTGATTTCTAGAAACTGACTAAAAGCCCTATTTGCCAGAGAGATGATGAAGAAGTGAAAGCTTTCTTAAAGGGGTATTGCTGAGAAGAAGAATGCGAAGATCATAAGAGGAGCTATTTACAGAATTCATGTTTGAAAGAGAGTCAAGCATCCCATCTTTTAATTTATATGCTGATATCCCCTACCCATTGACATTCAGATCATGGTAGAAAATATTGTGTATTAGATGGTGTTGGAGTATATGCATCACTTATGTAAGATGGGTAAATGGATCCTTCCAAGATCCATTTACCACATCCAGAGTTTAGTCCCACATCTGCCAGTGCTGGGACTTGGAGAGTCTATGGAGGTTATATAAGAAGCCCCAAACCTCCTGTATCCAGTGAGAGAGTCAATACACATCCGCTCTTTGAGGCATTCTCCCGTGGTTTCATCCTGCTCCTTAGGGAGTAAGGTTCCACGTTAAATCCCGTTGTACTCAACGTTTATTTCTTTTTCTCTCATCAAGCTTATGCAATATATTTTTTAACATGAAAAAGTGAGTAGTTATTGTGATGTGATTGTATTGAAGTTTGGAAAAGTGAGTAGAAGTGGAGTAGTTTATAATTTTTATATGATATGATGGTATAATATATATTTTTTGATATGAATGATGATATAAAATTGATTTCTTTAAGTTTTAAAAAAGGAATAAAGTGGGGCCCACGGGGAGAGAGGGGGATGTGGGTTAAGGGGGGTAAACTCCCCTAACCCGCAGGTAACCCGTCATCCAAACGGTACCTCAAGGATTTTATGTTGATTGTTGGAGAGGGCATCTGACAAATGTCACAAGAGACCATTCTTGCAACACATAAATGGCAAGATTGGTGCAACAAGAGGAGGGGTCAAAGCTTCAAACCCTATGAGATATTGAACAAATATCTCTACATGTAGAAGGAGATTGGTGAATACATTGCCAACTTCAAAAAGAAACTACCTAAGTACGCGGTGACCATCATATGTGATGGGTGAATGCTATACAATGAAGCAATAGGTTTGTGGATGCATTTTTGTATGTTAAGTATTAAAAGTACATACTCAAGCTCTTATTTATGTGTCAATACGATACAAAAGTTGCATTTAGACTTATATTTTAGCAAGTAAGTGTATGTTTTTATCTTATTTATGTATTACATCATATCAAAACCTCATTTCTTTAAAAAAACAAAATTCTTAATGTGTTTCCATGATTTTTGTGGAATTTGACAACATGTTGATATGTCGTTTCTGGAGGGTGGTGATATGGTATTCAAATACATAGTTGAAATGTTCTTTCGTCAAAGGATGATTGCTCATCTTGTGACAATCTATGATACAAGACTTTCTATCAAGGTTCAGAAAGTCGGTATGCCGTATTCGTTCGGTCAGGTGGTTCCGAGCGAGTAAGCGGATATGCGGAAGTATATGCGGATTATGCGGTTTGCATTAAAAAATATTAAAGATATGCTTGTAATTGTGATGCCAGAGACAAAAAAGTACATGTTTCCATTAGATTCCTACAAAAACATACTTTTAAAAATAAAAAAGGCACCACAATAATAAGCTACATAGTTCATTTAGATATCAAAATATGTTTCTGAATGTAGAATGTTTAAATATATAAAGTTATAAACGACTTCTAAATTCTAATCTAAATCATCTTCAAAATTGATTGTTGGAATGTCATCATCATCGCCTTCTGAGTCACTCATAAATTCTTCTTCTTCGTCCAAAGTTGCCAAAGCTTCTGTATTCCTTTGGCTCCTATTCTCAACAAATTCTTCTACCCCACTTGCTTCTGCAACCAAGTTCCATGTGAGCCCTGACCCTTGGAAGATTTCTTCTTCTTCTTCTTCTTCTTCACTGGCACCAATCCAATCCATAACATGTGTTCTGTCCTTTGAAACAAATGGATCTCTCCCAATCAGTGATCGACGCTCTTTCAGCTTTGAATTGAAATTCACAAAAAACAAATCATTCAATCTCTTGGTTTCTAGTTTGTTCCTTTTTTTGGTGTGAATCTGCATTAAGAATATATAAAATTGATCAATTATAAATTACAATCACTTAATGAATATATTCAATTGTACATCCAAATGGTGATAGTTATACCGCTGCAAATGAGCTCCAATTCCTCTCACAACAAGAAGAAGAGGATGTCAGCTTCAAAATTCTCAAAGCCATTTCTTTCAAATAAGGCATTTGAGAACCATATAGCAACCACCAATGAGCTACAAGAGATTAGACAGTTAATTTCTTGTAAAATAATAAACGTAACTTAAGAACTTTTACACCGATAATAAGCTTGAGATATATTACCATGATTGAAATCATCATCATTGGTGGATCTTTGTCTGACAACCATTGGCTTTCCAAATGCTCCTTCTCTCCTTCGATAAATATGAATTTCTTTCTTCATGATGGCATCCTGAATCTCTAACTCAGGATAAAAAATCTTTATGCATTCCATTAAACCATCAACGACGAAGCTATCTTTAGAAATTGCATCGCTATCCCTGTAAAAATAATAGGGATTAAGATAGAAAGCTGCAAGATGAAGGGGGCTATCCAATCTTCCTTTTGTCTTCAAGGTAATGGCATCTATAAAGGGTTTGTATGAATGCTCAACATCTTTAAAAAAAGCCTTTATTTCATTTTTTGCATACTCCAATCCTCCATATACGAAGCCCATTGATGGCTTCCTTTCTCCATCAACAATACGTAAGAGGTAGACAAGTGGAGAGAAGATCTTCAGAGTCAAGGATACTTGGCTCCAAAATGATGAACTGAGGACAACCGATGCAACCACCTCACCTTTTCTTGTTTTTGACCACTTACACTCCCTCTACTCATCAGAAGAGAACATCAACCGTAATTTCTCCTTCTTGTCTATTACGCTCTGTAGTGTAAGGAAAGTGGTGGCAAACCTTGTTTGCCCTAGCCGAACAATTTCACCCTTCTGGGTGAACTATCTCATCAAGCTCAAAGTCTTTGCATGATTGTAGATAAAGAGAGTGAGAGTTCTAGCCTTAGTGATGCAATTTTTTATCTTCGATTCCTTACCAATCTCCTCAAGTACAAGATCAATGCAATGAGCCGCACATGAAGACCAAAATATCCTTGGATATTTGGTCTTAAGAAGCCTCCCAGCTGCCATATTTGCAGAAGCATTGTCAGTAACAACTTGTACAACATTGTCTTCTCCAACATCCTTGTTGGGAAAAACGAACAACTTGTTTATTCCATAAGCCCTAGGCTCTCTTATATAGGAGAGTAGCCTATGGGTAAATTACATAAAGCATACAACTGAAAATAAAAATAACGAAGAGATACATGCACTACTCTATATGCGTCAACACTCCCCCTCAAGATGAAGCATAGATATCAATCATGCTCAGCTTGGACGCACACTTCTGGAATGTGCCTCGAAGTAATGCCTTGGTAAATATATCAGCAGTTTGATTCTCTGAGGTGACATGAGATGTAGCAATGAACCCCTTCTGAATCATGTCACGTATGTAGTGACAGTCAACCTCAATATGCTTGGTCCTCTCATGGAATGCTGGGTTGTTTGCAATGAACAAGGATGCCTGATTATCACATTCCAACTTCATAGGAAGCGGTATATCAAGACATAGATCTGTAAGTAGAGCTTTCACCCACATCATTTCTGTGCTAGCCTGGGCCATAGCCTTGTATTCAGATTCAGCACTGGATCTAGCTACCACTGTCAGTTTCTTGCTCCTCCACGAGACTAGAGCATCTCCAACATAGACTGCAAATCCTGAGGTGGACTTCCTGTCCTTGGGGCATCCTGCATAGTTTGCATCAGCACACGCTGTGATAGAGATCTCCTTTCCCTTCTTAAATAGCAAGCCTGCACCTAGAGATGATTTTAGATATCTCAGAATCATGTGTATTGCATCCATATGGACCTGACGTGGTTGCTCCATGAACTGGCTCACGCGACTCACTGCAAATGATATATCAGGTCTAGTGATCGTGACATACAGTAGTTTGCCTACTAGTTCTCTGTACCTTCTCCTGTCCACCTCCTCTGTGTCATCATCATAGAGCTTCATGCTGGGATCCATTGGTGTCATAGCAGGCCGACACCCAAGCATACATGTTTCACTCAATAGATCTGTAACATATTTCCTCCGCGACATTACTAATCCATATGGATTTCTAGCAAATTCCAGCCCCAGAAAATATCTAAGGACTCCCAGGTCCTTGGTGACAAATTCGATTCCCAATTTTTCTTTCGCCTGCTTTATGCCATGCTCATCATCTCCTGTAATCAAGATGTCATCAACATAAACCATGATTACAATGATACCTCTAGCAGTCTTCTGTACAAACAAGGAATGATCAACATTGGAGCGTTTGTATCCTTGTTTCTCGAAGAGATGTGAGAGCTTCTGAAACCATGCTCTGGGGCTCTGCTTAAGGCCATAGATAGCCTTATGTAACCTGCATACCTTGGAACACTCCCCCTCAACAGCAAAACCAGGTGGCTGTTGCATATAAACTTCTTCCTGCAAATCTCCATATAGGAATGCATTCTTCATGTCTAGCTGATGGAGTGTCCAGTCTCTAGCAACTGCAACTGACAACAAGATCCGTAGAGTGGAATGACGTGCCACAGGCGAGAATGTGTCAAGGTAATCCACCCCGTATGTCTGTGTAAAGCCACGTGCAACAAGACGCGCCTTGTACCTGTCAATAGAGCCATCTGCATTGTACTTCACTGTAAACACCCACTTGCAGCTCACCGGGTTCACATCTGGAGGTATAGGAACCAAACTCCAAGTTCCTCTGGACTAAAGTGCCGCCATTTCTTCCTCCATTGCTAGCCACCATCTACTATCCTGCAGAGCTTCTAGATGATTTCGTGGAATATCTACAGCTGACAGTGCCACAACAAATGACCTGAAATCTCCAGATAACCTCTCAAAAGACACGGATGCTGACAATGGATATGTAGCACAACTCCTCTTCGACTTGCGTAGAGCAATGGGAACATCTAAATCAGATGTACTCTCGTCTGGCCCCTGCAACATATCCTGCTCAGAAATGTCGTCAGATCCATCAACAGTAATATTTTCATTACATACCATAGGCGAGCTAGCAGACGAGTCATGACCACGAGCGGGAGGAGGCCTGCGGGTATAATGGAACAGTAGCGGTGAGATAGGTGGTGGTGGTGGTGGTGGTGGTGGTGACGGCATCTGAGGTGGTGGTGTCATGTATATGGCATCAGTAGATATAGGTGGTAGCTGCTTGTCTCCTGAGGCTGAAAAATACATAACAGATTCAAAAAATGTAACATTTGCACTGATCATATACCGTCGACGTAGAGGATCAAAGCACTTGTACCCCTTTTGAGTTCTGGAGTACCCAACGAAAACACACTTGACAGCCCTAGGAGAGAGCTTGTCAGTACCAGGCGACAACTGATGGACAAATGCAACCGACCCAAACACACGAGTAAGAGTGAACAGATCCTTGCCAGGATGAATGAGGGAGAACGGAATCTGTTCATTCAAGACAGAAGAAGGCATACGATTGATTAGGTAACATGCAGTGAGAACTGCATCACCCCAGTAGGAGTAGGGAACATGACTCTGTATAAGGAGTGATCTTGTGACATCAAGAAGGTGACGGTGTTTCCTTTCAGCAATTCCATTCTGTTGAGATGTATGAGCACAAGATGTTTGGTGAACAATCCATTTTGAGGAGTAATAACTGGCAAGAATATTGGTGCACAACTCTAAAGCATTATCACTTCTCACAAACTTCACAAATGTGGAGAAAACATTTTGTATTTCATTCAGAAAATGGATAATGATATTTCATGCTTTAGATTTATTTTTCATCAGAAACACCCATGACACTCTAGAAAAATCACCCACAAATACTATATAAAGTCTGTGTCCCTGATGATCAGGTACACGACTCGGACCCCAGACATCAATATGAAATAACTCGAACTTGGAGGTACTACTCCGACCTGGACGACTGGGAAAGGACGACCTGTGATGCTTTCCCAACTGACACGCCTCACAGTGAATAGGTGTGTGAGGGAGACCATAAGGTAAAACTTGACGCAACTTCTGAAGCGGTAAATGACCAAAGCGCAGATGCCACAATAAAGTAGATACTTGTCCAGAAGGAGAGGATGAGGTTCCAGCAAAAGGAGTTTGATTTAGGCGGTAGAGGCCTCCTTGCTCATAGCCACGACCAATCACGTTGCCCGTATGGATGTCCTGAAAAATCAAAGAAGATGGATCAAAAATTGCCCGACAATGTAGATCCTTCGTAATCTGACTAATTGACAACAAATTCATTGAAAAATCAGGTGCATGTAGCACATTCTTGAGCTGCATAAAAGATGTCAATCTAATCTCCCCCTGACCAGTGATGGGGGAATGTGTACCGTTGGCAATTACTACTGTCCGTCCTGGAGGGATCTGAGTGTATCCTGTAAGTAGACTCTGGTCGCCATATAGGTGATGTGTAGCGCCCGAGTCCATAATCCATGGTAATGTATCTGATCTACTACTGTTGAGTGCAAGTATACTACCTGAGGCACTGGTAGACGCAGAGGCAGAAGCAGCGGCATCAGAATGAGTCTCTGTAGTCGGTGCTGGACCAGATGGTGGAATAATGCTCCTCAGACGGGCAACTAGATCGTCGAACCGTTGATCCAAAATAGCAGCAGATGGTGGCTCTATCTACTCAGCAGCTCGTGCGGATGCAGGAAATCCATGCTTCGAGTAGCATGTGTCTTCATTGTGTCCAACTCGGTGACAGTAGGTACATGTTGGTCTAGTGCGGCCACCTCTTCCACGAGGTCCACGTCCACGGCCCTGTTGATGAAATCCGCGACCTCTGTTGGCTGCCATGGCTGAAGAATTCTGACTAG
Organism: Ottelia alismoides; assembly: GCA_037367405.1. NCBI lineage: Eukaryota > Viridiplantae > Streptophyta > Magnoliopsida > Alismatales > Hydrocharitaceae > Ottelia > Ottelia alismoides. The sequence goes on from JAZKJV010006663.1 coordinate 41,866, forward strand.
GGGTTGTGGAAGGAACTGTGATCCGACTCAGTCTATGGAAAGCTTCCTCCATGGGAGGAATAGTAGAGTCAGCCAAAATCTGTGATCGTGCCGCCTCATACTCAGGATCAAGTGCATCTAGGAACACGCCCACCATAGTCGCGTTCCTATATGTCTTCTGCTGTTCTGGCATGGCTGTCAGGGGCATGAAGCTATAGAGCTTCTTGAACATCCATCTCAGTGATGTATAGAGAGAAGTAGAGGGTGACCATTCTGCTTGATAGTGAAGATATCATGCTGGAGTTGCAGAATCTTTGTCTCATTCTTCGCCTGAGAATATGTGGCCGCTAGGATGTCCCACATATCTTTGGTTGTGGGTTGATGTAGAATGACATTTGCTATCTCAATTACCAGTGTACCAGATAGCCACACTTTGGCGTATGCATCATCCGCCTCCCAAGAGGCATTGGCTCCAGTCTTCTCAGCAGGCTCTGGTTCGGTAAGAATGTGCTTCTTACCCGTTGACTTCATCATACTCATGAACTGCATTGCCCACAGTTCATAGTGTGTACCGTCCATCTTGACAATAGGCGCTGGACCACGAAAGGCGCCAATAGACGGGATATCCGCCTTGCTTTCTGACATACTGGAGATGGAAGACTGGAGCGACTGACAGAGGATGAGATTCGTCTACAATGACATAGACGGACTTAGTTGCATGTGTAGACATCAAGCAACTAACCCCATGTAGATGAAGATGTGTGTGTGCCCTAGGGCTTAGGGCTTAGCACATGTACACGCATGCAAGAAGCACGTGCACACGCAACTGGAGATGCACGTTAGAGCACTGGAGATGCACAGAGATGCGCAAGAGAATATGCACAGGCGCAGGCGATGCACTGGAGATCAAGCAGGCGATGCACAGGCGGCAAGGCTGACTTGCGCACTGGCGCAGGAAGGCACACAGGCGCTGGTAGGCGCAGTGGCGCACGTTCGCGCAGAGGCGCATCACCGGCAGGAGGGCGCTACAGCATGCAGGCGCTATAGCGCACATGCGCTACAGCGTGCACAAGCGCACGCTCGCTCACAGTGCGCAGAGGCGCGAGGATGTTGGAGCAGCGGCGTTAGAGCGGCAATGGCGATCTCCAGCGGCGCCGATGAGATGGAGAGAGAAGGAGAGGCCGGCGGGTGGGGTGGGGTAGGGTTAGGGTTTCGAGAACTCCGGTCTAGGACCGTCGCTCTGATACCATGTTGGGAAAAACGAACAACTTGTTTATTCCATAAGACCTAGGCTCTCTTATATAGGAGAGTAGCCTATGGGTAAATTACATAAAGCATACAACTGAAAATAAAAATAACGAAGAGATACATGCACTACTCTATATGCGTCAACAATCCTTGATACACTCCTCTACCAAAGAAGAGATGTATTCAGATGTGTGAGAATCATCAGATGTGTCAACAGACTTCAAGAAAGTTGTGCCCAAGTCACAGTTCACACACAAGTTCATAATGCTCCTTCCCCTCGTATCAGTCCACGCATCGGTCATTATTGAACAACCATTGTTCTTCCATGATTCATTGTGATGCTTTAAGTATTCCTTTGTTTCATCCACTTCCTTCTTCAACAAAGTTTCTGTAATTTCATAATATGAAGGTGGTTTGTATACGCTTCCGTATTGTCCAATTGCCTCATACATTCGGATAAAGGAATTCTTGGTCACCACATTGAAGGGAATATCGGCATCATAAAAGAATTTTGCCACAAACTTGTTGATGCGTGCACACTCCTCTTTGGCTAAGGCATATTTAATCACTGTCTGTCGCATTGTTGCACCAAAGACACATCATCTTCAGAAACACGAAGTCTTTTTGCATCACCCCTCCTTCATATGGTTGGTTAGAATATCCGTCAGATGCTTTGATTGTTACTTCCTCCCGTAGTTCTCTCAAACTAACAACTTCCTCATTCTTCTTTTTCATAATATCTTGTATATAATCTCTAATTTCTTTCTGGACATTTGCATCGGCCTTTGGACATGCCTTCGTGTTTCCCTTGATGTGTGCAAGGTGTTGTTTCATTCTATTGATGCCTCCCTTTATGACCTTGCCTCACAAGCGACACGCAACCGTGTTCGAATCGGTTCTTCCAACAAGATATGCATACTTCCACCCCGGATCGGTAGATCCAGATGGAACATAGCAAGTAGATTCTGCCGTAGTAGGTGTGGAAGAGGTGGCCATGACAACCGACCTAAACATGACATAAAAATTATGTGTCACTAAAAATAAGCACAAAATGTAATCTTATCAATAATGTATGTGTACATGTGTTTTGCAAGAAATACACAAACAATAATTGACATTTACAGATCACAAAATATGTACTATTTATTGCTATATTATCTACTTTTATGATATCACAAAATAGAAGAAGAAGATTCTTCCCATCCCAAAAAGAAGAAGACGGGCCCCTCTTCGTCTCAGGTGATTCTTCCCTTAATAAATTAATCCATTCACACTTACAGGAAAACAAAATAAAGGCCTCAATTAGTTACAGGAACACAAATCAAAATATTAATAATTCAAATTTATAAGCAGCATAAATTTGAAGAAACCATGCATAAAAATAAAAAATGTGAAGTGAAATTCAATATATTAATAATTCAAATCTGTAAGGCTTGTATATTCTTGAAAATCGAATTAACATAGTGATGCCTATTCTATTATGGTCAAGATTATCTTTATGAAATTGATTTTCCAACTATGATACTAATATAGATTAAATAGGTTTTCCAAACTAATAGCACAGCTGATAATTCATTTATAAAGGAATAAATCCTGGACAAATTTGAACTATGGCATAGGCAAATAGACACCATAATAGAGCTAAATGTGAAAAATGAGAGATATCACTATTCTAGTATGGTAAAAATTATCTTTATGAGATTAATATTCCATTCACGCTACAAATATAGCTTAAATAGGTTTTAAAGAACTAATTACAGTTGATACTCCATATGCAAAAGGATCTTTCCTTTGCCAATGTAAATTAACACATGGAAATAAACATAAATAGGCCTCAATGTGTAACAAGAGATATGGAGCAATATGTCCCCTCTTGTATGATGATATTGGGGTAATATTGGTGGGGATGCCAGGGGCATTGCTCTTATATGGGTGACATATCATCAACATAAAGTCCACCCTAAACAAATCCAAGCATGATTCAGTCTTCCATATATGTTAATTGTCCCGTCTTCGGTTCAGACCTTGACATATGCATGTCTCATATACTTCCAACTCCAAATGGCAAAGTGGCCCTATCAGCATCCTGGAAAAACATCACCACTGTATTGATACCGTAAATGTTTGAGGCACGGGACGATATGGGGTTACCGCCAACATGATATGATATATGTGAAACTATGCATGGAAAGGTTTTCAATCCTAAATAGGTTTATAGAATTGCATGACCTCATATTACATTTGATTTGTAATAACCAATTTTTCGACTTTGGTAAAGCCACTAGATACAATCAAATCCCTGTTGCGAAGACTCGTGATATTGACAATTTAGAGTCAAATTCCTAAGTAGTACCAGGGATTAACTTAAATCCCCAGGTACTACGAAATATTTTTTTTACTCAAAAACTACAACGGTGTCGCATGTTAAACATGCGCCACACCTAAAGTTTTTTTTACTCACTAACTGCATATATGTCGCATGTTCAGTATGCGATATACATAACGCGGGCTGAATATGCGACATCGGGGCTAAATAAGGGCCACGCGTGCTGGCCTTGCCATTTCCCCGTTCTTTCCAACATCCACGAACCCCTGCCGCAGTCGACCCTCCATCGCGCCACCCGCGTGTTTGGATCTCTTCCTCTCTCAAAAACCCCCATTTTTCTCACTCCTAGCCCCACGGAACACTCCTTTTCCGTAGTTCCAGTGCTTGGCACCGTCCTAGCCGCCACCGCCTCCCACTAGGGCTAACCGGTTGTTGTGAACACATAGACTTGGTAAAATTTTGTGTTTAGATGATTGTTAATTTAATATGCATATTATTCATTATTTCATGAATTTATTAAGTGTACTTGTACGTTGTGTCTCGTATTAGGTCAGAATGGAGCCCTTGTATTGTATGTGTCATTTGAGGGGTACACTCATGTGCGGATCGTCGACCACCGTAAGGGGGTTTATGCTAATGCCTAATATGACGTTTGCTGAGATGTTGAACTTGGTTTACCGTAAGTTCAACCTGGATGCCGAGAGTCAAAAAATCTGATTATTATATCGCATCCCTTGAGGCCCAGGGGAGGAACCATCATTTTCATCTATTATCGATGATGATGATGTGCAGGCAGTTCTTGTGTATGCTCGGACCATTGGGAGATCGATGCCTACTGACATTATTGTAGAAGATGTATCTGAGAGCGAAGTCCCCAATGTTGTGCCCAATGTTGTGACTAACAAGGGACCGTCTGTAGTCACGAGCACACAACCAGCAGTTGTCCGCAGCACTCAACCAATAAATTACCCAAGCATGGAACCCTGCTTTGACACTGATGCGCATGTAACGCAACCATGCACGGATCATGATTTGGGCGTGAGTGACTCGTTGCTGCGAGAGGTTAAACATGCTTTGGATGATTTCATCCCTTGGGGGACCGATGATGACCTGGAAGAAGGTAGCGAAGATGCCGACGATGATGCGTTAGACGAGGAGATTCAAGCTGATGAACAAACCACGCATACTATTACACCCCGTATACCCTTTTTTGGGGTTAGAGGATCAAATACTCGTTCAACCTATGAAGATGACATTCGACGGAAGTCTAGACTTGATGGTGTCGCTGACGAAAACCGCAAGGGTAGGACGTTCAAATGTAGGGAAGATTTGGTTTACACTGTGAAGAAGTTCCACATTCTGTCACATTATGACTTCATTGTCAAGGAATCCACCAGATTCATATGGTCGGTTTTTTGTACGCAGAGATCGAATGGCTGTGTTTGGTATTTACGAGGACATTTCAGAAAATTTGATGGACTGTGGGTGATCTCCAAGGTTGTTGGGGCACACGCTTGTATAAACCCAATAGTTAATCAGGATCACCCTCAGTTGGACTACAAATTCATGTCGAGATCTTTGCTAACTCTTGTTAGGGATGACCCTAATGTTCGTGTATCAAGTTGTAGAGCTCACATCCACGAGATGTACAACTACTGGGTTACAAAGAAAAGGGCCTGGAATGCTCGGAGGAAGGCCATCGGAATTGTATTTGGTGACTGGAAGAAGTCATACGCTGAAATGCCTTATCTATTGCATGCAATGAAGGATGCTATACCTGAGACTGAAATTGATATTGCATACAGCGACCATCCTAATCCTCGGAAACCGCTTTGCCGCAGATTTGAACGGTGCTTTTGGGCATTTGGGCCTTCAATTGAGGCATTCAAATATTGTCGCCCTCTGATTAGTATTGATGGGACACACCTATATGGGAAGTACAAACAGAAATTGCTCATTGCTTGCGGGATTGACGGGGATAAACATATTGTTCCCCTTGCATTCGGAATTGTTGACGAGGAATCCGCTTCTTCATGGAAGTAGTTTCTATCATTGGTGCGCATCAGGGTAATTGGCATGCGAGCTGGACCAATATGTATCATCTCTGATTGTAATGCTGGAATAAAAGCCGCTATGAAAGATGCTGACGTGGACTTATTAGAACCCTTTGCATATTGGCGGTTCTGTACAAGGCACGTCGCGAGCAATTTCAATAGCGTCTTTAAAAATGGCTCCATGAAAGCCCTGGTCCAAGCAGATGCATTACAAACGACAACTAGGAAGTTCGCATACTTCATGAGGAAATTATAAGAGTGGAATAATGCAGCAGGTAGATGGTTTTCGACTCATGATTGTCATCGTGAGCAATGGACCCTGGCTTACGACGGTGGTTATAGGTTTGGTCAGATGACTACAAATATTAGCGAAAGCTACAATGCTGTTCTTAAAGATGCCCGTTGCTTGCCAATCTCTACGCTAATCGAGAAGACTTTTTATAATTGTGTGTCATACTTCATTCAACATGCTGAAGAAGCAAGCGCAACCATTGCTGCTGGTCGAAAATTCACGCATTACGCATCCACAGAGTTGACCCGTTGGACTGCAGCTGCGAATGGGCACACAGTAACTCAGGTACAAGTACAACCGGAAATATTATTCGAGGTGTCTACCAGGGCTCGACGGACTTCTACTGGTATTCGCGGGCGCAAACAGTACACGGTAAATTTGCTCCAAAGGAAATGCACTTGTAATAAGTGGCAAATATTTCGTATCCCATGTTCCCACGCCATTGCAGTCATTTCAAAGCGTCGGGCTGAAATGGATTCCTATGTTGGAGAGTGGTACACCTGGCAGCACCAGTTGAAGGTTTATGGAGGGCAATTTTTTCCGATCGGTGATCGTGAAACATGGGCTCCCTTGGATTATCCTGAGTTACGTCCGGACCCAAAGCGTAAACGCGGCAAAGGTCGTTCACGTACAACAAGAATACATAATGAAATGGATGTTAGAGATGTGATCCGGCAAAATACTTGTTCCTTTTGTGGGATATTGGGTCACACACACCGTGGATGTCCCAACAAAACCGCAAGGGATTCTCAAGCATCCACATTAAATGCACCGACGACGACAAGGAATAAGAATAAATGTGGTAATTGTGGTGGCATTTGTCACAACCGACGTAAATGTCCACGTGCGAGTAAGTGTGCTTTCTTCCCTCGTATATTATTATTTTTCATTGTATGTGGTAATTGTGGTGGCATATTTACTCTTATTGTATGTTGTTTTTTACATTGTATTGTCTAACATTGAATATTTAAATTTGCAGATGGATCCCGGCCTAATTGACCCATCCGTTTTGCATCTTCAGGAGCGACATCGTTCTCGTCGTGTCTGGGCTGGCGATGTAAGTAATTTTAATTTCTTGCTTCCTTCATTTCGTTTTCCTAACAATTTTTTTGTAGGAATCTTCATGGTTGCATTGCCGACGACGTGAGATGCATGTACGTCGGATTCCTTTGGATGATCGACTACAGCCATATGTAGCCCAAGCGGGCTTCGGATGCATTTCAGAGCTTGAGTTCATTACCCTAGATTGGCACTTGGTGACTGCGTTGTTTGAACGTTGGAGACCGGAGACGCACACCTTCCACATGCCTAGTGGGGAGATATCCATCAACTTGCAGGATGTCGCGTTCATCATGGGGCCGGGAATTGATGGACCTGCGGATACTGGGGAGATAACACCTAGGGCAACATGGGCGGATACTTGCGAGGAAATCTTGGGTGTTAGGCCTCTTCCAGCAGACATCGTTGGCAGCAGGGTGTCAGCAACTTGGCTAGTCACCTATTTTGCAGACTTGCCAGAAGATGCAGACGACATGGTCGTATAGAGATATGCACGAGCATACATCTTGCAGTTGCTTGGTGGAGTCCTATTCACGGACAAGTCAGGGTCGTTGATATCACTTATTGCTCTACAACATCTGCAGGATTTCGAGTACTCTGGGACACTGAGCTGGGGATTCGCAGTACTTGCATATCTATATAGACACCTTTGTTTAGCAGCGGATATGGCGACCGAGGAGATTGGAGGCTCGGTCATACTCCTTCAGCTATGGGCATGGGAGCATTTCCCCCACATTGCTCCAGTTGTGAGGGACGGCAGAGATTGGTACGGGCACCCGTTAGGAGTCCGCTGGGCAATGGCGTTTGCCCATCGTAGACAACCTACACACGTGGTGAGACCATACCAGGACACTTTTGACATGCAATCACCCGAGCAGGTAATTTTACATTCACAAAATTTTCCTATATCAAGCAAATAAATTACTAATCGAAATACAATTTTCACATTCAGGTATTGTGGACTCCATATACCGATGAGATCCGCGCCCGTCTCCCAGCCAACTGTCTTGAAGGCGAACGCATTTGGAGAGCGGATGTACCGTTGATATACTTCCACATTGTGGAGTATTACTACCCAGACCGATTCTTGAGACAATTTGGGGGCCTTCAAGATATTCCACATCCTTGCTTCACCTTTCAGGACCTCCATGCAATCGATTTGAGGGGGAAAGTGCATGTAGATTGGAGGGCAAAACACTGGTTGCATATTGCCCACTGGGATGAGCGGGAAGATAGAATTGTTGGTATCAATCGGTCCAGAGGGATATTCGCGACGCCCGCATACGAGTAATGGTATCAGACCATAACTCGAAGATTTGTTGGACGTTTAGGAGTAACTCTGGCAAGCAACGTAAGTGTTCCAACTAGAAGTTTGTGGTAAATTAATTTAAGAAAACTACTACAAATTTACCTCTACGTTTTTTTCCTTGGATGTAGCTCGCCAAGTGGAGTCGTGTGTACGACATTGGACACGAGGAATGCTGCGAGATTGCAGCACAAGTGAAGGCAGAAATGACAGAGTGGCTATTGTTTTAATTTGCAGATGCGGTCACGTTACATGACGAGCATGCTGATGTGGCTCGGGAGGAGGCAAGGCGAGGAAGGGCAAGAGGACGGGGAAGAGGAAGAGGTCGAGGTAGGGCGTGTGAACAAGTGGCGGAACCCGTGGACTATGAAGAAGCCGATGCGGAAGATGAGAACCTTGCGCAAACATAATTCTTCACACCTACCACCGAGCGACCACGGGACGACTTGCCAACGCCTCAGGCACCGTTGAGGCATGGATTTGACGCAAGCGAGACACAACCAACTTACTGCATACTCACGCCGCCGCCGATGCCAACCTTCGAGGAAGATGTCCCAGGGCCCTCTCAAATCCATATGATAGACGAGGCAAACCGGTTGTTACAGTTCCATCCTCCTGATTCAACTATTACATACCAGCGGAGGAGAAAGCGTTGACTTGTAATCATTGTAGTTTTTAATATGACACAAAAATGTAATGTATATTCGTGGACAAGTCTATTTATATTAAATGTTTGGAATCTCTTTCTGGATCACATTATTTATCTGTGTTGTGAATGTCTGTGTCCATAGCCCGCTTTGGTGATTGTCTATACATCTTTGAATGCGTGTCCAAAGACATGAAACTAGCGATGCATTTTCCAGGGTTTTTATGATATGAGGGTCAAACCCACAACTGGCCCAACGCGGTCACCCATCGGACATGTCGCAAGATGACTAAGGGCCAGACTAACACCTTTAAAAGCTCATATGTCCCAGACTTGGCCATGCATTTTCCAGGGTTTATATGATATGTCGCATGTCCAATATGCGAATCTGGGAAATTCCCTGGAAACAGACCACGAACGCGGCCAGTCATTTTCCAGGGTTTTTCTCATATGTCGCATGTCGAACATGCGACATGTGCTTTGTCATATAACGCATGTCCAACATGCGACGTGTGAGAAATTCCCTGAAAACGTTCCAGGAAATGGCAAGGGCGATACGCGCCGGCCTTATTTACCCCAATATCGCATATTCAATATGCGTTATCTGTATCGCATATTAAAGATGCGACATATATGCAGTTCCTGAGTAAGAAAAACTTTAGGTGTGTCGCATGTTGAACATGCGACACCTCTGTAGTTTTTTAGTATAAAAAACATTAGAACCTGAGTATTTAAGTAAGCGGGAGGAGGAAATGAGGGCGAACGCGCAGCCGCGGAAGGCAGGAGGAGGAGATGAGGGTGAACGCGCAGGCGGAAGGTGGAAGGCAGGAGGAGGAGGTGAGGGCGAAGGCGCAGCCGTGTAGCGTAGGTGCTTGCGGCTTTCCAGGAGCTTTCACGGTGGAGGCTGACTGAGGCTCACGAAGGCGGAGGTTTAGGGTTTGTCGAGTTCCAGAAAATTTCGAAAGGGAGAGGGGAGTCGAAAGGCAGCAGCGGAAACCCAGGAATCATTTGGTTACTCGGAATCCTTAAATGGATCACCCGCATGTAAGACTGCATGAACGGCCACATAAGCGGTTTATGCACCCCGTTTGTGCGCTTGGGCCGCATATAGCTGCATATAGCATATGTAGTTCGGCTGGGTGCCCGCATGCGCATATGCGGTCGCATATGCGGCCGCATGGGCCGCATTTCTGAACCTTGCTTTCTATCTCAATCTCGTTAAGTTAATACTTTATTATTGTGCATAGAACCTGCACCAATCATATTGGTCGAACATTCAATCTTGTGACAAATGTTGTTCTTTGGTCAAAGGATGATTGCTCATCTTTTCTCATTCTAGAGATCATTTTGTTGGATAATATCATCCAACTTTAATTGTTTGACAGGTCTAACTCCTTAAATCATCGAGTGCATAATATTTATTTCGATCATTAACTAAATTTATCCCAAGTTGTCAAGGTATGTAATCAGATTCCCACACAAGATATTTGAGTAATCATGCAAACTCAAGTACGCTTTATTCAATTATGGAATGATATAAATGAAAGAACAAGATTGCAAAATTCTTCTTCATGCAATTACATGTCAATACAGATCAAACTTCCTCTTTCGCTCATTAAGCCTTCCATTTTGTTTTCAAGTGGCCTTTGCTTCAAATCCTTTAGTGGCCTTTCCAACACAAATCCTCGGTGGTGCATAGGAGTTTTGTATGTTCTTTGTTAAAAGAAGATAGTATTAAAAAGTATAATTAGCTAGTTTTAAAACTCTTATCTAAAAAATTTAACTTGTTTTAAAAATCTTTTTTTTTTGAGAAAAATGAAGGATAACCTCCCAGCTTGGGGCTCACCTCTAAGTATACATATATTTATAAATTAAAAGATGAAAAGTTACAAGTACATCAAGTTACACTTGCCATGACATGTAGAGTGCCCCACAATGCTTAATTACATTCTTAGTATAACTCTCCCCCACAAAAAATAACATTATTCCTGGCGCACCAAATCACCCACACCAAAGCAAATGGGAATGAACTGTCCTAATGCCCGTAACTGCACACCGATCTGATATTCCGCCAAAAGGAGGTGCAGTCATGCCACGCAAGCCATGGAATGTTTGCTCTTCTCCACACCTCTGCTGAGGCTGGACATGAGAAAAATATGTGGTCCGCATCCTCCCTTGCAAACCCGCATCTATCACAAGCAACATCTGCCAAACCAAGCAATTGACCTTGACACCTCTTTGTGAGGGTCCTCCCACTCCTAACAACCAAAGAAACACCTTGACTCAATTCGTCACCTTACACCTCCAGATCATACCCATGGCCATGCACAACTCCTCCTGCACCACCTCTCTGTCCCCCATCAGGAAACGATAAGCTTTCCTCACCGTGAATCCTTAGTCATTCCACTCAAAATGATCTCTGCCGCAGATGGACCATCAATTCGTGTCAACTCCGAATGCAACGCAAGGAACTCCTCCACTCTCTAATCTGACAAGGCCGAAGAGAAACTCGGGGACCATACCCCCATGATCCCACACATGTTTAACCAATGCCTCTCTGTTTCCAGCAAGTCACAAAAGCCGGGGTAGCGCTCCCCCAATGCCCCATCACTCATCCAGTCATCTTGCCAAAACCGAAATCCAGATCCATCCCTGAGCATCGGACTGAGCTTAGGAGCTATCGTCGGTTGAACATCACCACCTCCTTTCCACAATGAGGATGACAGTCTCCCCAAGATGGCATCTAGAGCCATGGACACAACATAGATCTTTCTCAACAAACGACATACCAAGTCCTCTGATTTCCCCAAATGCGGACTGCCCAATTCTCTATAAAAGCTCTGTTCATCTCTTCCATCCGCATCACGCCCAACCCCCCTTTCCTCTACACAAAAGTCACCCTATCCCAATCTACCAAGTGGATACCTCTCTTGTCTTGTCACCCATCCGACCAGAAAAATCTTCTCATCATAGCCTCAATCTTCGTTTGCACCCCTGCAGACAACATCCTCGAAGCACAGAGAAGATGGGGATGGCCAAGAGCACATTCTTCAGCAGAACCAACTTCCCCCCCCCTCGACAGCATCGACGCCTTCCATCCTGCCATCCCTGCCTCCATCCTTTCCAATAATACCCTCCAATCCTTAGACTTTGGCTTCCCCACCACCAATGGGAGCCCCGTGCACGTAATCGACAAAGTGGCGGTCAGGCATCCACGAGTCCGTCGTGTTCTACACCTCCCGCTCTGCTAGGTCGAAGGAACAACCACCAATTTCTCCCTGTATATCCGAAAACCCGGTGTGCCCCTAAAAATATCCATAATTTGCGAAGCCCGTCACAGCTCCTCTGGCTCTGTCCTGGGAACAGAATCGTGTCATCTGCATACTACAAAAGTTGGATGGATATCTCCTCCTTCCTATATCCAATGCACCACCCCCTGGCTACAACCAGCCTCATCAGTACAACCAGTGAGTCAGCCACAATCACAAAAAGAAGAGGGGGTCAGTGGGCACATTGATGCGGTTTTACGCAGTTTAAGAAGGTGGTTTTACAACATCGTTGTTGTTCCATGAAAAAACCGTTATCAAACAAATAAAATTACAACTACAAGTATGATGAAAACATACAGAATGTATAGTGCAAGTAGAGGATCGAATCCACATGAACCAAGCAAATTCATGATATGTGTTCTTCTTTTATACTTAAATCGAATCTTAATCTATGGTGATGAGAGTAAAAATTATGAAATCTCGAAGAGAATGCAATCTATGGTGAAAATATTTCTTAGAACTTAAAGTAACAAATGCATGCATGAGTGTAACTAAATAAGAAAGTGGGGGCTGAATCATCGAAGAAATAAGAATCACTTGCAGTATTTCATTCAAAGTAATAAAAGAGGAGACAATTGTAATGCATGTATAAGAAAATACTAGAGTTAAGTAGTTAATAAAAGTCTTTGCTAAATAAGAGTGTTGTTAACTTAAACAACAGTAATGTGAAAATGCAAGAAACAAAATAAATATAAGGGAAGAAGGCTTCTCTATTGTGTCTTTCAGAATCAAGATCAGAAACGACGGCGGTGACGACGATGATGGAGTTAGTCGCACGAAGACGGTTGCGAAGCTTACTTGGCTGCGCAAAGAGAGCGTCGAGGGAGGAGGTCGGTCACGCGAGGAGATCCAGTCGCTAATCGAGGAGAAGGTGGCCACTTGCATGCTGTACGCGAGGAGGAGGTGCGGCCGTTGCTAGCAGCATACACGAAGAGGAACGGTTGGGCGGAGGAAGACGACCACACGGGTGGCTGGACGGCCATTCGGATGAGAGGCCTACGTGCGAGGGCTGCGAACAGGAAGAAGTCGAGGGCGAGAGATGCTGGAGTCGGGAGGAGCTTAGGCGAGAGAGAGCTGGTGTCGGGGAAGAGAGTTGCGTCTTCGGGGAGAGAATATTGGGCCAGAGAGAGAGAGAGAGATGTGAGGGTTAAGGGCCTTGCTTGGAGAGTCCTCCTTATATAGAGTCAATGGCATGTGCTTCCTGCAAATAAAGAGAGTTATTCTCATGCACATATAAAGTCAAAAATTATCAATGCATGGGATTTAATAATTGCATGGGAAAGGTGTGAACATGGGGAAGGTGTACGTGGGGTGCTGTATGCACTTGGGAAATGTTGGGTCATTTTGCAAGAATCATCCTCCCCTTTTCCTCCCACATAAAACGTTGAGGGAAATAGAATTTGAACAATGTATTTGTAACAGTGTGATTGCTATGTATAAATCCAATGAAATTTATTTTCTCTTTTACTGTAATAATTATAAAATTGATTTGTTTAGCTTATACATATAACTATTTAAGTTATATTTTAGTGATTTAATATGGATGATCATTAATATTATTATAATTATAATCTCACCATATAATTCATAAGTAATATATGAATAGAGATCTTTGAAAACATTTTGTTTAGATATATTACTAAGGACTGCCAATTTATGTCGTGGTTAGCTGTCTCTGTATAATGTATATTTTATGTGGTTTTCTCTGCTATGTGCATGGAATAGATAAAATGTAAATTATATGAAATTGGAGATAAATATATCAAACATTAAGGTTGTTCTTCACATAATTTGAGCATATTATATCAATATATATTGTAATCATCACACCCTCATACCTAAATCTTTCTAGTGTCGAGGAAGAATGAGATAAAACATAATGAAGGAAGAGGGAAATATTCAAGATGAACGGGTGAGGGTTTGCAGCCACTAATTCTTTAGTTTTCAGATACAAACTACACAAATCCACAAAGTTCAGTAGAGTTGACCCATGGATTAAGGATTTATTTAAATTATCAACTTGACTCGAGTTTTTTTATTTTTTAACAGCCTCTCAGTTGCGATAAAATCGAAATGATTTCAGAAAATCAATCAAATCAGATCATTCTAATCAACAAGTATTCTCTTTGACCTTGAGTGGATATAAACAATGCTAGTGTTGTTGTAGCTTTTATGAGTCAAGAGAATGAGATAACAACACAATTTATCAAGGTACCGAATGGTTTCCTATGTTTTTTGTCTCCGTCCTCACTTGAATTCAGGCATAGTCTCTTTTTACCTAAGTATGTCCGCATAAAAATTGGGAGCCATTCAGATGGAGAATGAGACTTAATTTTCGGGATTTTCCGTAGACCGCTTTGGTCCGTTGCTCTCATTCTTTTCCTTTTGCAGAGCATAACGCTCAACCTCTTTGGCCTCTTTTAAGAGATTAGGTAGCATCATTGGATTGCTGCCTTGGCTTTTTGGTGTAGGGTTATTTGGTAGATCTTCTTTCATTGATTTTCTTTGCACATTTTTGCATAATTGGTGGTATTTGACATTCTTTTGTATTGTGATATGCTTTTTTGTGTTGTTTTTACTTTGGATTTGGCATCGATGTAGTATCGGTTTAATAATGACTTCTGAGACACGATACTGACTTATTTGCAGACAGAGCTGGACTAGAGAGATTATGTTGCTCCTGAGTCAAGTTCCTTCATTAACTATAGACAAGGTTCAGGCATTGGCACAACCAAAAGGACAACTCCTTACCTCAACTAGATTGTAACTGTATCTCGTAAAATAAACTCAATCAAGCTAAGTAGAATGTGCAGTTGTTTAATATCCAAAGAAGAGTTTAAGAGTGTTACTAGTTGCTTATATGACATAGTTAGATACAGAAGTTCATTCACCAGTAGAGTTAACGGAAGTAAGAGAGTAAAGTCCATATGGACCTGAAGAAGGCTTAAAACTCATGTCTAGTGAAATTCTGATGGAATTAAGTGAGTTAGGGTCAACACAACTTCGTCTATGATATATGCAATGAAGAGCTGGTTTCTCAAAAATAGGAAAAAATGTGAAGAAAGGGAATATTTTTGGTAGTTTTTTCAAAAATATTTTTTACTGATGTTTTTGGATAAATATTTTGAGGAAAATTTTGCAAATTTTATTTGTTTTTTTGGATATGCAAATATTTTTCGAAAGTAATTTTCAAGATAAATATGCAATTATGAAAAGTATGGATTTTGAAAAATATGTAGACACGCTCCATGCTTATTAGAAACCATGTTCTCGTAATGAAGACAATGAATAAGAGGACCAACAGATTGGGTGAATGATGGAAAAAGAATGTGTTTTCATTTTTTTGAATTATAAAGGTGTACCCTGATACTTATCTAATGCAATGCAATAAAAATAAACATGTGAGAAATAAAAAGAAGAGAGACTTGTGAGGAGAAACTCACGAGAATGCATGGTTTAACGCCTCAGCTCGGGTATGTGTACTGCTTACTGTTCCTATAGAACATACGTGATGCAGAATAGAAATTCGACGATGGTGAAAAAATAAATTCTTGGGCGGTGGAATTTCAGTGGAGAAGAAGTTGGAGGAGGGAAGGGGAGAAGGCGCGCCTGTTGCGCGAGACTTGGGGAGGAAGAACGCGAAGATCGCGTGGGGGAGAGAGAAGAGAGGGGAGAGAGATAAAAATCTCAAATTTTCATAATATTGAACCGATTACATAAGTAGTCCATCATCCCTTTATATAGGAGGGATGAGATTACAAAATAGAAAAACACTAATTATCCTAAACTGACTCTAACTGGCTAATTTGAAATTCAAATTTCCAACTAATTGAGATCACAGGCGATCTCTATTTTATTTTAAATAAAATTTCGACGATTCAAATAAACGTAAATAAAATTAAATAAAAAAAATCGACGACTCAAATAAATGTAAATAAAAAATTAACGGCTAAAATTAAATAAATATGCGGCCTTGTGTTTCGGTTCCACGTTGCATCAATTCTCCTCCGCTTTTAAAAATTCGTCTCCCGACGAATTGCTTGATCTAGATGCGTCGTTGGAGATTTCGTCCTTGAACTTGTAGCTTGCAATCCCTTCAATTAGATCCTTTTCAACGTTACGTTTGTAGTTCTTTCCAATTGGAGGGTGTCTCTGCAATTTTCGTACCCCTTCACTTAAATAGAAGTCATAGCATAATACATCCTCCAATTGACCCTTTGGATAAAAACTGTTAAGAAAGGGGATCTTCCTGCAAATACCCCAAAATATCTCTTGACTCCGATTGTCAAGGGAACGATGGAGTATACACCCTCAGATTTTAGGGTTCCTTTCTTCTTAAGCTGGCGGCAGCCGCACCGAAACTGGAATCAGGGATGATGCGTGCGACGCAAGGATCGGTGGCGGCAAACGGTGTGGCGCGAGCGGGGCCACTGGCGTGGAACGGGCTTCTGAAGACGATGCAGGCCCGATGAGGAGGGGTCGACAACAGGTCGCGGTGTTGAGGAGGCTGGGGTTGGCGGTGGCAGAGGACGGTCGTTTGGGAGGGTGTCGATGTCGCAGTCGAGCAGAGGTCGGAAAGGCTGGAAGCGGGGAAGCAATGGTGTGGGGGTTGAGGGTTGCACAACAGCGGAGGTCAGTGATGACGCATGGAGGGGCGGCGCTGGGGCTGGGGCCGCTGGGGACGAGGGGGAGACCGAGGGTACAGGGATCTGGGTGGAAGGGATTGGCGATGGCATCGGGGAAAGGTTTGGTAGTGGTGATGGGGCGGGGTGGCTTGCGAGGGCAGGGGGCATCGGTGGGGCTGGGGACTGGGCTGGAGCCGCAGGGGTCACGAGAAGGGGGCCCGAGGGTGCGGGGAGGACCATGCTGGGCTGCAGTGGGGCTGGAACTATTGTCGGGGGCGATATCGTCGATGGTGGCTGATCTGAAGCGGCCTGGACAGCGACCGAATCGTACTTGATGGCGAGTTTCTCTTCGTCGATATCGGTTTCGGTGATTGGTATCGTTGGAACCTTTGATTTGGCGGCGCATAGGGCCGCGAAGTTAGCCATAAGATCTCGAAACTCAGAGTGGAATGTTGTTTGTAACTTACGTAGCATTCTCATCGTCTCCTTGTTGTAGGCGTCGTTGGCTCGCCATTCTCGTTCGGACGAATGATAGTCCTTCGATGCATGTCGGTGTTAACGTCTTGTCGGATCGTTAGATCGTGAGGACGATCTGTATGCCATGCTCTAATACCAATTGATGCAGAATAGAAATTCGGCGATGGCGAAAAAATAAACTCTTGGGCGGTGGAATTTCGGTGGAGAAGAAGTTGGAGGGGGGAAGGGGAGAAGGCGGGCCTGTTGCGCGAGACTTGGGGAGGAAGAACGCGGAGATCGCGTGGGGGAGAGAGAAGAGAGGGGAGAGAGATAAAAATCTCAAATTTTCATAATACTGAACCGATTACATAGGTATTCCATCATCCCTTTATATAGGAGGGATGGGATTACAAAAATAGAAAAACAACTAATTATCCTAAACTGACTCTAACCGACTATCCGACTAATTTGAAATTCAAATTTCCAACTAATTGAGATCACATGCGATCTCTATTTTATTTTAAATAAAATTTCGATGACTCAAATAAACGTAAATAAAATTAAATAAAAAAATCGACGACTGAAATAAACGTAAATAAAAATTAACGGCTAAAATTAAATA
Source organism: Ottelia alismoides (assembly GCA_037367405.1). NCBI lineage: Eukaryota > Viridiplantae > Streptophyta > Magnoliopsida > Alismatales > Hydrocharitaceae > Ottelia > Ottelia alismoides. The sequence continues at coordinate 59,808 of JAZKJV010006663.1, forward strand.
AATATGCGGCGCTGTGTTTTGGTTCCACGCTGCATCAATTCTCCTCCGCTTTTAAAAATTCGTCTCCCGACGAATTGCTTGATCTAGATGCGTCGTTGGAGTTTTCGTCCTTGAACATGTATCTTGCAATCCCTTCAATTAGATCCTTTTCAACATTACGTTTGTAGTTCTTTCCAATTGGAGGGTGTCTCTGCAATTTTCATACCCCTTCACTTAAATAGAAGTCATAGCATAATACATCCTCCAATTGACCCTTTGGATACAAACTTTTAAGAAGGGGGATCTTCCTGCAAATACCCCAAAATATCTCTTGACTCCGATTGTCAAGGGATACGATGGAGTATACACCCTCAGATTTTAGGGTTCCTTTCTTCTTAAGCTGGCGGCGGGCGCACTGAAACTGGAATGGAGGACGATGCGTGCGACGCAAGGATCGGTGGCGGCAAACGACGTGGTGCGAGCGGGGCCACTGGCGTGGAACGGGCTTCTGAAGACGATGCAAGCCCGACAGGGAGGGGTCGACAGCAGGTCGCGATGTTGAGGAGGCTGGGGTTGGCGGTGGCAGAGGGGGGGAGGGTGTCGATGTCGCAGTCGAGCAGAGGTGGGAAAGGCTGGAAGCAGGGAAGCAGTGGTGTGGGGGTTGAGGGTTGCGTAGCAGGGGAGGTCGGTGATGACGCATGGAGGGGCGGCGCCGGGGCTGGGGCCGCTGGGGGTGAGGGGGAGACCGAGGGTACAGGGGTCTGGGTGGAAGGGATTGGTGATGGCATCGGGGAAAGGTTTGGTAGTGGTGACGGGGCAGGGTGGCTTGCGGGGGCAGGGGGCATCGGTGGGGCTGTGGGCTAGGCTGGAGTCGCAGGGGCCGCGAGAAGGGGTCCCGAGGGTGCGGGGAGGACCAGGCTGGGCTGCAGCGGGGCTGGAACTGTTGTCGGGGGCGATATCGTCGATGGTGGCTGATCTGAAGCGGCCTGGACAGCGACCGAATCGTACTTGATGGCGAATTTTTCTTCGTCGATATCGGTTTCGGTGATTGGTATCGTTGGAGCCTTTGATTTGGCGGCGCATAGGGCAGCGAAGTTAGCCATAAGATCTCGAAACTCGGAGTGGAATGTGGTTTGTAACTCACGTAGTATTCTCATCGTCTCCTTGTTGTAGGCGTCGTTGGCTCGCCATACTCGTTCGTACGAACGATAGTCCTTCGATGTATGTCGGTGCGAACGTCTTATCGAATCGTTAGATCGTGAGGACGATCTGTAGGCCATGCTCTGATACCAATTGATGCAGAATTGAAATTTAGCGATGGCGAAAAAATAAATTCTTGGGCGGTGGAATTTCGGTGGAGAAGAAGTTGGAGGGGGGAAGGGGAGAAGGCGCACCTGTTGTGCGAGACTTGGGGAGGAAGAACGCGGAGATCGCGCGGGGGAGAGAGAAGAGAGGGGAGAGAGTTAAAAATATCAAATTTTCATAATACTGAACCGATTACATAAGTAGTCCATCATCCCTTTATATAGGAGAGATGAGATTACAAAAATAGAAAAACAATTAATTATCCTAAACTGACTCTAACCGACTAACCGACTAATTTGAAATTCAAATTTCCAACTAATTGAGATCACAAGCAATCTCTATTTTATTTTAAATAAAATTTCGACGACTCAAATAAACGTAAATAAAATTAAATTAAAAATTCGATGACTCAAATAAACGTAAATAAAAATTAACGGCTAAAATTAAATACATATGCGGCCCTGTGTTTTGGTTCCACGCTGCATCAATACATTTGAACAACAGGCATGGGACCATAGGGTTTAACAACGGGTTTTAATCTTTGACCATTGTTTCTGAAAGTGGCTTTAGTGTTTGGGTTACATATTTCTATTGAGCCATTGTCAAAAATTTGGGTTACAATGTATGGTCCTTTACATTTTGATCTCAGATTTTCTGGAAATAATTTCAATTTTGCATCAAATAGCCACACTTTTTGATTCTCCGGTAATGTTTTCCTTGAAATGTTGACATCATGCCATATCTTGATTTTCTCTTTATAGATTAAGTTATCATTGGTTGTGATCGTAATTCTTCCAATTTAGTCAAATCCAGTAATCTTCTTTTTCCAGCCTCATCATAATCTAAATGACATTTCTTTATCGCCTAGAGTGACTTATGATGGATTTCAACGGGTAAATGGCATGGTTTTCCATAGACAAATTGGTACGGGCTCATTCCTAAGGGTGTGCGAAATACTATATGGTAGGCCCAAAGAGCATATGACAAGTGTTGGGACCAGTCTTTGTGATTGGATCATACTATTTTTTGGAGTATGGTTTTAGTCTTTCGATTTGATAGCTCGACCATTCCGTTGGTTTCTAGGTGGTAGGGGGTCGAGACACGGTGTTCAACTCCATTATTCTTAAATAACTTTTTCACCGATGCATTCAGGAAGTGGGTTCCTCCATCACTAATGATCACATTGGGTATTCCAAATCGAGAAAAGAGACTGGTCAGATTTTTGACAACAGTGGCGCTATCAGCAGCATGAGTGGGAATGACTTCAATCTAACGGGAGACGTAGTCAACAACAAGAAGAATGTATTGGTAGCCGTCGTGTGATGTGGTAAAAGGTCCCATGAAGTTTATGCCCCAAGTGTCGAAAATTCCGACTACGTGAACTTGTTGGAGAGGCATCATGTTATGATGACTCATTGTGCCGTTGATTTGACATGCACGGCAAGATTGAGAAAAATGTTGAGCGTCCTTAAATAGTGAAGGCTAGTAAAAACTGCATTGCAACACTTTTGCAGCTTTACGCTTCCCCGAGTGGTCGTCCTCCACATCCAGAGGTGTGGTAGTGAGATAGGACACTAGAGTCTTCAGATTCAGGAATACGATGTCTCCATATCAAGTCAGTTCCCTCTTTGAAAAGTAGAGGGTCATCCTAGTGATAGTATCGGGCTTCGGCTCTGGTTTTATCTTTCTTATGTCACGGCCAGTCATCAGGTAATGTGGAAGTAACGATGTAATTGACGATGCCCGCATACCAAGGGAGTTGGGTGACAGACACTATACTTTCATCTGGAAAAATGTCAGAAATCGAAACCATGTTGTTGATCGGTGAAGGTGAAGATGGAAGCCTTGATAGGTGATCGACAACGACATTCTTTGCTCCGATTTTGTCTCGAATTTCCAAGTCGAATTCTTGGAGCAATAATACCCACCTAATGAGTCTAGGCTTGACATCTTTCTTTGTGAAAAGGTATTTTAGAGCAGAATGGTCTGTGTAAATTATGATGTGTGATCCTAAGATGTAAGGCCTAAATTTTTCAAGCGAAAACACCACAACCAACAATTCTTTATCAGTCACAGTATAGTTCCTTTGGACATCATCCACGGTCTTGGTAGCATAGTTGATGGCATAAAGCTTCCCATCCTTCCTTTATCCCAAAACTACCCCAACAACATAATCAGAGACATCACACATGATTTGAAATTCAAAGGTCCAATCAGGAGGCTGTAATATTGGTGCCTCAGTGATATTTTTCGCAGAAGAGTGAAGGACTCAAATGCTTCCTTAGTGAATGTAAAATCTTGGTCCTTCTCAAGTAATTTGGTCAGCGGGTGGGTAAGTTTAGAGAAATCCTTTATAAAACATTGGTAGAAATCAACGTGAGCTACAAAGGAGTGAACTCCTTTTATATTAATGGGTGTGCACAGGTGGGTGATGGTTTCGATTTTTGAGGGATCCACTTCCATTCCTTTCTTTGATACGATGTATCCTAGCATAATCCCTTGCTTGACCATAAAATGTGATTTCTCCCAAGATAGATTAAGTTTACTTCAATGCATTTTTGCAAGACTATCCAAAAATCGATGTGTTTCCTCAAAGGAGTCTCCAAAAAAAGAAAAGTCATCCATAAATACCTCCATAAAATCAGCGATCATATCAACAAAGATATCCATCATACATCTTTCAAAAGTGGTTGGGGAATTACACAATCCGAAAGACATGCGTCGAAATGCATACGTCTCAAACAGACAGGTGAAGGTGGTTTTATCTTGATCTTCCGATGCTATGGCAACTTGGTTGTATCCGGAATATCCATCCAAAAACTAAAAGAATTCTTTTCTGACTAGTCGCTCAGTGATTTGATCAATGAATGGTAATGGAAAGCGGTCTTTACGTGTAGCCTTATTGAGTTTCCTATAATCGACACAAACTCTCCAGGATGTTGCCACTCGAGTAGATATATCCTCTCCTTTTTCAATTTTCATAATTGTTAAACCAGCTTTCTTGGGACGACCTAGAGAGGATTGATCCAAGGACTATCGACTATTGGATAAATGTTGCTGGTACTCGACCACTTGTATATTTCATTCTTCACAACCTCTCGTAGATTAGGATTCATTGCATTTCTTGAGAAGGTTTTCTGTCATTTTCCAAATATATGTGGTGTGCGGAGAATGCCAGACTTATTTCTTTCAAATCAGTTTATTTCCATCCAATGGCTTGAGAATTTCTCTTCAAAACCTCCATGAGTTGGCTTTCTTGAGTGTGTTCTAGGTTGGCATTGATGATGACTGGTCGAGTGTGAGCATCATCAAGAAAAGCGTTTTTCAGATCTTACAGTAAAGGTTTCGGTTCGACAATGGGAGTCGGTGAGCTTTATCAAATTCAAAAATTTCCCGACCTGTGAGAGGGCATGGTGGAGCTTTGAGTGCAGAGTTCAGATTGTATGTGGGATCATGATGAGACATGTCCTTATTAGTGGAGCGGGAGGTGTTCAGACTAACCTCCAGAGGGTCTTTGGAAAGATGGGTAGGGGTAAAATCATTTTGTATGTCGAGTACATCACAGTTTTCTATCCAACCACAATCTTCAGTCTTAGAACCAACAGAAGTGGGGATGACAAGATTAACATGAACGATCTTGCCATTGATTTTACGTTCTATGCTCCCATCCTCATAATCAAAGTGTGCCTTAGTAGTGACCGAAAATGATCATCTAAGTTACTAAGTATGATGGGTGTTTCACTCAGTGTATTGGTTGGATCCATATCCATGACAAAAAAATTAACTGGAATTGGTGTCCTTGAACCGGGAGTACTACATCCTCAATTAGTCCTTTTGGTCTCTTCGCAGAACGGCCAACCATCTGTAAATCATCAAGAAGTTAAAGTGCTCCAAAATAGCAGTAGGGAGGTGGCTAGTTGATGCACCGTTATCCAACAGCGTGCGCTCAAAGGTCAACTCACCGATTGTGCATTTTACCGGAGGTGCTCCCAGATCTTTCTTCTTGGTGGGAAGGAATTGAGAAATGGCATTGGATGTTGCTCATGGTAGAACATATTTTTTAATGTCTTCATGATCCTTCTTATTCTTTTCCTTTGCTTTCCTCTTCGGTGTGCATTTTTTCTTTAAAAAGCGGGAGAAAGCTGGGACTTGTTTTGGGGCTTTTAGAAGTGAAATCTCAATGACAATGTGCGAAAATAATTTCTCCAACTCATGATCTATGGAGGATGATCTAGTATTTTTCCTGCGTAGAGCTTCAAGAAAGGGGATGGTTATGGTCGGGGAGGAAGGAGGGGTGGATGTCTCAATTGGTTCCTCTTCATTATCGATATCCTCTTTATCTTCGATTTGATTCTCCTTAGTATGTGGTGTGGTGTAAGCAGAGGTGGTTTTCCCATTTCGAAGGGTCACTACATTGGCGGATTTGTTGGAACGGGTTGGTGTTTTGAAACTTACGTGATTCCTAGGCTGTTGTTGTGTGGTCCCTTGTGTTGAATTGTTGGTCTTATGAGGTGTAACAGAAAATCCTTGATTTTGATTATGAAACCCAAGAGGTGAAGTGAAGGATCCGGCAGGTGGTGGGACGTGAAAAGATCCAGACGAACTAGCTCTGTTGGTATTGGGGTCGAGTAGAGGTTGAGGTGATAGTGCTGGAGTGTAAGATCTGATCTCGGTAAATTGTCGCACATTCTCAGCGTTGGCCTGTTGTTGCATTTGGTTGGTCTGTTGTTGTGCTGCAAAAAGTTGCTGTATTCGCTTGAGTCAAAGTTCACGGCTATGGGAGGTGTAGTCATTGGAGGTCGCGTTGGTTGTAGGGACTGTGTGTTATTCTGGAAGTGATATTTGTTGTGTTGCCCATTCCACCCAAAATTGGGTTGTTTTCTCCATCCTGACTTTTGGGTGTTTGAAAATGATCCTCCTTGATTTCGTTGTACCCAATTTACAGTCTCGGGAGTCCGTTCTTAGTCATGAGAGATTCGTAAATGACCAAAGTCCTGAATATTAAGGTTAGACATAACCCCGTAGATGTTGTTCGGGACTTTATTCATAGCCAAGTTATCGATTGCTCGGGTCATGAGATCTATCTGTTTGGAGAGGGTTTCCCATTTATCGTGATTCTTAGATGAGTCACTGGTGGATCTCTCGTGATCGACTACATTGAGTGGTCTCATGTGCCCGCTATATTGTTCAATGGAGGAGCTGTTCACCGAATTATCTGCCATGTTCTCAAATAAGGTCCACATGAAGTGTTAATCGCGGCCAATATAATTCCCGTCTCATTATCCATCGATAACTCTCTTGAATGATGTGTGTATGCCCTTATAAATTATTTGAACTAATTTCCATTTGGGGATTGCATGATGGAGGCATTTCCTTTGTAATTCCTTAAAGCACTCCTAGGCTTCGTGAATGGATTCTTTGTTCTTTTGGGTGAACGGTGATATGGATTGTCTCAGGGCATTTGTCTTTCCTATAGGAAAGTATTTCTTGATGAAGGCCTCTTTTAAGGTGTCCCAAGAGGTGAGAGGGGTTCCGTAATTTCGGAGCCATTAGAGTGCTCGTTCTTTTAGAGAGAAAGTGAAGGCTTTCATATAAATGTATTCCCTTTCTACCTCGGGGATGCTCATTGTATCACAGGTAGATCGAAAATCTTGGATGTGTAGGAAAGGATCTTCACTCTCATTTTCATAGAATTTTTGTATCAAGGAGATAGATGCATGTTTTATCTCAAAGTCTCCTATCTCAGGTGGAATTTGGACCCAATGGTTTAGATCTTCAGACGCAGGGTTATATTGTGTGCTTATGTGTGGTGGTCAGATTAGTGGAGCTATGGTTGGGCGGATCGTGACATTCTCCTCTCTCAGCAGTTGTAGTTGTTGTAAAATGAGATCCATTGGATTGTGTCGGTTCTCTTCTCCCATGTCTCCTATGGTAAGTGTATCCTCAGACTTCTTACTCGAACAAGATGGGCAGGATTTTGTTTGATAGATCGAGTCATAATCAAGCAGTTGCTGCAGTGGATTTTTCAGATATATACGACCAAACATATGCAACACAAACACAAAACAATTTTTTGTTTCACCAACTCCACACAAATTACCGCAGATGCGGTTATTTTTTCAATTTTAGATTTAGTTGCTCAACAAATGTTGTTAGAGAAATATTAATCCTAAATGAAGATGTGTTTGTGGAAGATTGTGAAAAATCGATGTTCTCATCCGGTTGGGGGTTCCAGGGTGGGTATTCAAATCAATGATATGTTCTTCCCGCAAGAACCTGTGTCCGACATGTAAAGAAGTTATGATTTCTCTTTGCAATCCTACGTGACACCAAGGATTTTTGTCTCCATCCAAGGGTTCTATGTTCGCGTGAATTTGTGTCAATCACCACGGTGCTTTCAAACAATCATTCAATTTCATCCGCTTTCGCTTGGATCACTGTAGTGATCTTACAACCTTATCTTTTTATGTGATCAAAACACGATTTTGGTCGTCTTTGAATTAGATTATAAGAGGGAGAAGATCACGGGGATGATGCAATTGAGAACTCTTTTTTTATTTTATCTGTTTAATTTGGAGTGCAAACAAATGCAAAAATTAAAACTTAAAATGCTTATGTGAAGAGAATGCTCACATTGCCTGCTCTTCTTGCATTATATTCGTACTATTTTGTCCTGCTGATGGTGAGCGACTCGAGAAGGAGGGAGAAATTAACTTACAAAATTTTTCTACTTAGAAAAAATTACAAGTTCGCTAAAACAGAAATAATTAAAATGCATGAATATTCATTTTTTTCTTTTTCGGGGTCCAAGTACCTGAAACAAAGAAAGTGCACGGATTAGAATATCGAAAACAAGTTAAAAATGAAGAAAAAATTGCAAATGTTGCTTAGTCCTAACGACGTCAAAATGTTGATGCGGTTTTACGCTGTTTAATAAGGTGGTTTTACCACGTCATTGTTTTTCCATAAAAAATCATAATCAAACAAATAAAATTACAACTATAATCATGATGAAAACATACAGAATGTATAGTGCAAGTAGAGGATCGAATCCACAGGGACCAATCAAATTCGTGATATTTGTTCTTGTTACAATCTTAAATTGAATCTTAATCTATACCGATGAGAGAAAAAAATATGAAATCTTGAAGAGAAAATGCAATTTATGGTGAAAATATTTCTTAAACTTAAAGTAAACAAATGCGGGCATGAGTGTAACTAAATAAGAAAGTAGGAGTTGAATCACAATTTAATATGGAAAAAATACAAATCAATTGCAATATTTCATTCAAGTTAATAAAAGAGGAGACAGCTGTAATGCATGTATAAGAAAAGACTAGAGTTAACAAAAGACTTTGCTAAATAAGAGTGTTGTTAACTTAAACAACACAATGTGAAAAATGCAAGAAACAAAACAAATATGACGGAAGAAGGCTTCACTATTGTGGCTTTCAGAATGAAGATCGGAGATGACGATGGCGGTGACGGTGATGGAGTTGGTTGCGTGGAGACGGTTGCTAAGCTACTTGGCCGCGCAAAGATATCGTCAAGGAGGTCGGTCACACGAGGAGATCCGATCGTCGAGCGAGGAGAAGGTAGCCACTTGCGTGCTGCACGTGAGGAGGAGGTGCGGCAGCTGCTAGCCGCGTTTACGTAGAAGAATGGTTGGGCGGAGGAAGACTGCTACACGGGTGGATGGACGACCATGCAGATGAGAGGCCCGTGCGCGAGGGCGAGCAGGAAGAAGTCGAGGGCGAGAGACGTTGGTGTCAGGGAGGAGCTTGGGCGAGAGAGAGCTTACGTTGGGGAAAAGAGTTTCGTCTTCAGGGAGAGAGAATATTGGGCCAGAGAGAGACGTGAGGCTTAAGGGCCTTGCGTGGAGAGTCCTCCTTATGTAGAGGCAATAGGTTGCATGTGTTTCCTGCAAATAAAGAGGGTTAATCTCATGCACATATAAAGACAAAAGTTATCAATGCGTGGGATTTAATAATTGCATGGGAAATGTGTGAACATGGGGAAGGTGTACGTGGGGTGCTCTATGCACTTGAGAAATGTTTGGTCATTTTGCAAGAATCATCCTCCCCTTTTCCTTCCCACATAAAACATTAAGGGAAATATAATTTCAACAATGTATTTGTAAGAATGTGCTTGTAACATATAAATCCAATGAAATTTATTTTCTCTTTTACTGTAATAATCATAAAATTGATTTGTTTAGACTAAGCATGTAATTATTTAAATTATATTTTGATTATTTAATATGGATGATCATTAATATTAGTATAAATATAATCTCACCATATAATTTATAAGTAATATATGAATAGAGTTCTTTAAAAACATTTTTTCCAGATATATCACCAAGGAATGTAGATTTATGCTGTGATTAACCGTCTCAGTATGTTTTAGGTGGTTTTCTCTGCTATGTGCATGGAACAATTAAAATCTAAATTATGTGAAATTGGAGATAATATATCAAACATCAAGGCTGTTCTTCACATAATTTGAGCATATTATATCAATATATATTGTAATCATCAGGCATCCCTGTTTAATGCCTCGTTGCGGATGAAAGAAACCCTCCTCAGGTCTACCATTGGCAAGCACAACATGGGATGCGATAGTGATAGATCTCTTGATCCATTCCATCCACATTGTCGGGAAGCCTCTCTTTTCCAACAAAGCCCACAACAACCTCCAATCAATACAATCATGTGCTTTGTTTTAAAAATCTTAATTCACAAATTCCCACATTTTTAAGCTTTTCAGCACTTTTCCAAGATTTCTTGGTGTGCCATCATCTTGCTTATTTCCCCAATGTTAAATGGCCCTTGGCATTGATACTTCAATTTTATAAGAGTTTCCAACTCTACAAATTCAAGACTGCCTATAAGGTTAATGTCAGGGAAGTTAAAGATGCGACTTAGTAAGTTTCAAACAAATATCAATCTCGATGGGAACACTCCTATATACTTAGTTTCGATCTTATAAGGTGTTGGAGTATTTAGTAGTGCGCCTATTGAGTTGTAGATGGGTAAATGGATACCTCCAGGATCCATTTACCCAATCCAGTGGTTTAGTCCCACATCGTCCAGTGGTGGGACTTGGAGGCCCTGTGGAGGCTATATAAGGAGCCCCAGGCCTCCTGTAACAGATGAGAAAAAGCAATGAAGCATATGCCCCTTTGAGGGCTTCTCCCGTGGTTTCATCCCGCTCCTCACGGAGTAGGGTTCCACGTAAAATCCCGCGTTCTTCTTCTTGTTATTTATCTTTTTCCATGTTACCCTTCCACTTCCAATTTTCTAACATGGTATCAGAGCGGGTTCGATTCTCGAGGATTTGTTCTTGAGATCTATTTTTATTGTTCGAGATTCGATTGTTCTTATTTGTTCAAACTTCGTCGGCATATTATTCTCATGTTCGGAGATTAGTTCTTGAAAGATTATTGCGCAGATCACATTTATTTTCGAAGATTATTCTATGTTTCAGGGTTTTTTTAACCCTAGATTTGTTCTGTCTATATGGCGGCACACTGCTCTCCCAAAGTCCCGTGCATCTCTAAACAAGGCGCGCGGTCTCCTTCAGCCATTCGGGCCCCTGCGCGCGAGACAGAGTCGCGTGGCATTCGGGCCCCTGCGCGCGACCCCATACGGCTTGTTTTTCGAAAGCCCCAACCCCGCATACTGTTCCCTCGGTGGCGCACCTTCATGTGTCTCTGCGGCAAGCCTCCATCGTGCATCGCAGCAGCATCTCCAGCCCTGGCGGCACCATCAGCGTGCACAAGCCCCACGCGTGATCTTCACACAGGCGCACACCCGAGCCGAACCCAGGCACCTCCTCCATGCAGCTCTAGGCGACCTGCCGCCTCCCTCTTCCAATCGAGGGCAATAGATCCAAGCGGCAGGCGCACGCATCATGGCTTTCCAGCCCTCCCCCCTGTCTGGCGCGCACCCTCCTGCACGTCGTGCGGCGATGCATCTCCCGCGAAGTCGGCACCCAAGCGGCGCGGGAACCCCAGCGCGATCTCGGCGGTGCATCACATCAGATGCAGGTCTCCAGAAGGAGCGATGTCGCTCCTGCTTTCCTCCTGGCGGTGAAGCTCCCCCTTGTGTGTCACCTTCTTCTTGAAACCTCAAAGCGGCGGCGTGATTTCTTTGCGAGAGAAGGGTTCCCGACTGGGAATCCTAAGGGCTCCGTGATCTATTGGCCCAAAAGGGCTTCGACTGCTATGAGTGCTCAAGTGGGCCTCATTCTGTTTGGGTTTTAAAAAAAAAGGCCGATATTGCAAGCACGTGGGTCGTGCCAGGTTGAGAAAAAAAAGAAAAAAAATAAGGGGGGTCTGTTGTATTTGTTTAAAAAAAAGGAGGCCCAGCAGAAAAAAAGGGAGGGGGAGTTGATGGGCTCGATTGAGAGGCAAGTTGGTTCTCTGCAAAAAAAATGAAGTTGAATGAAAAATAAGAGTCGCGTACAAGAAAAAAACCGTGCGCAAATTGAAAAAAAAAAGAAAAAGAAAAGTCGTAAAAAAAAGGAAACGGCCAAATTCATGATTTGAGAAGCCGAAAAAAATTGTAACGGCTTATTGGTATTGTATACCCCTAATCTCTTTGTCTTCTCCCAACTTGGTCGATGTCATTTTCCGACAAGTATGGGAGAAAGGGGGAGTATATGTAGAGTCACAGGTCTGTTCTATTCTTCCAGATCCAAATTCAGATGTCAGATTTGCAGACCGACCAGATTTCCAGACTCTACAGTTCAGTTTCAGACTCGACGATCATTGTGTCCGAGTCTCCTGTTTCAGACACGCACGAGTGTGCGGTCATTGTCAGATGAGCATATGTTGCCATCATCAGTTCGAGGTCCCCATCATTCTTGTTGTTGTTCGGCCAGAGTTTTCATGTGAACCATAGGGACTCCAGAGCAGAAGACCATTCCCTTGAGGGCAAGGGTTTTCATGTGGTATCATAGGTACACCAGAGTAGTGCACCATTCTCTGAGCTAGATGGGAGAGACCCAGTTCTCCAACGAGGAGACTTCAGACGCAAGTTCAGACTCGATGGTCAGATTCCGAGTCTTCAGTTGACTCACACTCCAGCCCGTTCGTCCTCCTCACCTGCACGGCATGAGAAGCAATGTCCTCGACTACAGCATGTGCGCGTTGGGTTGATATTGTCCGTAGTGTCATGTAGCGTTGAGTTGAGTTTCTTTCTGTTTGTTTGTCCAAGCTGAGCATTGCATGCTCCAGCTTGAGGGGGAGTGTTGGAGTATTTAGTAGTGCGCCTCTTGAGTTGTAGATGGGTAAATGGATACCTCCAGGATCCATTTACCCCATCCAGTGGTTTAGTCCCACATCGTCCAGTGGTGGAACTTGGAGGCCCTGTGGAGGCTATATAAGGAGCCCCAGGCCTCCTGTAACAGATGAGAAAAAGCAATGAAGCATATGCCCCTTTGAGGGCTTCTCCCGTGGTTTCATCCCGCTCCTCACGGAGTAGGGTTCCACGTAAAATCCCGCGTTCTTCTTCTTGTTATTTATCTTTTTCCATGTTACGCTTCCGCTTCCAATTTTCTAATATAAGGAAATTGAGGAATTAATACATATGTCACTTAATGCAATGCATGCAAGGCAGGGAGGAGCAAAATATACTTTTAAGCTACTGTGCGACCATGCTTCTAAAATCAGCTGACAATCAATCTGACTAAATAAATCATGGGGGATGCTTGATATGAAGATCTAATCGGTCAATAGTCGGCCTCATGCTTAGTTGACCCGATTAGTTGCTACTTGCTTTTAAGTTTGATCTCTGATTTTTTATATTTTTAAGTAAACTAAAAGTAACAAGCTTACTGTTAGTTTAGAATTTAATCATTACTTTTATTTCGTTATGGTAATATCGAGAATGTCCAAATCTATATAATTATATTAGAATATATGTAATAATATTATTTTTAAAATCTAAAATATATAAAAAATACAAAATCATTGAATTCAAGCTAGTCACATGATTGCTGATTAATCTTTAGTTATTGGTGCATCCAACAAAACACGACTATTTACGTTTGTATCATTGAGTGAGACTTGCAATGCTTATGTACGTGTGTAAGGCAGATAACTACATGCACATGCAAAGTTGTTAAGGTGATATGCGATAATAAGTTTAGGGGCTAGTAAACTGACTAGGTGAGATGCACCCATGGTTTTAAATATTGATGTCAATATCGATATCATATTGCTAGCTTAGGAAATAGATATGTTTTGAATATATTCGGATATATAATATTGTTCTCCTATTATCTATTTATTTTATCTTCTTCTTGTAATTTGCCCAATAGGTTCCTCTCCTATATAAGAAAACCAAGGGCCTCTCATTAATGCAATTCATTCTTTTCCCTCTGCACGGTATCGGAGTGATGGTCCTAGACCAGAGTTCTCTTATCCCACCCTAACGCTACCCACCCCCTCCCTGCATCGCCGTCGCGTCGTCACCACCGTCGAACCGTGTCTCCAGGCTGCTGCTGGTGCTCTGGGCTGCCGGCAATAGCCCATCACCCCTCCCTAGGCCGCCGCCAGGCAGCAGCCGACCGCCCAAGCCACCACTGAGGCTGCCTCTCGCCACCGCAGACGCTGCCCCCAGCCACCTAGGGCGTCGCACAGTTGCTCTAGCCACCGTATATGCAGGCCCCTGATCACCCAGGCCCCCCTAAGCCATCCAAGGTTGCCATCGACCATCCAGTGCACCTCCACGCATCTCTGCGGCTCGATCTGCAGTTCGATTGAGTCTGATTTTGACCGGAAAACACGATTTCAGACCTATAAATCGTGTTTTCCGGCCCTAGAGAGGAGCGATGATTGATGAGGATGGTTGCATGAGTCTACACGTACAAGCAATCCTCTATATGATTGTTTAGACTCGTTCATAACGGTCTACTCCCCAGTTGAGTTTTGTTGTTCGGTTATTTTTCCATCTTGTTAGAGAACAAGGGTGATATCTTTTCATCCGGAGCCTTAAAGGGCCCGACTCCCATCGCTATGATGGATGTAACCAACTATGAGGTGTGATCCATGCAGTTTCTCACCCTCATGCATGCAACAACAAGGAGCACATTCTGACAGATCCAGAGCCAACAGATAAGACTGAGGCAAATGCTTCTTGGAAGCAAGATGACATGTATGCGCGCGTTTGGCTTTGTGGGACCCTCACCACGGAGATAGCCAATGATATTCAGAATCAACCCACCGCCAAGGCGATGTGGGACACTTTGGCATCCACCTATGCTTAACTAGCTCAAGCGAAGGATGAGGCCAATAATCTTTAGCTACAGCTCGATATCTAGAAGGCCAAGTATAATGGTCGTCCTCTGCACGTGTACTACTCTCCACTCCATGGCATGTTCGAGAAGCTTCATAGCTATATGCTTATCACAACATCTCTATAGCAGCAGAAGCGTATATGAACTCCATGATGGTTGTAGTTTTCATGGCCGCCCTTGATACAGAGTATGATGCAGCGCGTACACAACTTCCTGAAGCTACTATAACAATCTTCTCATAGGATCTTAAATTGGACTACTTGTACCCATACATCCCAACATAATGAGGTGGTTGAACTCAAACATCAACATATCCATGACAACGCTCGTACATTGCTTATCGACTATCATGTTCCTTCAACATATTGAGGCGAAGCTGTCCTAACTGCCACCTTTCTTATTAACAGCACACCCTCTACCTCTATTTATGTGCATGTCCCCGTTGAAGACATTTTTCCGGGAATAGTAGTGTTTCATGTTCCTTGCGAAGTTTTTGGGTGTGTTACATTTATTCATCTTTTTGGTCCATTTTTTTAGTAAAGAGTGGGTGAACCCCCGTCGTGGGGGTCACCGCTAGGTGAAATTAATAAAAGTGTAGGAATTACATCACCGCGTTAACCAGGTATTGTATAGTGCGGTATAATGAGAGACTACATTTTCCCAATAACACCTCTGGCCCTTAAATATCGCCTCGTTACGCCCAAGCCAAATGGCCCACAAAACCGCGAACGACCGTGCGCAATCATCTGTGGACCCTCTCCCCATCTGTCGCACAAAGGCCCAAAGCGTGGAGAGATCATCTGTGCGGATCCACGAGATGCCAACCTCCCTCCAGACCCTGCCTGAGACCAGGCAGCCCAAGAAAAGGTGGGCCGAGTCCTCCTCCGCCTCATTGCACCTGTCGCACCAAGTGTCGGCATGCGCCATCAATCTCCCTCTGTGGCTCTTAGCAAGGATGCGCCCCCTCCTTAAGCACCAAAGGAAAAATTTTATTCTGCTTGGGATCTTTGCTGCCCATATAATTTTGATGTCTTCCTTCAGCTCCAGGTCCTGCTCTTGCGCCCTCCTGTTGAAATCTTCGTACGCCACTTTGACCGAGAACCTATTCCCCGCCCAAGCAAAGTGGTCTCTGCCCATGCCAATCGTATCCGTCCGAG
Organism: Ottelia alismoides; assembly: GCA_037367405.1. Classification (NCBI taxonomy): domain Eukaryota; kingdom Viridiplantae; phylum Streptophyta; class Magnoliopsida; order Alismatales; family Hydrocharitaceae; genus Ottelia; species Ottelia alismoides. The sequence continues at coordinate 75,554 of JAZKJV010006663.1, forward strand.
GGAGATCCATCTGCATTCTCAGAAACTCATCCATGCACCGCTCTATCAAAGGTGAACAGAACACCGACACCCACGTACCCGACACCGTCGTCTGGGTCAAGGTTGCTTCCTTGAGAGAAGCGAGTGCAAAGAGACGAGGGAAACGATCCTCAAGCTTACCCTCCCCCGTCCAATCGTCTCTCCAGAATCTAAATAGGTTGCCGTCGCCGATATTTCGCACCATCTTACTAGAGAGCCGAGGAAGGATCTCCCGAATCCCGGCCCAGAGCGGGGACTCAAACCGTGTTCTACCAACGGAAAAATGGCTCGTGACCCGATATATACTCCTCAGCAGTCTTTCAACCAGCGAAGCCGATGACCCCCAGATGCGGATCACCCATTTCGAGAGAAGTGCCCTGTTCATGTTTCCCACGTCGCGGATTCCCAGCACCCCATCCTCACAGCCTCTAGTCATCTCCTCCCAACTGACTAGGTGTATTCCATGGCCCTGTTGCCTCCCGTCCGATTAGAAGAACGTCTTCATATGTGCTTTGATTTTCCTTCTGACCCCTGCCGACAACAATCTGGTGGAAAAAAAGAACATCGATATAGCAGAGAGGACATGCTTTAATAAGACCAGCTTCCCACCTCTCGACAAAGTAAAAGATTTCCAACCCGCCAATCGTCTTTCCATCCTTTGGACGATGTCCTCCCAGTCCGTGTTTTTAAGCTTTCCCGTGGCGAGTGGGAGTCCTAAGTAGGGAATGGGGAAATTCCCCCTTCGGCAATCCGTAGCCTCCGCAACCCCGTCGCGTTCCACCTCTTTCATCCCGAATGTTGTCACCACTGACTTGCCCTTGTTTATCTCTAACCCCTCCCGATCGCCAAAAATATCCACTAAATGCGCCGTAATCCTGATTTGTTCTTGAGTGCCTCCAAGGAATATAACCGTGTCATCAGCGTACTAGAGAACATGTATAGAAATGTCTTCTCTCCTGTAGCCCTCGCACCATCCAGCATTGACAGCCTGTGCAAACAAAACCGCCCAAAGCGTCAGCTACCAGCACGAACAACATAGGTGTCAGCGGGACCCCTGTCTAACCCTCCTTTGCGGCTGGAAGAATCCCCCTTCAGGCTTCCCATTGACGAGAATCAAATACGAAGCCGTAGTAACGCATCTCTTCATCCAATCAACCCACTGCTCCGGGAAGCCCCTCCTACGTAAGGATGTCCAAAGAAACCTCCAATCGACCTTATCGTATGCCTTTGCATAGTCGATCTTGTAAAGCGCCCTCATCGCCCCAGACCTCTTCCAGTCCAAGCAAATCTCGGACGCCATCACAAGCCCATCCGCCATCTGCCTTCCGTGGATGAACGCCGACTACCCCTCCAAGATAACAGAGCCCAACACGCTCCTCAGCCGATTAGCCAACAACTTGGCTATGATCAAGTACACCGCATTAGAGAGGGAAATGGGCCTGTAGTCATCCACGCTCGTGGGAGAGTCATTCTTCGGCAAAAGGATGAGCAAGGCCCTATTGATGACATCAAAACCTCTGTTGTTCTCCTTGAACTCATTAATTATCGCCAAAAGATCATCCTTCAGGGTGTCCTAGAATTCCCGGAAGAAGAAGACGGAGAATCCATCAGGCCCAGGGGCCCCGTCCGCATTTAAGCTCCACACAACCCGCCTAACCTCCTCCAAAAAAGGCGAAATCAGACCCTCCGCCTGGTCCTGAGAAAGAGACCGGACCCCTCTCCCAAGCCAACCCGAGCCGCTCCTCCTCCTCCTCCGAGTGACCCCCACGAAGTGCTCCCTCAGAGCGGTCCCAATCGTCGCCTCACCAGCCACGCGAACCCCCCCCCCCACCTCCTCATCGTGTATGAAGTTTCTTCGCCTTCTTCTGGACGCCATGTAGTGGAAGAACCTCGTGTTGGCATCACCCTCCCTCAGCCACTTTTGCCGCGACCTTTAGCGCCACTCCCCCTCTTCCTTTTTATCTTTCGATAAGATTTCCTCCATCAGCCCTTGCCTTTCTGTGATCTCATTCTGAGTCCCATGTCATCGTCTATTGAATCCAATCTGTTCACTTGAGCCTGCACCTTCAGCCTTCTCGCTCTCCTCCGCACCCTAGCATCCCTCCCATAAGAGAAAAGAGAGGACCTCAACTCCCTATGCTTAGCTGCAAATCTAACAACCACGGAATCCTTTAGTCTGCTCCTTCTCCAGTGTTCCCTGACCATCTCTCTGAAGCCTTCTTCAAGCAGCCAACTTCTCTCAAACAGGAAGAAGAACCTTCCACATCCTCCCTCGCCAGAGGACCACAGGATTGGTGTATGATCTGAATGAGCCTGCGAGAGAGCCCAAGCCCGCGCGAGAGGGAAGATCTCAGAGTCCGACTAGGAAATCGTGAATCGGTCCAACCTGGATCTGGATCTCGCATTCCGTCGAGTGTACTTGCAGCCGGCCGCATCAATGATCGACAACCCCATGGAGTACACCGCCCTTCGAAAGGCCTCCGCACCCGGATCTCGGCCACCCCCTCCCTGAGGCCGATCTTCCAGCAGAAGGGTGACGTTAAGATCCCCACCAATGATCCACACCTCACCCACGCTGTCTGAGCCAAGTTCCCTCAACTCCGCCGCTAAAGATTCCCCCTCTCCCCCCGTCTGCCCGTAGACATTTGAGATCCGCACACATTCCCCATTATCACGTCGCTTAAGAAGCACCGTGACACTGAGTCACAATCTGGACTCCTCCACCATTTCGAAGTGATCTTTCTTCCTCCCAGTCATTAGGCCCCTGGAAGCCCCACTAGACGGGAACTGCACCATAGCAAAACAGAACTACCCTCGCATGTCCCTGGAAGCATCCTCCCTCTCCGCGACGAGCTTTGTTTCCTGAAGAAGGAACACGTCAGCCCCCGCATCCATCACAAGATTTTTCATTGTCAACCTCTTCTCCAGCCTCCCCAGGCCTCTAACGTTCCAAGATAGGATCTTCATCTGCATGAACCACCCGAAGACCTCCTTGGTGGGATGAGACCCAGCCTTTCTGCTATTGCCCTGTCAAGGATCTTGAATCGATTCGATGAAGCCATGACCGACGCTCCTACAAATGCATTATTCCGCACAGCCTCCCCTGGGCTCGCCCCCACGATACTCTCTACTAGAAAGAATCTTCTCTCTCGCCTGCAGATCGCTCGTCTAGAGTAACTGGCTCCAAACCTATTCATGCCCCCCTCCATCGCCTCCTTCTCAACGGAGTTCCCTGAGGACCCCTCCCGCCGCGACACCACCAGGCACTCTGAGACCGACGGTGGTTTACTGCTGTCGCCCTAGAGACAATCCCGCCGGTGATCAAGGACTCTGGGGCGGCCTCCATGGAGCGGCTTGCCGAGAGCAGATCCTCTTGCGTCACTTTGCTGGCTCCAACGGACATAATTGGTTCAGGCCCGGGAACCAGAGTCTCGCTCCAACGGACATAATTGGCTCCATGGAGCGGCTTGCGTCATCTTCTTGGTCCATACAAGGATAAACTGATACTAAATTTATTTTTGGGAGTGTTCCTTGCAAAGTTTTTCGGCGTGTTACAATTATGCAAATTGTGTATACTTGGGGTAACTTAGCCATGGCCGGTCCCAAGCCCGGATAAATGAGGAGGGTTGCGTGTTAGGTAGCCGATAGCTAGTGCAGGAGAGATAAATTCTTAAATAGTGTTGTTAAAGTTCTTCTAAGAACACTATTTATGAATTTGTCTTGAAACCGTTCGGATAAATTCCTAAATAGTGTTCTTTTAAGAACACTTTTTAGGAATTTATCTCGAATTTGTTCGGATCTTTTAAACATGGATTTAAGCAAACATACAGATTTCGTTGGGGCGTTCCCTACTTGCGACGCATTGCATCGCCTGAATGCAATGAAAAATTGGCAAGGGCCGCTACATCGCATCCTGGATGTAGTTCAAAATTTGCAAGGGTTCTCGCATGAGGAACGCATGCGGGTAAATAAGCTAGTTCCGCTGCATCACAGCCTGGATGCAGTCCAAAATGTACAAGGGTTCTCGCATAATGGACGCTTGCGAGTAAAGAAGTTAGTCCAAATGAGATTGCAAAGGAAGTTACGGATTTGTAGTTTGAATATCGGTACTATAACTGAAAAATTGATGGAGATAGTGGATACGATGAAAAGAAGGAAGATTCATATATTATGTCTTCTAGAGACTAAATGGGTTGGAGAGAAAGCAAGGGAGATCGAGAAGACATGCTTTAAACTTTGGTATTCAGGTAAAGATAAGGGCAGAAACGGTGTTGCAGTGGTTGTTCATAAAGATTTGAAGGATTGTGTGGTTGAGGTGCAAAGATTTGGGGATAGGATTATCTTGCTAAAGTTGGTGCTTGAATAAGAAATTCTGAATATCATCTCAGTTTATGCATCGCAAATTGGTTTAGATGAAAGGACTAAACAAGCTTTTTGGGAGGATCTGGATAAGATTTTAAAAGGAATCCCACAAAGAGAGATGGTTTGCATAGGTGGAGGTCTTAATGGACACGTGGGAAAAGATGTTTCAGGGTATGCAGGTGTGCATGGAGGACATGGTTTTGGGGATAGAAACTAAGAGGGAAAAGTCATTCTGGATTTTGTAACTGCATATGATCTTTTCATAGCAAACACTCTTATCAAGAAGAGGGAGGAGCATTTAGTTACTTACAAGAGTGGCTCAACTAGAATGCAAATAGATTACTTTGCGTTGAGGAGAAGAGATCGGTTGTGTTGCAAAGATTGCAAAGTAATCCCTGGAGAGAGTTTGACAACCCAACATCGCTTGTTAGTTTTGGATTTGCAAATAAAAGGCTTGGTAAAGAAATGGAGGGTTCCTAAGATCACTAGAACTAGGTGGTGGAATCTTTCACTGAAGCAATCAAGCTTCAGGGAGAAGGTTTTTCAATACTTATCTTGGGATTGTAGCGGTAGTGCAAACGAGATGTGGGAGGCTGTAGCATCTTGTATCCAAAAGGTAGCCAAAGAGATGCTAGGCGAGTCAAAAGGAGGAGCTCCGGGTCAAAAGGAGGCTCGGTGGTGGAGTGAAGGGGTGCAAGAGAAGCTAAAAATTAAAAAGCTTGCTTTAAAGCTATGTCTAAGGATAGAACAGAGGAAACTGTCACAAACTATAAAATAGCGAAGAAGGAAGCAAAGAAGGCTGTAAGCGAAGCAAAGTCAAAATCTTATGAAGTTTTGTATAAAAATCTCGACTCTAAGGAGGGCCAGAAGGATATATTCAGGTTGGCCAAAGCAAGAGAAGGAAAGACCAAAGACCTTTCTCAAGTGAGATGCATTAAGGACGAGGAAGGTCACGTGCTTGTTACTCAGAAGGATATAGAGACTAGATGGGAGCAATGCTTCCATAAACTTTTCATTGGGGAAGGAAATAGAGAGATCACTTTGGGTGATCTAGCTAGTAGTGAAAGTTACTTGAATCATGCATGCTATAGACGAATACAAAGAAAGGAAGTAGAGGAGGCTTTCAAGGTTATGAGACCTGGGAAAGGTGTAGGACCGGATGACATCCCTGTAGAAGTATGTAAAGTTTTAGGTGAGTGTGGTTTGACTTGGCTTACGAATCTATTCAATGTTATTTGGCGAAGCAAGAAAATGCCTGAAGATTGGAGGAGTATCGTGGTGCCTCTTTATAAGAACAAAGGAGACATTCAAAATTGTTCAAATTACAGAGGTATCAAGATGATGAGTCACATTATGAAAATTTGGGAACGTGTGATCGAAAGAAGGTTGAGACAGTTTCCCAAGTAAACAAAAACCAATTAGGATTAATGCCAGGTTGCTCAATTATTGAAGCCATTCATTTGCTGAGAACAATGGAGATTTATAAAGCTAAAAGGAAGAATCTCCATATGATCTTTATTGATTTGGAGAAGGCTTATGATTCCGTCCCATGAGAGATACTGTGGAGAGTTTTGAAGAAGAGACATGTACCCGTCCTATGCATTAATCTCATAAAGGATATGTATGATAGGGCTTTATCCTGTGTAAGGACCCCGACGGGGAAGATTGACTATTTTGATATCAACATTGGTTTACATCAAGGTTCAACTTTGAGTCCATTTCTTTCTAATTTGATTATGGACGAGTTGACAAGTCATATTCAGGATGAGTTATCTTGGTGTATGTTATTTGCTGATGATATTGTGTTGATTGACGAGACTAGAGATGGAGTAAATGAGAAGCTTGAGGTTTGGAGACATGCATTGGAGACTAAAGGTTTTCGTATAAGTAGGTCTAAGATGGAATATATGGAATGCACCTTTGATGGAAGCAATGGTGAAGGAATCGGGGTGAAGATTGGTTGACGATAAAATTCAGAAGAGAGATTTTTTTAGATATCTGGGATCTATTTTGCAACATGATGGGGAAATTGATGGAGATGTTACTAATAGAATAAATGCAGGCTGGCTAAAGTGGAGAGGAGCCTCCGCTATTCTCTGTGATAAGAAAATTCCTTTAAAAATTAAGGAAAAGTTTTACAAAGCAGCCGTGAGACCTGCTATGCTTTATGGATCTCAATGTTGGCATGTGAACCATAGACATGTGCAGAGAATGGCTGTAGCCGAAATGAAAATGCTAAGATGGATGTGTGGACATACACGTAAAGAGCGGATTCGAAATGATGCAATCAGAAAGAAAGTTGGTGTAGCTTTGATCGAGGATAAGATGCGAGAAAACCGCTTAAGGTTTGGTCATTTGCAAAGAATGTCAGCTGATGCACCGGTTAGGAGATGTGAGTGTTGGGATGTTGAGCCGGCTAAGAGAAGGCAAGGACGACCCAAGAAGTGTTTGAAAGAGACTATACAAAGGGATCTTAGTTTTTTGGATATAAGCCCGTGATTGACCCAAGATAGATCTGAATGGAGGCGAAGAATCCATGTAGCCGACCCTACTTAATTGTGGGAAAAAGGCTTTGTTGTTGTTGTTGTGTGTATACTGGGGTGCGTTAGGAATCATGTATACCAATTCTATGATCGTAGATCCGAAAGTGCTACATTAGTGTAGATGTTACATTCTTTGAGTCATTTACCTTTTACATTAGGTCAGGAACACACATATTTTCTACACCTCCTATAATACAAGGTACTAAATATCGCGACATATGGGTGATATATTACCGTTATGTCGGTATCGATGGCTTGATTGTGTCAATATTCCCATGCATATAGATTTCCCAGATATCAACAAGATATCGATGAGATACCGGCATGCCGATCTGTATGTCGTAATTTGGATTTTTCAATATAGCATTTCCATGATATCGACCGACATGGATCGATATAATCAATATCGACCATGTGTTACTCGATATCAACTTTTTAGTGGTCGGATTATTTGAGATTATTCTTTCCTACTTATTTCAATATTAGAAATACATTATAATTTATATAGGATATAGTGCGACTGGGGTGGGGCATACGATGGTTCTTCAACTTGGATGGCTTCGCCCCCATTAGGCAATGGAGATGAAACAACTATAAAGATGATCAAGTTATAATCAAATATATGAATTATGCTCCAATTGGTATTAGTAGCTATTAATATATAATATTCACAATCACCGACTCATTACATACCTTAATCAGTATTGATATTCTTAGTTCAGTTAGAAAAATTTTGTTTCCAATCGATTTTAATACTCTTTCATTCAATAATATTATCATTATGAATGATGTTCGTTAAAACCTTATGTTATTATGCACATTTGCTTGTTTCTTTGATTTCTGATATAGCTCAATATTTTTTATGCATAAAATGCGATCTAACTGTGTATATAACTGTGTCAGCAGTCCGTTGTCAACAGTCAACATTGTGCTAAATACACGTTATTTGTGTATATAACTGTGTATTTGTATTTTATTTATTATTTTAAAAACAATGATGATCTTATTTCGTGAAAAAATCACTTTTGGCATCATTTTCGAGGTTTCCAATGATATCGTCGGTTTATCCCGATATCTCCCTTTTCGAACTTTCAGATACAATATCAATATCGATATCTATAATAAACTTTGCTCCTATTATTGTTTCTATTCCACATGGTGCTCTTTAGAAGACTACTTCACAACAGAGATACCTCCCTTCTGAGCGGGCACCATCTCCTTAAGTATGTTCTTTGATTGTGGTTTTACAAACTAATGGCATTTCTACTTCTATAGACACAAAACATGCACCAAACACGATCAAGTGAGTGGTGCAGTTGATCTTCCAATAGCTCAGGAAGATGATCATATATATAATATACTGAGCATCATATTTTTACTGTTGTATCCTCCAGTCTTGGGTCCTCCTACATGCAGTTCGCTGAAGCATTATCAGACACAACCATTCCTCGTAATTGCATCGAAGATCTTCGTAATTCTAGATGATGCCTAGCAATGGAAGAAGAGATGTCTGCACTGATATTTCGATTATACGGTAGCTTGCTGATCCACCTGTCGACAATAGGGTGGTTGGATCCAGGCGGGCGTTCATGGTGAAGTACAAACCTGACGGATCAATTGCTTACTACAAGATTCACTTAGTAGCAAAGGGGTTCACACAAACTTATGGTGTTGATTTCTTTTACACATTCTACCCAGTTGCTCGCCTCTTTACAAAGTGGATACTCATAACTGTTACAATGCAACTTGATTGACCCTTGCATCAACTTGATTTACATAATGCCTTTCTATACAACGACCTCTAGAAAGTTGTATACATGCAATAACCTCTAGCTTCGAGCTCAGGGGAAGTGTTAGAAAATGTACTTGTTATACAAAACTATATATAGTTAGAAAATGTACTTGTTATACAAAACTATATATGGACTCAAGCATAGCCCTCGAACTTGATTTCAAGAATTATAAGTACTAGATAAAATGGGCCTCACTAGATCATCAACATGCCATTCTTTATTTAAACAAAAGAATGAAAAAGGATTTGTAGCAATGCTTGTTTATGTGGATGCAGTCATCCTTGGAGGATATGACTCTGACGATGTTACAAACGCGAAGAAGTAGCTAGCAGAACAATATATAATCATAGTCTTGGGGTACTGAGATACTCTCTAGGAATTGAAGTAGCTAGATGCAAATGAGGACTAGTTATGTCCCAACAAAAGTATGCCATTGATTTGCTTCAAGAAATAGGGATGCTCGGGTTTAACCAACACACGTACCCATGAATCTTAAGGGACACATCTACGAGCTAGGAGATATCGAAGATACTGGTTTATATATACAACTAGTGGGAAAGTTACTGTTCCAACTATCACTCGACTAGATATATCTCTTGCCATTGGGAAAACGAGTCAATTCATGGACCGTCCTACTTCAACACATGCATGATGGTCCTAAGGTACATCTAGTCCTCTCCATGGAAAGGCCTACTTTTCACCAAAGGCAACACCTTCGATCTCATAGCTTATTACTTGCATATTATGGAGGATGCATGATATAGAGAAAATCCACTACAAGATTCTACACTTACTTGGCAGGAAATTTGATTACTTGGATAAATAAGAAACAAGCAATTGTGTCTCAAAAAAGTAGTCAGAGTGAATACAAAGCCATGCCTCAAGCAACAATGAGACTAGTATGGATTTGATTCGTACTCATTGGTCTTCATATCATGCTCATTGACATCATGGAGCTTAGATGCAATAACCGCGCAACAATGCGTATATACAAACCCATGTTTCACAAACACACGAAACATGTGGAAGTTGACTACCATTACCCTAAAGAACTGATACAAAGAGAACTGCTTCATACTTTCAGCGTATCATCTACAGATCATACAACTGATATGTTCGCCAAGTTATTTTCATATACGGTTCGAGAAATATAAAAACTACTTGATCATGATTGATATGTATGCTCCAGATTGAAGGGGAGTGTTGAGTACTGTTTCGTAAACTCTAACACTAGGGGTATTCTGGTCGACTCATTATAATAGTCGCCTCCCATTGTAACCTTAACCTAAGGTCTCCAGTCTCCACCTTTATAAGGAGTCTTAAGGTCCTTATTATAACCAAGCAATTCTGTCTGATTCTCACCTAGTTATAGATATAACAACAGAGCCTTTTCCCACATTAAGTAGGGTCGACTACATGGATTCTTTGCCTCCATTCAGATCTATCTTGAGTCATTCCCGGGCTTAGATCCAAAATCCTTCGTATAGTCTCATTCCCACACTTCTTGGATCTTCCTCGCCCTCTCTTAGCCGACTCAACATCACAAAACTAGCATCCCCTAACCATTGCATCAACTGACATCCTTTTATAGATGATAGAAGAAAAAGAGAGAATGCTTATTCCAGGAACCCTAGTCTCTCTTATATAGAGGAGAGACCTATGGGTAAATTACATAAGATAGATATACGGAAATAAAATGACCGAAAAGGTATATAGAACATAGAAATATCTCTACACTCCCCTAAAAGATGGAGCATAGATGTCAATCATGCTCAGCTAGGACGAACACTTCTGAAATGCCCCCCTGAGTAATGTCTTGGTAAAGATATATGTTGTTTGCTCTCCTGAACTAACAAGAGAAATAGAAATCACACCCTTTTGGATCATATCTCTCGTATAATGGCAATCTACCTCAATATGTTTCGTTTTCTCATAGAATGCAGGGTTGTTTGCAATGAATAAGGCAGCTTGATTATCATATTGTAACTGCATTGGAGGGGGTGGAGGAGGTGGTGGTACCACTGGCACAGGAGGAGGTGGTGAATAGCCCGTAGGAGGAGGTGGCATGTAAACCTCATCATCTGAGTCTGATGAAGCCAACCGGTCACATGTAAGAGAGAAATACATCACAGACTCAAAAACTGTAACATCAACACTGATATAGTATTTCCTGCGTAATGGATCATAACAACGGTATCCCTTCTGGGCCTTGGAGTACCCAACAAACACACATTTGATAGCTCTAGTAGAGAGCTTTTCAAGACCTGGAATCAACTGGTGAACAAACGCAACAGAAACGAACACACGAGGAGTGAGTGAGAACAATTCCTTCTCAGGGAAAGCTACAAAGAAAGGAATTTTCTCACCCAAGACGGACGATGGCATATGATTAATCAAATAACATGCTGTAAGAACCACATCACCCCAAAAGAATGTGGGGCACGACTCTGAATGAGAAGAGTCCAAGTAACATCAAGAAGATAATGATGCTTTCTCTCAGCAACATCATTTTGCTGATAAGTGTACGCGCATGATGTTTGATGAATAATCCCATGAGATGAAAAAAAGGAATAGAATATGAGTATCGAATTCCAAAACATTGTTCGTTCGCACAAATTTCATAGATATAGAAAACACATTCTGCACTTCATTAATAGAAGTTTTGATCACATCTCTTGCTTCAGATTTATTTTTCAAAAGGAACACCCATGACGATCGAGAAAAATCATCCACAACCACAAGATAAAACCTATGTCCCTGGTGATCAGGAACACGACTCGGACCCCAAATGTCTACATGAAAAAACTCAAAAGGGAGCTACTACTCCGACTCAAACGATTAGGAAAAGCATATCGATGATGCTTACCAACTGACATGCCTCGCATTAGAAGGAAGAACCGAGTGAAATCTGTGGCAACATGTGACACATCTTTTCAAGAGGTAGATACCAAACCGAAGGTGCCAAATGAATGGAGAAGATATACTTGCATAGGAAGTCCGAACCAGGCGATAAAGGTCACCCTGCTCACGGTCACACCCAATCACTCTGCCCGTAAGAATGTCTTGAAAACAAGAGATGATGGTTCGAAAATAGTTAAGCAGTGCAAATCCTTTGTAATCTGACTAATAAAAAGCACGTTCATAGAGAAATCAAGAGCATGCAACACATTCTATAAACGCATAGAGGGCGTCAAAGTGATCTCCCCCTGTCGTGTGATTGGGGAATGGGTTCCATCAGCAATCAGAACTATTTTTCCTGGAGGAACCTGTCTATATGAGACAAGCTATTTTCTGTCTCCACATAAATTATGTGTTGCACCGTAGTCCATAATCCACTATGTAATCTCAGATCCATGACAAGATGTAAAGGTAGAAGTACATGAGGTGCTAGCTGTAGCAGAGGTACAATAAAAGCAGAAGCTACAACATCTGAATATCCTCCAGGAGATGATGTAGTAGGAGGCATGATGTCCCTCAATCTGGCCACGAGGTCATCAAACCGCTGATCTAAAGTAGGAACTGCAGAAGATTCATCATGTTCTGCTACCCAAGCCGATGGAGGAAAACCATGCTTAGAATAACATGTATCCTCTGAATGGCCTGGACAATGACAAAACGTGCAGGGCTGACGGATTCGACCCACTCTGCCACGGGGTCCACGTCCACGAAAAGTAGAGGAGTCTCCTTTACCTCGGGAGGTTGCCATCGCCGAGGAAGTCCAACCACTAGTAGTAGACAGAATAGTAATCATGCTAAGCCTGCAGAAGGTTTCCTCCATGGGAGGAATTGTAGCATCTGCGAGGATCTGGGAGCGGGCGGCATCATATTTAGGATCAAGAGCAGCTAGGAATACACCAACCATGGTAACATTCCTATATGTCTTCTGTTGCTCAGGGGTGGCAGTAAGAGGCATGAAACTATGTAGCTTCTCAAACATCCTTCTCAAGGATGTATACAGCGAATGTTGGAGTTGGAGGATTTCCTCGGTAAGGGGTCGTCCATTCTGCTTGATAGTGAATATATCATGCTAGAGTTGGAGGATTTTCGTCTCATTCCTCGCATGAGAATATGTTGCTACGACGATGTCCTACATCGCCTTAGCAGTAGGCTGATGTAACACATCGTTGGAGATTTCAATCGTCAATGTACAAAAGAGCCACACTTTGGCATAAACGTCGTCTGCCTCCCATAAGGCGTTTACTCCAGTCTTCTCTACCTGCTCCTCCTCGGTAGGAATATGTTTCTTACCATTTGACTCCATAAGGCTCATGAACTGCATATCCCAGAGCTCATAGTTTGTACCGTCCATCTTCACAATAGGCACTAGACATCTGAAAGCGCATGTGACGTGTACATCTACTTTGTTCTCAGATATGATGCCGGAGGTAGAAGATTAGAGCTTGTAAAGACCAAAAGATGAATGTCTACGCAGACATTTGTGGGCTTGATTGCATATGTAGACTTATGCACTTAAACCCATCAACCAGACGAGTGAACCGACGCCAACGTGCAGGTAACTGCGTACGGAGACTACACGCTTGAGCGATACGTGCAGGTGGCATAGTACGCGCGAGTGCGCACTAGGGCTGTGCGCTGGACTGTACTCGCTAGTGCGCGCTAGGGCTGCACGGGGGCGCACAAGGGCACGCATGAGGACTGCGCGAAGGTGGTGTAGGTGGGTGTTGTGCGTGACACGGGAGCGCGCAGAGGCGCAGGGGCGACGCGGAATCGCGGGGGTGCAGGGGTTGCGCAGAGAGGTAGTGCACGGGACTGGTTGGTGGAGTTTAGGGTTTTGGATACCCGAGCTCCAGTCTAGGACCGCATCTCTAATACCATGTTTGAAGAAAATGAGAGAGAATGTTTTTTCCAGGAATCCTAGGCTCTCTTATATAGAGGAGAGACCTATGGGTAAATTATATACATAAGGAAATAAAATAACTGAAAAGGTACATAGAAACATTGAAATATATCTACAATAGATAATGCATAATAATTTGCTTCTTTATTATTTTCAATCTCAACAACAACAACAACAAAGCCTTTTCCCACAATTAAGTAGGGTCGGCTACAAGGATTCTTCGCCTCCATTCAGATCTATCTTGGGTCAATCTTGGACTTATATCCAAAAAGCTAAAATCCCTTCGTATAGACTCTTTCCAACACTTCTTGGGCCGTCCTCGCCCTCTCTTAGCCGGCTCAACATCCCAACACTCGCATCTCCTAACCGGTGCATCAGTTGACCTTCTTTGCAAATGACCAAACCATCTTAAGCGGTTTTCTCGCATCTTATCCTCGATCGGAGCTACACCAACTTTCTTTCTAATTGCATCATTCCGAATCCGATCTTTACGTGTATGTCCACACATCCATCTTAGCATTTTCATTTCTACTACAACAATTCTCTACACATGTCTATGGTTTACAGGCCAACATTCAGAACCATAAAGCATAGCAGGTCTCACGGCTGCTTTGTAAAACTTTCCTTTAATTTTAAAAGGAATTTTCTTATCACAAAGAACATCGGAGGCTCCTCTCCACTTTAGCCAGCCTGCATTTATTCTATTAGTAACATCTCCATCAGTTTCCCCATCATGTTGCAAAATAGATCCCAGATATCTAAAAGAATCTCTCTTCTGAATGTTATCGTCACCAATCTTCACCTCGATTCCTTCACCATTGCTTCCATCAAAGGTACATTCCATATATTCCGTCTTAGCCCTACTTATACGAAAGCCTTTAGTCTCCAATGCATGTCTCCAAACCTCAAGCTTCTCATTTACTCCATCTCTAGTCTCATCAATCAACACAATATCATCAGCAAATAACATACACCAAGGTAACTCATCCTGAATGTGACTTGTCAACTCGTCCATAATCAAAGTAAAAAGAAATGGACTCAAAGCTGAACCTTGATGTAAACCAATGTTGATATCAAAATAGTCAGTCTTCCCCGTCGGGGTCCTTACACAAGATAAAGCCCTATCATACATATCCTTTATGAGATTAATATATAGGACAGGTATTTGTCTCTTCTCCAAAACTCTCCATAGTATCTCTCGTGGGACGGAATCATAAGCCTTCTCCAAATCAATAAAAATCATATGGATATTCTTCCTTTTAGCTCTATAAATCTCCATTGTTCTCCTCAGCAAATGGATGGCTTCAATAGTTGAGCGACCTGGCATGAATCCGAATTGGTTTTCTTTTACTTGGGAAACTTGCCTCAACCTTCTTTCGATCACACGTTCCTAAATTTTCATAGTGTGACTCATCATCTTGATACCTCTGTAATTTGAACAATTTTGAATGTCTCCTTTGTTCTTATAAAGAGGCGTCACGATACTCCTCCTCCAATCTTCAGGCATTTTCTTGCTTCGCCAAATAACATTGAATAGATTCGTAAGCCAAGTCAAACCACGCTCACCTAAAACTTTCCATACTTCTACAGGGATGTCATCCGGTCCAACACCTTTCCCAGGTCTCATAACCTTCAAAGCCTCCTCTACTTCTTTTCTTTGTATTCATCTATAGCATGCACGATTCAAGTAACTTTCACTACTAGCTAGATCACCTAAAGTGATCTCTCTACTTCCTTCTCCAATGAAAAATTTATGGAAGTACTGCTCCCATCTAGTCTCTATATCCTTCTGAGTAACAAGCACGTGACCTTCCTCGTCCTTAATGCATCTCACTTGAGAAAGGTCTTTGGTCTTTCTTTCTCTTGCTTTGGCCAACCTGAATATATCCTTCTGGCCCTCCTTAGAGTTGAGATTTTTATACAAAACCTCATAAGCTTTTGACTTAGCTTCGCTTACAGCCTTCTTTGCTTCCTTCTTCGCTATTTTATAGTCTGTGACAGTTTCCTCTGTTCTATCCTTAGACATAGCTTTAAAGCAAGCTTTTTAATTTTTAGCTTCTCTTGCACCCCTTCACTCCACCACCAAGCCTCCTTTTGACCCGGAGCTCCTCCTTTTGACTCGCCTAGCATCTCTTTGGCTACCTTTCGAATACAAGATGCTACTGCCTCCCACATCTCGTTTGCACTACCGCTACAATCCCAAGATAAGTCTTCTAAAACCTTCTCCCTGAAGCTTGATTGCTTCAGCGGAAGATTCCACCACCTAGTTCTAGTGATCTTAGGAACCTTCATTTTCTTTACCAGCCCTTTTATTTGTAAATCCAAGACTAACAAGCGATGTTGGGTTGTCAAACTCTCTCCAGGGATTACTTTGCAATCTTTGCAACACAACCGATCTCTTCTCCTCAACGCAAAGTAATCTATCTGTGTTCTAGTTGAGCCACTCTTATAAGTAATTAAATGCTCCTCCCTCTTCTTGAAAAGAGTGTTAGCTATGAAAAGATCATATGCAGTTACAAAATCCAGAATGACTTTTCCCTCTTCGTTTCTATCCCCAAAACCATGTCCTCCATGCACACTTGCATACCCTGAAACATCTTTTCCCACATGTCCATTAAGATCTCCACCTATGCAAACCATCTCTCTTTGTGGGATTCCTCGTAAAATCTTATCCAGATCCTCCCAAAAAGCTTGTTTAGTCCTTTCATCTAAACCAATTTGCGGTGCATAAACTGAGATGATATTCAGAATTTCTTCTTCAAGCACCAACTTTAGCAAAATAATCCGATCCCCAAATCTTTGCACCTCAGCCACACAATTCTTCAAATATTTATGAACAACCACTCCAACACCGTTTCTGCCCTTATCTTTACCTGAATACCAAAGTTTAAAGAATGTCTTCTCGATCTCCCTTGCTTTCTCTCCAACCCATTTAGTCTCTTGAAGACAAAATATATGAATCTTCCTTCTTTCTATTGTATCCACTATCTCCATCAATTTTACAGTTAAAGTACCGATATTCCAACTACCAATCCGTAACTTCTTTTGCAATCTCTTTTGGCCTATTTATTATTTTCAATCTCAAACTAAAAAAATGCTTTAAATGACGAATTATCATAATTGTTATGTGTATAATGTTATAAGTAAAAAGGATTTATCTAGCATCCATTTATATCATAATTATATATTCATATCTATAAAAAAAGATTTGACAATGCCAAGAGTGGCATACAAAATTCAAAATGTAATTATCATCTTGTTATTTTGTATAATATATGCATCCATCAATTTATATTCCTACTCATATACTAGTTATAATAAGGTATGCATTATAATCATGGTCTTGAATATCAATATTGATGTTATTTTGCTAAATGTCCGGAATGGGAAATGCCATGGAATATCGTCGACCTATCGCCAACATCATCCGAAATCGTGGAACAACAACAACAAAGCATTTTCCCACAATTAAGTAGGGTCGGCTACATGGATTCTTCACCTCCATTCAGATCTATCTTGGGTCAATCCCGGGCTTATATCCAAAAAAGTAAGATCCCTTCGTATAGTCTTTTTCCAACACTTCTTGGGCCGTCCTCGCCATCTCTTAGCCGGCTCAACATCCCAATACTCGCATCTCCTACCCGGTGCATCCATTGATCTTCTTTGCAAATGACCAAACCATCTTAAGCAGTTTTCTCGCATCTTATCCTCGATCGGAGCTACACCAACTTTCTTTCTGATTGAATCATTCCGAATCCGATCTTTACGTGTGTGTCCACACATCCAGCTTACCATTTTCATTTCTGCTACAGCCATTCTCTGCACATGTCTTTGGTTCACAGGCCAACATTCAGATCCATAGAGCATAGCAGGTCTCACGGCTGCTTTGTAAAACTTTCCTTTAATTTTTAAAGGAATTTTCTTATCACAGAGAACATCAGAGGCTCCTTTCCACTTTAGCTAGCTTGCATTTATTCTATTAGTAACATCTCCATCAATTTCCTCATCCTGTTGCAAAATAGATCCCGGATATCTAAAAGAATCTCTCTTCTGAATGTTATTGTCACTAATATTCACCTCAATTCCTTCACCATTGCTTCCATCAAAGGTGCACTCCATATATTCCATCTTAGCCCTACTTATACACAATCCTTTAGTCTCCAATGCATATCTCCAGACCTCAAGCTTCTCATTTATTCCATCTCTAGTCTCGTCAATCAACACAATATCATCAGCAAATAACATACACCAAGATAACTCATCCTGAATGTGACTTGTCAACTCATCCATAATCAAAGTAAAAAGAAATGGACTCAAAGCTGAACCTTGATGTAAACCAACAAAATAGTCAGTCTTCCCAGACGAGGTCCTTACACAAGATAAAGCCCTATAATACATGTCCTTTATGAGGTTAATGTATAGGACAGGTACTTGTCTCTTCTCCAAAACTCTCCACAATATCTCTCGTGCGACAGAATCATAAGCCTTCTCCCAATCAATAAAAATCATATGGAGGTTCTTCCTTTTAGCTCTATAAATCTCCTTTGTTCTCCTCAGGAAATCGATGGCTTCAATAGTTGAGTGACCTGGCATGAATCTGAATTGATTTTCTTTTACGTTGGAAACTTTCCTCATCCTTCTTTCGATCACACGTTCCCAAATTTTTGTAGTATGACTTATCAGCTTGATACCTCTGTAATTTGAACAATTTTGAATGTGTCCTTTATTCTTATAAAGAGGCACCGCGATACTCCACCTTCAATGTTCAGGCATTTTCTTGCTTCGCCAAATAACATTGAATAAATTCGTAAGCCAAGTCAAACCTCTCTCACCTAAAACTCTCCATACTTTTACAGGGATGTCATCCGGTCCTGCACCTTCCCTAGGTCTCATAACCTTCAAAGCCTCCTCTACTTCCTTTCTTTGCATTCGTCTATAGCTTGCACGATTGAAGTAACATTCACTACTATCTAGATCACCCAAAGTGATCTCTCTATTTCCTTCCCCAATGAAAAGTTTATGGAAGTACTGCTCCCATCTATTCTCTATGTCCTTCTGAGTAACAAGCACGTGACTTTCCTCGTCCTTAATGCATCTCACTTGAAAAGGTCTTTGGTCTTTCTTTCTCTTGCTTTGGCCAACCTGAATATATCCTTTTGGCCCTCCTTAGAGTCGAGATTTTTATACAAAACTTCATAAGCTTTTGACTTAGCTTCCTTACAGCCTTCTTTGCTTCCTTCTTCGCTATTTTGTTGTTTGTGACAGTTTCCGTTGTTCTATCCGTAGACATAGCTTTAAAGCATGCCCTTTTAATTTTTAATTTCTCTTGCACCTCTTCACTCCACCACTAAGCCTCCTTTTAACCTGGAGCTCCTCCCTTCGACTCGCCTAGTATCTCTTTGGCTACATTTCGGATACAAGATGCTACTGCCTCCTACATTTCATTTGCACTTCCGCTACAATCCCAAGATAAGTTATTTAAAACCTTCTCCTTGAAGCCCGATTGCTTCAGTGGAAGATTCCACCATCTAGTTCTAGTGATCTTAGGAACCCTCATTTTCTTTACCAGGCCTCTTATTTGCCCATCCAAGACTAACAAGCGATGTTGAGTTGTCAAACTCTCTCCTGGGATTACTTTGCAGTCTTTACAATACAACCGAACCGATCTCTTCTCCTCAACGCAAAGTAATCTATCTGTGTTCTAGTTGGTCCACTCTTATAATTAATTAAATGCTTCTCCCTCTTCTTGAAGAGAGTGTTTGCTATAAAAAGATTATATGCCATTGCAAAATCCACAATGACTTTTCCCTCTTCATTTCTATCCCCAAAACCATGTCCTCCATGTGTAGCATTATCATGAAGCATCTTTTCCCACATGTCCATTAAGATCTCCACCTATGCAAATCATCTCTCTTTGTGTGATTCCTTGTAAAATCTTATCCAGATCCTCCCAAAAAGCTTGTTTAGTCCTTTCATCTAAACCAATTTGTGGTGCATAAACTGAGATGATATTCAAAATTTTTTCTTCAAGCACCAATTTTAGCAAAATAATCCGATCCCCGAATATTTGAACCTCAACCACACAATCCTTCAAATCCTTATGAACAACCACTCCAACACCGTTTCTACCCTTATTTTTACCTGAATACCAAAGTTTGAAGCATGTATTCTCGATCTCCCTTACTTTCTCTCCAACCCATTTACTCTCTTAAAGACATAGTATATGAATCTTCCTTCTTTCCACCGTATCCACTATCTCCATCAATTTTCCAGTTAAAGTGCCAACATTCAACTACCGATCTGCAACTTCCTTTGCAATCTCTTTTATACTAACTTCTTTACTCGCATGCGTCCATTATACGAGAACCCTTGTAACATTATGCGAGAACCCTTGTAAATTTTGGACTGCATCTGGGCGGTGATGCAATGGAAGTAGCTTAATTACCCGCATGCGTTCCTCATGCGAGAACCCTTGCAAAATTTGAACTACATCCAAGCTACGATTTAGCGGCCCTTGCCAATTTTTCATTGCATTCGGGCGATGCAACGCGTCGCAAGTAGGGAACGCCCCAACGAAATCTGTATGTTTGCTTAAATCCATGGGGAAAAGATCCGACTGTCATAAGGCAATTTCCTAAATAGTATTTTTTTAAATAATATTTAGGAAGTTGTCTCCGACTGTTTTACGTTGGTTGTCGGCTACCTAACGCAACCCTCCTCATTTACCTGAGCTTGGGACATGCCATGGCTGAGTTAATTTTTCCCGCAAATTAAAGTTTCCAATGCTGCTTAATTAATGAATAAGATAGATATACATTTGTTTGCTAAAATAGATGTGTAATTATGAGGTTTAACTTATAACACATTACATACGACATGCTGATATACTGATATTAAACGTATAATATGCAACTGTATAGATAAAAGAATATGGCATTATATTTAATTACAAAAGTGTATATATGACCAATCATATACATGCGCATTGGGGGAGGGAGAATTGATGCAACAATAATTACATGCCCTCTATGAACTGTGATTCGATGGTTTACATGGAAACCTAGTTTGTCAATTTACTTGATATAATAAAAATGCAACTATTATTTGAGCTGTATTTTAATAAAACCTATGCATCAAGTTTTATAATCATTGTAAAAACATGTGCAATCCAACGATATACGAGATCATGTACAAATTGTGGAACTAGGACTTATTACATGAGGAAGGTGATTTATCAAAGAAATGGTATAAATATTTCAAAAATGGATGAAACAATGATGAAATGAACTTAAGTGAAATACTGACAAAAATTAGAAAAATCTATTAAGTTACTATTTTTTAAAGTTACTGTTTTTCCATATATATCGGAAAAATTGAGCAAAATAGAATGAAATTGGGTGAAATATTTCCTACATGCCATTGATAACTGCGAAAAAAGATACAAGTAGGGCTTTCAATATCATTGATTTAATGATACCGATATATTGACAATATAGTACTTAGTGTTGGAGTATTCGTGTGTGCACCCATTAAGTTGTAACAGGATAAATGGATCCTGGAGAAGATCCATTTACCCCATCCATTGATTTAGTCCCACATCGTCCAGTGGTGGGACTTGGAGGCTCTGGAGAGGCTATATAAAGAGCCCCTGACCTCCTAAATCCATTGAGAAAAAGGAATGAAGTATCCGCCCCTTTGAGGGCTTCTCCCGTGGTTTCATCCCGCTCCTCACGGAGTAGGGTTCCACGTAAAATCTCGCGTTCTTATTCTTGTTCTTTATTTTTTCCATGTTTATGCTTCCGCTTTCATTTTTTTAACATGGTATCAGAACGGGTCGATTCTCGAGGATTTCATGATTTTTTTTTATCTTTGTTCGAGATTCATGTGTGTTGTTCTTAAAGATATATTCTTTGAAGATTATCGTTGTAAGGTTTAAGTCAGCGTTTTTAGGGTTTTCTGTTGAAACCGTAATCCCGAATAAAAAATTCCCACTGTTCTGTTCTTGTTATTTATCTTTTCCATGTTTACGCTTCCGCTTCCGATTTTCTAACATGGTATCAGAGCGGGTGCGATTCTCGCGGATTTATTCTTGATTTTTTTTAGATTCGATTGTAATAGTTCTATATTCTGGAAGATTTAATCGAAAAAAAATTAGATTCAGTTCCACAATTTGTTTTTTGGGTTTCAAAACCCTAATTTCTGGAACACGAGCCCTAATCCTTCCTCGAGCAACTGCTCGAGGCCGCTGCAGCCTCCATGGCGGAACCCCAAGAGCCCAGGCGCCATCGCACGGGAATCCCAAAGCCCAGTCGCACAGGCAAAGCAGATCCCCTGCGACATCCCGTCCGAGGTGGCGTAGCTTCATGGGCAGGCACCCTCCAGGTATGGGGCTCCTGGCGACGCCCCGCGCGATGCACATCAGCCGCATCCACAGACGGCAACCCCAATCACACGCCCTTGAGCATGAGTCCAGGCGAAGCACCCCCCATGGTCGCGCGGCACCCCTCCGGTCACACAACTCCCTCCCAGCCGCCCCCTACGCATAGGCGGCAGATCTGCAACACCCAGGGCTCCTCTCGATGCCGAACTCATCCAGATGCTTAGCTCCCCCTTCTCGCGCGATCCATCAATGCACGCACCTCAGGCGTGAGGCGCGCCCCTCCTCCATCCTAGGCAATGCACGAAACAGAGAAACCCCTGTCGGGGGGGCGGCGTGCGACGAAGAAGAATCCCCATCGGGGCGGCGGTCCTGTTTGATGGGTTCCCACTGTGGGAACCCTAGGGAGTGGGGCGCACGTTTTCTTGAGGCCCGCCGGTTTTTTAAAAAAAAAATATATATGGAAAAAAGGGGGTTGTGCGTTATAAAAGAGAGAGGCCGTGAGATGTGAAAAAAAAATTTTAAGGGGGGGAGAGATTGGGTCCACATATGGGCCGAGATTCAAGTTTTTTTTAAAAAATGTTGTTTAAAAAAAAGGCGCGTGCAATTAGAAAAAAAGGAGCTGCACGCATTTCAAAAAAAAGATGTTGCAAAAGCCGAATAAAAGATGAACAACTTAAAAAAAATTGCGGCTATTAAAAAAAATGAAAATAGCCAAAGAAAAAAAATGATAATGCTTGAAAAGCTGAAAAAAAATGAAGTCGGCTATTTGATAATTTCTTTACCCCCATCATTGTTGTCTTCTCCCAACTTGATCGACGTTCATGTTTTCCGACAAGTATGGGAGAAAGGGGGAGTATTATGTAGATTCACAGGTCTGTTCTTTGATCCAGATTCCAGATTCAGATGTCAGTCTCCAGACCAACCGATTTTCAGACTCTACGATTTTCAGATGAAGATTGTCATGCGCAAGTTCCAGACTCGAAGTTCAGATTCCGGGTCCCATTTTGATGCGCAGTTGTTCAGACTCGACGATCATTGTTCCGAGTCTCCAGTTTCAGACACGCACGAGTGTGCGGTCATTTTCAGATGAGCATAAGTTGCCATCATCAATTCGAGGTCCCCATCATTCTTGTTGTTGTTCGGCCAGAGTTTTCATGTGAGCCATAGGGACTCCAGAGCAGAGGACCATTCCCTTGAGGGCAAGGGTTTTCATGTGGTATCATAGGTACACCAGAGCAGTGCACCATTCTCTGAGCCAGATGGGAGAGACCCAGTTCTCCGACGAAGAGACTATTTTCAGACTCCGACGAGGATTGCACAGCCACGGCTCTTATTCATCTCGGCCTTTTTCAGAGATGGGGCAGTTGCCCACATTATTGTGGCGGGCCAGAGTACTCCGACGAGGAGACTCATTCTCAGTTGCAGTGACTCTGATAGGCGCAGTCCAGAGCACATGCTCTCCGACGAGGAGATTCAGCAGACTCACACTCCAGCCCGTTTTTCCTCCTCACCTGCATGACATGAGAAGCAATGTCCTCGACTGCAGCAATGTGCGCGTTGGGTTGATATTGTCCGTAGTGTCCTGTAGTGTTGAGTTGAGTTTATTTCTGTTTGTCCAAGCTGAGCATTGCATGCTCCAGCTTGAGGGGGAGTGTTGGAGTATTCGTGTGTGCGCCCATTGAGTTGTAACAAGATAAATGGATCCTGGAGAAGATCCATTTACCCCATCTAGTGATTTAGTCCCACATCGTCCAGTGGTGGGACTTGGAGGCTCTGGAGAGGCTATATAAAGAGCCCTAGACCTTCTGTATCCATTGAGAAAAAGGAATGAAGTATCCGCCCCTTTGAGGGCTTCTCCCGTGGTTTTATCCCGCTCCTCACGGAGTAGGGTTCCACGTAAAATCTTGCGTTCTTATTCTTGTTCTTTATCTTTTCCATGTTTATGCTTCCGCTTCCGATTTTTTAACACTTAGTATTATCAATATTTAATACCGTGGTTATAATATTATGTATTTTACAATGTATATTATTTATTGGATATAATGTATAATTTATAAGATATACTTAGTTTAGAAAGTAAAAATGCAATAATGGCTTTAATAATGATGGGCGATTAGGTGGGACTTGGAGGCTCTGGAGAGGCTATATAAAGATCCCTAGACCTCCTGTATCCATTGAGAAAAAGGAATGAAGTATCCGCCCCTTTGAGGGCTTCTCCCGTGGTTTCATCCCGCTCCTCACGGAGTAGGGTTCCACGTAAAATCTCGCGTTCTTATTCTTGTTCTTTATCTTTTCCATGTTTATGCTTCCGCTTCCGATTTTTTAACACTTAGCATTATCAATATTTAATACTGTGGTTATAATATTATGTATTTTACAATGTATATTATTTATTGGATATAATGTATAATTTATAAGATATACTTAGTTTAGAAAGTAAAAATGCAATAATGGCTTTAATAATGATGGGCGATTAGGTGGGAATTCTTTCCTTCAGTTATTTTCAGGGAGGCCATTCCATATCTTGCCCGTTCCGGGTTACGACCTTTGTGGTCATGTGGGAAGGCTTGTAATGAAGATAAAGATGCATCGGTGGATCTTTGGTCAGACGAAGTCAGATCAGATTCTTGACAGGTGTATTGGGCAAAATGTTCTGTCGCAACAATAAATGAAAACAAGAAAGAAACTGCGCTAAGGTTGTTTGAATGTGTGGAAAGAGTGCCTTCTTGCGAGAAGTTAAAAGAAGAGCATTGCAAGAGGGGCTGTGGATGACAAAAGAAACTTTAGGAGACTGACAATATAGAGTCATGAAAGATCTCTTGCATCAAAGCTGAGATTCAATCGCACGAAGTCTTGCAGGAGCTCAATGACCGGGACACACTACTCTAGGAGCTCAGAGAGAACCTGCACCACACTCCTTATGCGTGCCTCCGCCAACTGAGATGGGATGTCCATGCTCCAATCTCAGGGTGGTGGGTTCTTCTTTGACTCTCCACCTTCCGTCACAAACGTGACCACAAGCTCAGTCCCCCCACGAGCTAGGGCCCCCCGCTTCGCTCGGATCGACGGGACCGACCCCACCTAATTCTCCAACCTCTCTCCTCCCTTCCCCCTAAAGAGACTCCTCTTCAACGAGAGCTTTGGGATCCCTGAATATCAATATTCAATCCACCCCTCGATAGACCGGAGTTGTTTGTATTCTTCCCATTCTAGAGAGGACTTCTAATACGCCACGCCCCACCATGACTTTGTCCACCAGGAACAACTTGCCATTTTCAATAAGAGACAACATTTTGGAAAGCTAATGGCAAAGCGAGAGAATAACAACTTGCCCTAAAACACTCGAATCGATACGAAAAAAGTGGGGAGATGCTATATATTCACTTTCAATATGCTTAGATGTACTATATTTTGTCGATCTAAGATGGGGTATTATGCTAATTAGATATGTTTGGAAGAAAAAAAACTATGTAGCAGATCCCACTTAAAGTAGAAAAAGGTTTGATTGTTGTTATATTTTAAATTTTATATGTTAATAGCATATCTGGCATATTTGATGGTACCATGTCCTTTAACATGTATTTAAGGGGGAAAATGTTTTGCTCATAGTACTTCATTGGAAAAGTTGTTTGATTTCTGGTGTCGTGAAAAATGGGAAGCAGCTATTGGCTAGCAGATATAACTTATAGGGCTTCTTTCTACTTCATTAGTTCTTCGTCATGTCATCTTTCTCTGATGTTTTTAAATTTGGACTTCATGATTACTTCAATGTTACAAATGACAAATTAGGGTGACTTCCACTGGTGACCCAAAGTACAACGGCATCTTTGTTCTTGCTCTTCCTTGCTTGCATGTGTCCATATGTCAAATTATCTCTGTTTCGTTAAATTGTAGTACTTCATTTTCATTATAATATTTTATTCCCTTGTTGAATAAGCTAGTTTTTATTTGAATATATATATATATATATATCGTATAAGCATGTGTCTGTAATCATTAGTGCTGTTGATCTTAGTGGATCTCTGATGGTTCTTATAGGCTAGATGCTACCATTTCGGTTTTGTCAAAGCATGAGAGCAGTGAGGGAAGCCGGTTATTTAAGACCATGGCAAAATCATTTTCCAAGAGATGGCAAAATGGAGAAATTAGCAATTTCCAGTACTTAATGCATCTGAATACACTTGCTGGTCGTGGATACAGAGATCTTACTCAGTATCCAGTATTCCCGTGGGTTCTTGCTGACTATGAGAGTGAAACTCTGGACCTGACAAATCCTAATAGTTTCCGCAAACTTGACAAGCCTATGGGTTGCCAAACATTTGAAGGCGAGGAAGAGTTCAAGAAAAGGTTCACCCATTTAACAAGTTGTTATTTGATGATATCCTCTGCCTATATTCGCATGAGCATCTTATTTATTTATTTGTAATCAAAATTTCTAATATGCAGGTATGAGAGTTGGGATGACCCAGATGTTCCCAAATTTCACTATGGTTCACACTATTCTAGTGCTGGAATTGTACTTTTCTATCTTCTCCGGCTTCCACCTTTTAGCGTAGAGAACCAAAAGCTGCAGGGGGGGCAGTTTGACCATGCAGATCGTTTGTTCAACAGTGTCAGAGACACATGGCTGAGTGCAGCTGGAAAAGGTAACACTTCAGATGTAAAAGAATTGATTCCAGAATTCTTCTATCTGCCAGAATTTCTGGAGAACAGGTTTAATCTTGATTTGGGGGAAAAGCAATCAGGGGAAAAGGTTAGTTCTGAAATGGAAAATTATTTTTTTCCTCTACTTGTTGAGGTTAATATAGTGACTATGTTATTGTTGATTTTGATTGTATTTGACGGGTGTAGGTTGGCGATGTTGTTTTGCCTTCATGGGCCAAATGCAGTGCAAGGGAATTCATCAGGAAGCACCGAGAAGCACTAGAGTCTGACTATGTGTCAGAAAATCTACATAATTGGATAGACCTCATTTTTGGATACAAACAAAGAGGAAAGGTACATTTTCTTTCTCAAACTCGGCATGACATGCTCCATGGTCCATGACCATTGCTGCAGAAAATGATTGCATTTATGTTTCTGATCATGTTGGTAGCTGTATTTTTTTGAAGATTTCCTATTTGATTCACATTCCAATTATAGTAATGATCCTTTACTTCACACATTAACGATCCATGTTTTTTGTCCTAAGAATATTTATGGGCATGTAATTTGACCAGTAAAATTAACAAATTCCAAGTCTTGCCTTTGATAGCACTAGAAAGGAACCAAGAATTCAACTGTGGGTTTAGATAGCATTTGTTATAAAGAAAATCACAAAGGTTAGGTATGAATCATGATTGGTTTAATTACATAATCACATGACTAATATTAAAGTTTATTTCGAAAATCTCTTTTGTTTATTATTTTTATTTACCGTAAGGGATTCCCTATAATTATCCTTTTCTTTACATGAGGACTCCTCTTTCTGTGAAATACGTAGAGTATACAACATACTGAATTCCACTTGGTATCAGAGCCTTAGAGTTCGTAACCCTAGAGAGCCCGCCTCCATCTCGAGTGCCTCTATCCATGGACATTGTCATCGTCTTCTCACGTTTTTCATAACGAGCACCATCACATCTTCGTTGACTCTTCATTGCCATCGCCAATTCCTCTCACAGCTTCATCTCCAGACCATCGCCATCTCTGCAACTAGGGCTAGAAATTAGCACTCCTTTGGCTACAACACCATCACATCCGCCTTCATCTTAGAGTCCGCCGTCATTTGCCTCCGCCTTCAAACTCGGCTCTGTCTTCATCGGCTCCAACGTTATACACCGATCGGCTCCAGTACCATCGGGTCTCTCAATACCCACTGATTTTCTTTCCAATACCATCGAGCCTCTCAAGGTGTCATCTTTGGCTACAACAGCCTCTCATGGACCATCTGCTTCAAATATCACCATTTATCAATGTGCTATACAATTGATAGCAAAGGTCAGGACATTTAGATTCACGAAGCTGCTGTACCAGCCCTTGTATATAAAATTTTGTCTCCTTGAAGATGCATGAAATGAACTATTTATTTAGATGATCGATATGTTTGGGCGTTTTCTATGTGTTTAGTGCTTGCGGTTCCAAGAGTCGTGAAAATTGTCAGAAATTGTTGATTCTTCAACTGCTGAAAATGAAACGAAGAATCTGTTCTTTATCCCAACAACCATATTGGATAGAGTCAATTATGTATTCGAGTACCAATCACTAATGAATTTGATCGAATGTCATGACAAGGAGCACATTATTACCAATGAGGAACCAAACCAAACATGCCAACTTGCATCATGACAAGGAGCACATTATTACCAATGAGGAACCAAACCAAACATGCAAACTTGCATCATGGAAGTAGGATAATGCAATGATAAAAACATGGATTATGAACAACTGCATTCAACATATTCTAATTGACGTTGTGTACTAGAAGACTGCCAACTGCATTTAGGATAATATGTGACAAACATATTCAAAAGAAAAGAACTATGTATGGATCCTTCATATCTATATTGAGATGTCAGAGATGAAGCAAAATGGCCGACCTCTGGAAATATATTACTCTACCATGAATTCAAGATCCTAGCAATTGAACTCATACATGCCAGTGTGTTCGTGTGAGGATCAGAGAATGTTTAGATCTTACCCTATAGTTGGTCTTCTCCTTGGAGGATTTGACCCTTGCTATGAAGCTGCTTGCTCACAGATGATTATTGCATCAGAGATTCCCTCCATGGAGGCGACCTACAATAGATTGAGTAGATTATCTTTCTCTTTGCCTGCTCATAAAGTTGAGACCACTTCTGCCATGGTCGCATCGCCCAACAGAGGAAAAGGCACCTTCTTCCAGGGTTGAGGGTCTGGCCGTGATACATTATGGTGTCTTAGACTCCAATGCACCTTTTGTAGCTAGCTCGATCATTTAGATGACCATTGTTGGAACAAACATTGAATGGCTTATATTGCTTATTGTTAGAGTCGAAAATACTCTGTTGTTTTATTCCATAGAGCCCTAGGGTCTCTTATATATAGAGAAAACCCTTGGGTAAATTACATAGACATACATGAGGTAAATCAGAAATACGCAACGGTTCATAACATAATGTAAACCTCTACACTCCCCCTCAAGATGGAGCATAGATATCAATCATGCTCAGCTTGGAAGAGCATCTCTGGAAAGGTCCTCTGAGCAGTGGCTTGGTAAATATATCAGCAGTCTGGTCCTCTGAATTGACGTGTGAAGTGGAAATCAAGCCCTTCTGGATCATGTCTCTAGTGTAGTGACAATCCACTTCGATGTGCTTTGTTCTTTCATGAAAAGCTAGATTATTGGCAATGAACAATGCTGACTGGTTGTCACATTGAATCTGCATGGGTAAAGAGACATTTACATTCAAATCTTCCAAGACTGCTCGAACCCACATCATTTCTGTGCTTGCTTGTGCCATGGCTCTATATTCGGATTCAACACTGGATCTTGCCACAACAGTTTGTTTCTTGCTTTTCCAAGAAACCAAAGAGCTTCCTATGAAGATAGCTAAACCTGAAGTAGACTTACGATCCTTTGGGCACCCTGCATAGTCTGCGTCTGCACAAGCGGAAATGGACAGATCTGTGTCCTTTCTAAATAACAAACCTGTGCCTGGAGTAGACTTTAGGTATCTCAATATCATATACAGGGCTTCCATATGAACCTGCCTAGGCTGCTCCATAAATTGACTCACCCGGATTACTGCAAACACAATATTCGGTCGAGTTATGGTGATGTATAGAAGCTTACCCACCATCTCTCTGTATCTTCTTTTGGCCACCTCTTCGGTATCATTGTCGTATAGTCTCATACTTGGGTCCATAGGAGTGCTCGACGGTCTGCATCCAACCATTCCTGTTTCAACTAGCAAGTCTGTGATATATTTTCTTTGGGTCATTACCATTCCTTGTGCATTTCTCGCAAACTCTATCCCCAGAAAATATCGTATTGTACCTAGATCCTTCGTAATAAACTGGCTTCCCAAAAGAGATTTAGTCATCTCGATTCCCTGAGCATCATCTCCTGTAACCAGAATATCATCAACATATACCATGACGACCACTGTACCTCTAGGAGTCTTCTGGATAAACAAGGAATGGTCCGTATTTGATCTTTTGAATCCCTGTCGTTCAATCAGCTGGGAGAGCTTCTGGAACCATGCCCGTGGACTTTGTTTAAGGCCATAGATTGCCTTATGAAGTCTACACACCATGTGAGTCTCCCCCTCAGCAGTAAAACCCGGTGGCTGCTGCATGTAGACTTCCTCCTGTAGATCATCATACAAGAATGCATTTTTGACATCAAGTTGGAAAATGGGTCAATCACGTACTACAACAACAGATAGGAGAATGCGAAG
Organism: Ottelia alismoides; assembly: GCA_037367405.1. Lineage (NCBI taxonomy): Eukaryota > Viridiplantae > Streptophyta > Magnoliopsida > Alismatales > Hydrocharitaceae > Ottelia > Ottelia alismoides. The sequence continues at coordinate 105,928 of JAZKJV010006663.1, forward strand.
CGTCGAGTGCCGAGCCACTGGTGAAAAAGTATCTAAATAGTCGACCCCATAGGTTTGGGTGAAGCCCCGTGCAACAAGTCTGGCCTTGTACCGATCAAGACGTCCATCTGCGTGATATTTAGCTGTGAACACCCACTTGCTACTAACCACAGAAGCACCAGGAGGCACTGTTGCAAAAGTCGGCCGACTAGACCGACTAGTCGGACCGACTAAGCGAATCGGGGGGGGGGGGGTGCCCGACTTGAATAGGCTAACTCGGCCTATAGTCGGTCGAGCCCGACTAGGCGACCGACTAGTTGGTTGAGGCGGCCGAGTAATCGGCCGATTATTTCATAAGGATCCATGCCGGATCTGATTAACAAATAACTTAGCCCTTTCGAGGGTTACTGTCTAACAGTAACCTCTCGCCCCCAGAAACCCTCCCGACCCCCTCTCGCTCGAAAACCCCAAAACACCCGACTCCTCTCGCTCTCTCCATACCCCCGACCCCATCGCCGCTCGCCTCGCCGGTGCCACCCTCAGGAGTCGCCGCCGCGACGCCTCCAAGCTGCTGCTCCAACGCCTCGCCGCCCCCTCGCCTCCAGTGCCTCGCCGCCCCCACGCCTCCTGCGCCTGGCCGTCTGCACTGTAAGTTAGGTTTTTTTATTTTTGATTATTTTTTGTTTTCTCTTCTACTTTTTTATATGTTGATAATGTTGAGGATAAATGTTAATGTGTTCTAAGTTATTGTTAGCAAATATGAATTGTTAGGTTATTTTTTCTTCATTTCATTTTGCTTAGCTTGATCTTAGAAGTAAGTAGTTGACATGTAGCAGATAATGAATTGCTTAGGTTAAAGATGTTGAACTTAGATGTTATCATGTTAATATGTTATTGTTACTTGTTAGCCAATAACAATGTTAGGTTAGGTTTTCATTTCTTAGGTTGTTTTTATTTCTTATTCCAAATGGTTAGTTAATTTAGATACTTGTTGTTAATTAGATACTTGTGTTTGATGATTACTTGATTAGTAATTTCTGAGTTTGTGACTATGTAGATGGATACACCTCCCGTGAACGTCGCTTCTGGTAGCGACTCGTCTTTTTACGTGCCTCCAGGATCAACTGATCCTGCATGGCAATATGGTTATCTTTCGAACCGTACAGATCCGAATACAGTTACTTGCAGATTGTGCAAGAAGGTTGTCAAGGGAGGTGTGTACAGGTTCAAGCAACATCTAGCACACCGTAGAGGCAACGTGGCTGCATGTCCAAAGGTGGACGAAGATACGAAGAAGAAGATGATCACATATCTTGATGACGTTGCAAGGAAGAAGAGCCAGAAAGCCGTTGATGTTCAAGAGCTGAGAGATGATGTTGATATCACTGGAGATGCGGGTTCGGCGAAGAGACCACGAGCATCCGACTCGTTGGAGCAGAATGTCGCATTGGAAGGTTCACGTCAGATGACCATAAAAGATGCATTCTCCAAAGAGCATCGTGATAGGGTCACCCCGTATATAGCCAACTGGGCATATACATTGGCGATTCCTTTTAATGCACTGACGACGAAGCCCTTCATGCAGATGGTGGAGGCGATTGGGAAGTATGGGCCTGGACTAAAGACTCCCACGAGGTATGAGCTTAGTGGTCCTCTTCTGAAGGATGCGGTGAAGAAAATGCACGATGACTTGCAATGTCATTGTGATACGTGGAAGTCGACAGGATGCTCTTTGATGACCGATGCGTGGACAGACATGCGCGGAAGAAGCATCATCAATTTTTGTGTTAATTGCACCTTGGGGACTTCATTTTTGAAGTCCATAGATGCCTCAAATGAGGCACACACTGCGGATTACATCTTCAAGCTAGTGGATGAGTGTCTTAATGAAGTGGGCATAGATAATGTGGTTCAGATTGTGGCGGATAATGCATCTGCCAATGTAGCAGCGGGAAGATTGCTGCTCACCAAATATCCACGGATTTGGTGGACTCCGTGCGCCGCGCACTCCCTTGATCTTGCTTTGGAGGAGATAAGCAAAGAGATGAAGGTGAGGAGTGCAATCACAAAGGCAAAGAAGCTTACGGTGTTTATATACTCTCACACCAAAACTCTAAGCTTGATGCGTAAGTTCACCAATAAGAGAGACATTGCAAGGCCTGGTCAAACAAGATTTGCAACCACTTTTCTTACTCTTGAGAGCCTGAACGAGAAGAAAGACAAGCTTAGATTGATGTTTTCCTCAGAAGAGTGGAGAAATTGCAAATGGTACAAGGCCAAGAGGGGAGAAGCAGCGAGTTCTATTGTTTTCAGCCTTACATTTTGGAATCACGTTGCACACGCCGTCCGAGTTTTCACTCCATTGGTTTGTTTATTGCGTGTTGTTGACGCAGATCGACGTCCATCTATGGGTTTTGTGTACGGAGGGCTTGAAGAGGCCAAACGAGAGATAGTTGCATCATTCAATGGCGTGGAGTCATCTTACAAATTTTTTGTGGATGCTGTTACCTCCAAGACCAAAGGGAGGCTCGATACTCCATTGCATCTAGCGGCTTATTACTTGAACCCATTTTTCTTCTACACCGAGTCTCGTGGTGATCTGGATGTTGTGGTGAGGAGAGGGTTTAAGGAGTGCATGGAAAGATTTTATCCAGATTTGGATGTACAAGATGCAATTACCAGGGACGAGCTTCCAGCATACAGACTTGGTCGCGGTGATTTTGGCAAGCCTTTAGCTGTGAGACAGAGGATGACAAATGACAACAATTATGACCCAGGTATTTCATGCTGGACAATTCTCTCTTTGGCAATATTATATTATATTTATATTGATGAATTCTCTATTTAAATAGCTAACTGGTGGCATAATCATGGAGATGACACGCCTTATTTGAAAGCCATGGCCATCAAGATCTTGAGCTTGACGTCTTCATCCTCCGGATGTGAGCGTAACTGGAGTACCTTTGACTCGGTAATGACTCCATTCCATCGACCAAATTTAGTTACTAATAGTAAAGTATAATGTGGTAATTGATATAAATTTAAAATTTGAATTTTGATGTTCAGATCCATACCAAGAAGAGGAACAGATTGGAGACGAAGAAGCTGAATGATCTTGTGTATGTTCGTTTCAATTCGAACTTGCGGGAACGTCGAGTTGAAAAAGAAAAAGATCCTCTCTCATCTCGTTATCGTGCATACATGGCTGAATGGACTGGAGGTATCGATGCTCATGATGAGGAGGTTTTTCCAGGTTCCGGATTGACATGGAGTGCTGTAGCACATGCTAGTGGTGCTGAAGAGAATTTGGAACCGAGAAGGAGCCAGCGAGTTGACCGTAGCAAGGGAGCTTCATCTTCGAGCTCCAATGATACACCGATGAATGAGAACGAGGAGTTATATCTTGATGATATAGAAGAAGTAGAAGAAGAAGAAGATGATGATGACGACGACGAAGAAGAAGAAGAGGAGATGGACTTGGATAATGACATTGAGGATTGATTCGATTGACATGTTGTAGTATTTTTTTGGACATGTTTTATGTGCTTTTGAACATTTCCTACTTGTAGTATTTTTTTGGACATGTTGTATGTGCTTTTGAACATTTCCTACTTGTAGGATTTTTTTGGACATGTTGTATGTGCTTTTGAACATTTGCTAGTGTTATGTACCAAATATTTTGAATGTTTGATCTTAACTTCCTTCATTTTTTCCTTCTCTTGATGTAATTTCTTAAGCTCTTGAAAATATTAAATTTGTTAAAATTATGAAGATAAATGATAGTATATATATTAAAATTTGATTTATATATTAAAAATAATTAAAAAATTCAAAACGACTAAATCCGATTACTCTCCCGACTGCCGATTAATCCTTAGTCAGTGACCCTGCCGACCGAGTACCGACTGCCGACTTCTGCAACCTTGCCAGGGGGAATAGGGACTAGGGACCAAGTCCCTCGAGACTGTAAGGCACGCATCTCCTCCTCCATAGCTAAACGCCAGCTATCAATCTTCATGGATTCTTGATAAGTCCGTGGGATCTCAACCGTCGAGACTGCTGTTGCAAACCTCTGGAAATCACCAGTAAGACGATGAAACGACACCTGAGATGCAAGAGGATAGGACACACATTGCCTCTTCTGCTTCCTATGAGTAATAGGACGATCAAGATCATTATCCACTGTACTGACTGGCGGATCCTCCCCCTGAAGCAAAGATTCTTGCACCGGTACATTATCTAACCCATCATTAGTGATATCATCAGAGCATACCTGAGGCGTGCTGGATGGTTGACGTGTAGCTTGAGCAGGCCCTGACCGCCTTGTGTAGAACTTAGGAAATGGGGGGATGGGATGATATGGAGGCGGTGGTGGTGGTGGTGGTGGTGTAGACTCAGATTGACCCAGACTTGGAGGTAGAGGAACATAGACATTATTATCCGGAGATGTGGAGGAAACCAACCTGTCACCTACAGGGGAGAAGTACATAACTGGCTCAAAAAATGTGACGTCAGCACTAACATAGTACTTGTCGTTAATAGGGTCATAGCAGCGATATCCTTTTTGTGTCCGAGAGTAACCCACAAATACGTACTTAACAGCTCTAGGAGAGATCTTGTCAAGTCCTGGAGAGAGCTTGTCAAGTCCTGGAGACAAGTGGTGAACAAAGGTGACTGTTCCAAAGACACGAGGGGTAAGTGAAAACAAGTCCTTATCATGAAAAAGAACAGAGATTGGAGCTTTTCCCCCAAGAACGGAAGACGGCATACGATTAACCAGATAACATGCTGTAAGTATAGCATCTCCCCCAAAAGCTAATGGTGCACAACTTTGAATAAGTAAGGTGCGAGCAATATCAAGAAAGTGCCGATGTTTCCTCTCCGCAACACCATTTTGTTGGGATGTGCACGCACAGGTAGTTTGGTGAATAATGCCCTTAGAGGAAAGAAACTGAGCAAGAGTACGAGTGCAGAATTCCAATGCATTATCCGTGCGCACATATTTAACAGTAGACGAAAAAACATTCTGTACTTCATTTATAAGATTTTTGATAACACTTCCCTCTTCAGATTTATTCTTAAGAAGAAAGTTCCAAGAGACACAAGAGAAATCGTCAACCACAACAAGATAAAACCTGTGTCCCTGATGATCCGGGACACGACTAGGACCCCAAATATCTATATGAAATAACTCAAACGGGGAGCGACTGCTCCGACTCTGATGACCAGGGAAGCTAGAACGATGATGCTTCCCTAACTGACAAGCTTCACAACGAAATGACGAATTCGGAGAGATCTGTGGCAGGAGGTGACGCATCTTCTGGAGCAGAAGGTGACCAAAGCGAAGGTGCCATGTATACGGAGAACGGATCCCTGAGAGTGAAGTGAGACACCAGCATAGGAATTCCTTACTAGACGATAGAGGTCGTTAAGCTCAAAACCACAACCAATCACCCTGCCCGTTAGTATGTCCTGAAAAATGATAGAAGATGGGTCAAATATAGCAGGACAGTGCAAATCTTTTGTAATCTGACTAATGGATAATAAATTCATGGAGAACTCAGGTGCATGTAAAACATTCTGTAAGTGCATGGAGGGTGATAATGAAGTCTCCTCCTGACCCACAATAGGGGAATGGGTGCCATCAGCTATGAGCACGGAACGATCGGACTGAATATCCCTGTAGGACTGTAATATATTTCTGTCACGACAGAGATGATGGGTGGCTCCAGAGTCGACAATCCAACCTGATAGATCGTGGTTATGACGAAAGGCAGAAGTACTACTTGAGTACTGGCAGTAGCAGAGGTACTAGCTGACGCAGAAGCCGCAACATCAGATGTATCACCAGCCTCTTACGATGACTGTGGCATAATGTCACGAAGCCGTGCCACAAGCTCCTCGAACCTGTGATCTAGAGTAGATGTTGACGCAGCCTGAACATGATCAACTACACATGCCGAAGGAGGAAATCCATGCTTGGAATAGCACGTATCCTCTGAATGACCAATGCGATGACAGAATGAGCATGTTGAACGCATACGACCTCCTCGGCCACACGCGCTACCTCCACAGCCACGAAATGAAGAGGAACTACCTCATCCTCTGGAAACCGCCATTGCAGAAGGAGGTGGAGTAGCTGCGCTGGAGGGAACAGAGATATGACTGAGCCTCCTGTAGACTTCCTCCATCTGAGGAATAGTGGTGTTGGCGAGGATCTGAGAGCGAGCTGCCTCGTACTTCGGATCAAGGGCAGCAAGTAACACGCCTACCATAGTGGCATTGCGAAACGTCTTCTGCTGCTCTGGGGTGGCTGTAAGTGGGATGGTGCTATATAATTTCTCAAACATCCCTCGTAGGGACGTGTACAGAAAGTGAAGAGGCCGTCCATTTTGCTTCATGGTAAAAATATCGTGCTGCAACTACAACATCTTAGTCTCGTTCCGCACTTGAGAATATGTAGTAGCCAGAATATCCCACATCGCCTTGGCGGTGGGTTGATGGAGGACGTCATTGGCAATCTCCATCGTGAGCGTCCCTGGTAGCCAGACCTTGGCATATGCATCATCAACCTCCCATGAGGCATATATCCCCGTCTTCTCTGCCGGCTCATCTTCGGTAAGGATGTGCTTCTTACCACATGACTTCATAAGACTCGGGAACTGCATAGCCCAGAGTTCGTAGTTCGTCCCGTCCATTTTGACTATTGGTGCCGAACCTTTTAAGGCACCTATGGAGGGAATATCAACCTTTTGATCTGACATGTTGTCGGAGAAGAAGACGTTGGGATGATAGACAAAGGAGCGTTTGTCTACAAAGACTGGAGTGGATTCAAGTGCATATGTAGACATTATGCACTTGAACCCATAGAGATGAAGAAGTGCCGATCGACGAGGAAGAGGAGCCCGAGGGAGGGCTACTGCAGCCCCGGCGGGAGAGGGCTGTTGGTGGCGGGGGCCGCGGCTGGAGAAGAGGACGGCGGGGGGGGGGTTGGCGGCGGGGACCTCGGCTGTAGCTGTTGGCGGCGAGGACCTCGACTGGCGGTGGCGGGTTGAAGAGAGGAGGTGGGCGGCGGGGGGGGGGGGGGGGGTGGAAAGAAAACCCTAGATTAGGGTTTTGGCTCTGATACCATGTTAGAGTCGAAAATACTCTGTTGTGTTATTCCATAGAGCCCTAGGGTCTCTTATATAGAGAGAAAACCCTTGGGTAAATTACATAGACATACATGAGGTAAATAAGAAATACACAACGGTTCATAACATAACGTAAACCTCTACACTTATCAAGCTATTTCCATCCCAACTGATGACATCGATACCATCAGAAGAGCATATGATAATGTGATACATGGGCTCAATCAACATCATGCATCTACACTACATAGATCTTCTCAACCGAGTAGTTTTCACATGGAGCCAGAGACTGCAACCTTCGTTGATCCATCATATATATCCCTAGAATTTTTTCGATCTTTGTTGGAAAAACGTGAATGCATGACTTTCCAAGTGGTGAACAGATCTCGACTCGCGCTTGTGTAGAATTAGGGTTTCAAAAACCATATTTTTCTTGAACTTGAATAATCTTGAACATGGACATATCTCAAACATAACAGAATCTTCAAGAACTAATCTAAAATCGCACCTTCTCTGATACCATGTAGAAAACAATGAATGTGGAAGTATATCGGAGATAAAGAAATATAAATACTGGAAGAACGCTAGGATTTTATATGGAACCCTACTCCATAAGGAGCAAGATGAAATCACGGTAGAAAGCCTCTCAAGGATCATGTATTCTTTATTGCTTTCTCTCAACTGTTACATGTAGTGTGGGGTTTCTTATATAGGTGCACCAGTAAGACCAAGTCGCACTCATAGATGACCTGGGATTAAACCTGTGTATGTAGTTATTGGACCCTAGAAGGATCCAATTACCCATATCTAACGCATACTCCAACAATAAGCTCATGGGAAATGCAGGAGCTAGAAGAATGCTCTCCAGGAGAATATGCAGAGCTACTTCAATATCACACTGTCGATCATGATCTCCCAGCTCTAAGGAGAATGGATCAACCAGGTGGAATAGCACATAAGGAATATAACTGATCCGTATTGCCACAAATATGGCATGATGCATCAAAATCCACGAGCCATTTGGACGGTTAGACAAATCATGACACGTAAAGCATGCTGCCTTTGTGTGGCATATTCACCTTTGCCACCTACCTCTACAAAAAACGAGATGTGTTCTACCACGGATTCCTTCGTCTACGTCCTTCTAATATGAAGCCTGCCAACTTCTAAAACACCACAGAGCATTGTTTCCAAGTCGTCCTAGTAATGTATCTAAGTCTGTCCTTGATCTTTTGCACTTGGATGTTTGGTGTCCAGGCATAGCCTCAAATTTTAGCAAAATTCGGTCGAGTTTCTGTCGAATATCGATATCCAGTCGAAATCGAAATGACCGAAATGGCGAAGTATGGGGATTCGAGTACAAAAAATGTCCGAAAGGACCGAAATTTCTGTTTAAATTCAATCGAAATTCTATTTCTGTCGGTCACCGAAATGGTGACCGAAACCAACATTTAGGGCTTGGTCCAGGTCATGCTCTTGATTACTTAGGGCGAATATTTTATCTTGTTTTAGTGGATGATTTGGTTGTGTCTTATGGGCCTTTCTAATGAAATCTAAAAGTGAAGATGATACTATTACCAAAGACTTTATTGTTGAAATGAAAAATGCCTTTGGTTTACATGGGAAATGCATTTGTACCAACATCACATATGCTCGAGGGTTGATTATGTCATAAAGGAAGTATGCTACAAATATCTTGCATGAAATTGGAATGCTGGGGGCCAAACCTGCATCCATTCCTATGGATCCCTGTGCATTCTTATATGAGGAGTCATTCGAATAAGTTGTTGCACGCCAATACAAGTGTCTAATAGGAAAGTTACTATATGGCACCAATACTCGCCTTGATATTTCTTTTGTTGTCAACATGGTGAGTTAATTATGGCTAAACCTTGTCAAGTTCATTGCAATGTTGTGATGTTGGTTTTGAGATATTGAAGTCTGCATATGGGAACAAACTTCTATTCACATGTCTCAACTCTCTTGAGATTATATCCTATTCTGATGCCGATTATACTGGATATTGGATGATAGAAAATTCACCAGTGGTTTCTGAACTTGTATTGGTGCGAATCTTGTTACATAAGAAGTAAGGAACAAGCTGTTGTAGCCAGCTTAGTTATCGAGTCTGAATACATGACATGACCCAGGTCATTATAGAGTTGATGTGGATTAGGTTAGTCTTGAAAGACCTCCACTTGCTTGACCTTGTTCATATGGTCATGAGGCGTGATAACTCAACGGTTATGTTATTGCAAAGACTCCAACGTTCCATGAACACGTCAAACATGTTGAAGTAGATTGCCATTACACCCAGTCTATGATCCAAAAGGGTTTTTATCAATTTGAACTAGTTAGCTCTTTAGAGAACACAATTTTAAACTACTACTACTACTAGTACAAAATCAAGTTGTAAAGGAACTTAAAGTTTCTAAACAATCACGACAAATCCTTTTCCCACTTTATGTGGGGTTAGCTACATGCATGTTTTGAAAAGGCTAGCCTCGAGGCTATTAAGGCAGGGCGATGCAGGTCTTTTTAGCCTCGAGGTGGACGCCTCAGATGGTATTGATGGGGCGTGCACCTCAGAAGGTCGAGGCAGTCCGAGACATTCTGTGAGGCATTTTCTGGATTTTAAAGCATTTTTCTATGGATTTAAATTGTCTTATTGGTAGTTTTAGATGCTTATAAATGTATAGTTGTCTAGGATATATATTTACAAGGTGAATGCTTGAAATTTTAAGTCTCTTCATATTCATATTGAGCATTAAACTTGTCTAATGATTTCAAGAAATTCTTAATATTATACTTTTAAAATACATAATCCACAAATCTTAAAGAAAAGCTAGTGTTAAGAGTGGTGACATAATGTATGATATAATATACTAACTAGAAAAAAACATGATTAGATTCAAGGCATGTTAATGTTGTCATATTTTATATAATAGGTAATATACAAGTACACCTAATCATAATTTTTTATGCATCGCAATATTTTTAGCGAAAATATGTTATACAGAAATATAAACTATACTTCTACACTCCTCCTCAAGATGGAGCATAGATATCTATCATGCTCACCTTGGATAGCACTTCTGGAAGGAACCCCGAAGTAGAGCTTTGGTAAGAATGTCTGCCGTTTGATCTCCTGAGCTGACACGGGTTGTAGAAATGAAACCTTTCTGGATCATATCATGGATATAATGGCAATCCACCTCAATGTTCTTCGTCCTCTCGTGAAAGTGCATGGTTGTTTGCAATGAATAATGCAACCCGATTGTCACATTTTAGTGACATGGGAAGAGGAACATCTATATGTAGATCTGTCCGAACTGCGCGAACCCACATCACTTCTGCACATGCTTGGGCCATAGCTCTATACTCCGATTCATCACTAGATCTCGCAACTACTGTTTGCTTTCTTGCTCTTCATGAGACAAGTGACTCCCCAACGAATATAACAAAGCCTAATGTAGACTTCCCATCCTTCGGGCACCCTGCATAGTCTGCATCTGCACATGCTGAGATTGTAATAGTGCCCTTCTTTCTAAACATCAGTCCTGCACCTGGAGATGACTTAAGATACCTTATTAGTATCATATGTATGGCGTCCATGTGTACCTGGCGAGGTTTGCTCCATAAACTGGCTCACTTTATTTACTGCGAATGTAATATCTGGTCTGGTAATAGTAACATAAAGAAGCCTCCCTACCAGTTTCTTTGTACCTTCTTTTGTTAACCTCCTCAGCGTCGTCATCATGCATCTTCATGCTTGGATCCATGGGTGTAGAAGCCGGTCGACATCCAAGCATACCTGTGTCACTTAGCAAGTCAGTGACATATTTCCTCTGAGTCATCACGAGTCCTTGTTCATTTCTAGCAAACTCTAATTCAAGGAAATATCTAAGTACTCCTAGATCCTTGGTAATGAATTCAAGGCCCAAGAATTCTTTTGCTATTTGTATTCCCTGCATATCATTTCCTGTAATGAGTATATCGTCAACATACACCATAATGACAGTCATACCTCTGGATGTCCTATATACAAAGAGAGAATGGTCTGCATTTGACCTTTTGAACCCTTGCTTCTCAAACAAATCTGAGGGCGTTTGGAACCAAGCTCTTGGGCTCTGCTTTAGGCCATAGATCGCCTTATGAAGCCTGCATACCTGTACACACTCCCCCTCAGCAATAAACCCCCAGGTGGCTGCTGCATGTAAACTTCTTCCTGAAGATCACCCTATAAAAATGCATTTTTGACATCTAATTGAAACGTGGGCCGATCTCGAATCATAACAACAGATAAAAGAATCCGTGAGGTAGAGTGACGAGCAACAGGAGAAAACGTGTCAAGATAATCTACCCCATACGTCTGAATAAAGCCCCGAGCAACCAGTCGAGCTTTGTACCTATAAATACTGCCATCGACATTATGCTTTACCGTAAACACCCACTTGCAACTCACAATAGATGGCCCCAGTTGGAGGCTCGAACAAGACTCCAAGTACTCCTCGAATGAAGGGCGGCCATCTCTTCCTCCATAGCCAAACACCATCTACTATCGGCTAATGCTTCCTGGTGAGTCCTTGGAATATTCACAGCGGATAAAGCACCTACAAATCTCCTGAAATCTCCTGCCAGACGCTCAAAGGTAACATGAGAAGCAATCGGATATGAAGCACATGACCTCTTCTGTTTCCTCAGTGCAATCAGCAAATCAAGATCTGCATCAACTGTACCAGCATCCGTGTCATCCCCTGCTTGTTCCTGCTGAGAAATGACATCAGTCGCATCATTAGAAATAATGTTATCAGAACAAACTTGGGGCATGTATGATGATTGACCATGGTCATGACCTGGGGCTGGCCGTCGACAATAGTGGCGTGGTAGAGGAGGAACCAAAGATATGGGAGGTGGTAGAGGTGGTAGCGGTGGTGGGGATGGTGGTGGTGATGGGTATGACGGTGGTGGAGATGTAGGTTGCTGTGGTGCATACAAGGGTGGAGGAGGAATATAGATTTTATCATATATATCTGATGGCACCAACCTGTCACCTGTAGGAGAGAAAAAACATGACTGACTCAAAAATGTGACATCTGCACTGACATAATATCTTCGACGTAACGGATCAGATACCCCTTTTGAGTCCTGGAATACCTGACAAAAACACACTTGACAGCCCTAGGAGAGAGCTTGTCAACCCTGGAGACAATTGGTGAACGAATGCCACGGACCCAAGGACACGAGGAGTTAGAGAAAACAACTCCTTGTTAGGAAAAACGAGGGAGAAATGTATCTTCTCCCCCAACACAGACGAGGACATATGGTTAATGAGATAACATGCAGTAAGAACCGCATCGCCCTAGAACGAGTGCGGAGCACAACTTCTGATAAGAAGCGTACGAGTGACATCAAGAAGGTGACGGTGTTTTCTTTCCGCGACACCATTCTGTTGGGACGTGTAGGCACAAGACGTTTGATGTAGAATGCCATGGAATGAAAGAAACTGAGATAATGTTCGAGTACAGAATTCTAGGGCATTATCAGTTCTCACAATCTTGATAGAAACAGAAAACACATTATGCACTTCTTTAATAAAATTCATAATAGTGGTGCCCGGCTTCAGATTTATTCTTTAACAGAAAAACTCAAGATAAACGACTAAAATCATCCACAACAACTAAATAGTACATGTGTCCCTGATGATCGGGAACACGACTTGGACCCCAAATATCAATATGAAAAACTCAAATGAAAAGCTAGTGCTCCGACTCTGACGACTAGGGAAGACAGACCGATGATGCTTCTCTAACTGACAAGCTTCACAATCGAACGACGAGCGGAGTGAAGATATGAGGAAGGACTTGACGCAGTTTCTGAAACGAAAGATGACCAAAGTGCAGATGCCATAAGTAAGGAGAGATAGGTCTAGTGGAATGGGATGATGCTCCAGCGTAAGGTGTATGGACCAGTCGATACGGCCCGCCTTGCTCACAGCCATGTCCAATCACGTTGCCCGTGAGAATGTCCTGAAACACAATAGGTGATGGGTTAAATATCACTCGACAATGTAGATCCTTAGTAATCTAACTAATTGACAGTAAATTCATTAAGAAATTAGGAGCATGGAGCACATTCTGCAACTGCATGGAAGGTGTTAAGGCGATCTGTCCCTGTCCTGTGATGGGAGAATGAGTCCTGTTTGCTCTGACGACGGTCCTTCCTGGGGAAACTTGCCTGTAGGATGTGAGTTGGTATCGATCTCTACACAAATGATGTGTGGCACATGAATCTACAATCCATTCTGAGGTACGTGAACCCTGGTAGAAAGCAGAAGTATGAGCACTACCTGAGGAACTAGCTTCTGCATAGCAGCAGCAACGTCCAAGCTACTCTCTGAAACTGGTGGAGGAGTACTGGCTGGTGGCATGATATCACGTAGACGAGACACTAGGTCATCATATCGTGGATCCGACGCTGGCATAGCACCCTGATGCTGGATATGTTCTGCTGCACGGGCAGATGCTGGGAAACCATGCTTAGAGTAGCATGTGTCTTCTGTATGACCAATCCGACAACAATAAGTGCACTGTACTCCTCGACCATGGCCAACCCTACCACGTGGTCCTCGTCTATGAAATGAGATGAATTGCCTCTTCCTCTAGAGGCTGCTATAGCAGAAGAATTTGGCACAGTATTAGGGTTTGAGATGTTTATTCGGCTCAATCGCTGAAAGGCCTCCTCCATGGGAGGAATGGTAGCATCTGCCAGAATCTGAGAAGAAGCCGCCTCATACTGTGAGTCAAGAGAGGCTAGAAAGACTCCCACCATCGTCGCACTCTGATATGTCTTCAATTGTTCTGGAGTAGCCGTGAGAGGCATGAAACTGTGAAGCCTTTCAAACATTCCCCTCAATGCAGTGTAATGAGCATGCATGGGTCGACCATTATGCTTTATCGTGAAGATGTCATGCTGGAGCTGTAGGATTTTTGTCTCTTTCTTGGCTTGTGAATACGTGGCAGCAAGAATGTCCCACATGGCTTTGGCAGTTGGTTGATGCAAGACATCATTAGCAATGTCTGGAATCAGAGTACCAGACAACCAGACTTGAGCATATGCGTCATCAACCTCCCATGAGGCATACAACCATGTTTTCTACTCTGGCTCATCCTCGGTAAGAATATGTTTCTTACCCTTCGACTTCATTAGGCTCATGATCTGCATGGTCCATAACTCATAGTTGGATTCATCCATCTTCACAATAGGCGCAGGACCTTTGAAGGCGCCTGTGGTGGGGATCTCGATCTTGCTTTCTGACATTTTGACTGGAAAAAATAGGGATGTAGACAAGTTAAGTCTTGGTCTACACTGACATGATTAGGTTTAGTTGCACGTGTAGACCTCTATGCAACCAAACCCATCAACCTGGAAGCGAGCGGAGAACAACTTATAAAGATGACAACCGAACCCTAGGGGCGGTGAAACCCTAGGGACAACTGACGTATGGGCACAGTCGCATGGCAGGCGGCACATGAAGGCGCCTCGTGTGGAGGCAGCACGTGAGGGCGGCGCGCGTGGAGGTAGCGCGCGAGGGGGCGTCGTGCGTGGGGGTAGCGCGCGAGGGTGCGGCATGCGTGGAGGTGGTGACGCACGGCGGGCTTGAAGTTGGAGGGCTAGGATTAGGGTTCGGTACGAGAGCTCCGGTCTAGAACTGCTGCTCTGATACGATGTTGGGAAAAATAAGCGTTGTGTTTATTCCTTGAGCCCTAGACTCTCTTATATAGGGAGAGGTCTATGGGCAAATTACATGTGGTAGACAAACAAAAAGAATAATAAATAAAAGATACAAAAATAAACTAAACTTCTACAATTACAATGTTATATACTATATATATGTCAATTTAGATAATATCATTAGTAAATATATTTGTTGAGATATTAGTTATCTTACTTATTGTATTCATATTATTTATTTCTTTTATATTCTTGTAGTTTGCCCAACAAGTTCCTCTCCTATATAAGGAACCCGATGGCCTCTTTTTAATATAATTTATTATTTTCTTTCTTTCTTTATGGTATCGGAGCGACGGTCCTAGACCGGAGTTCCCGTATCCCACCAAACCCTAACCATACCTCTCCCCCCGCCACCGGTAGCCGTCCAAGGATGTTGCACCCCATCTAGTAGCCATGATCCAGTCGCTGCCATGTTCATCCCAAGCTGCCGCCCTGGCCTCTCCGACCCTCCCAGGCCGTCGTCAGCCCTCCAGTGTGCACCTTGCACCTCCGTCACCTCTGCAGTTCGAACTGCAGTCTGAATCGGTCTGATTTTGATCGGAAAACATGATTTCAGACCCATAAATCATGGTTTTTGGCCCTAGAGAGCAACGAAGATTGATGAGGATGGTTGTATGAGTCCCATGTACAACCAATCCTCCGTATGATCGTGTAGACTCGTTCATATCGGTCTACCCCCCAGTTGAGTTCTGTTCTTCAGTTGTTTTACCATCATGTCAGAGAACAAGGGTGATAGTTTTTCATCCGGAGCCTTCAAGGGCCCAGCTCTCATCGCTAAGATGGATGTGACCAACTATGAGTTTTGCTCCATGCTGTTTCTCACCCTCATGCAGTGCAATGCAACAACAAGGAGCAAATCCTGACAGATACACTACCAAAGATAAGACTGGGGCAAATGCTTCTTGGAAGCAGGATGACACGTATGCGCGTGTTTGGCTATGTGGGATCCTCACCACGGAGATATCTAACGATATTCTGAATCGGCCCATCGTCAAGGCGATGTGGGATACTTTGGCTTCCACCTACGCTTAACTAGCTCAAGCGAAGAATAAGGCAAGATTCTTCAGTTACAGCTCGATATCTACAAGGCCAAGCATAATGATCATCCTCTACACGTGTACTACTCTTCACTCCATGGCTTGTTTGAGATGCTTCATAGCTATATGCCTATTACGACATCTCTATAGCAGCAGAAGTCGTATAGGAACTCCACGATGGTTGTAGTTTTCATGGCCTACCTTGATATAGAGTATGATGCAGGGTGTACATAGCTTCTCAATGAAGCTACCATACCTCCCATGGAGGAGGCCTTCAGCCGTTTCAACTGAGTTATCATGCCTTCTACGGTCACTCCTCCACCCTCTTCAGCAATGACCGCTTCTTATGGCCGAGGAGGGACGACCTAGTCTAGAGGACCCACCCCTCGTGGTAGAGGCGGTGGACGTTGGCGTAGCCCTTGCACCTACTGTCGTTAGCCGGGACATTCATAGGATACATACTACCAGAAGTATGGATATCCTGTTTCTGGTCACGTGACAGAACAAATTGAGCCTTTAGATACACTTGCTTCCTAGGTCGATCCTCGCCTGGATAATATTGTCTTTCGTATTCGAGAAATCGTGGCTCATGTTGCAGGAACCACCACTACAGATACCGTAGCCACTTCTCTTTGAGCTCCTCAGGTATCGCTTATGCTTTCACTGGTAATACTGGTGCAGATATGACAGAGTGGATTATGGAATGTTGTAATTCCCACCATTTGCGTAGAGACAGAGAGCAGCTGAGGTCCTACAGGATCATACCACCTGGTAGATGGGTTGTCATGGTCAATGGTGACCACTTACCCGTTACAAGATAGGGGGAGGTGCATTTAACATCATCCATGAGCCTTCAAAATGTTTTATGTGCTCCCGACTTTCATATCTATTTACTTTCCATTAGTCGGATTACTTAGGATCTGCATTGTCAAGTCATCTTTGACCCATCGTCTCTTGTATTTTAGGACATACTCACAGACAGGGTGATTTAATGTGGTCATGAGTAACGAGGACTCTATAGACTGTTACAACCTCTTCACACTGGTGTTTCTACTATACCTATTGAACTAGTCTCACCATATCTGTGGCACCTTCGTTTTGGCCACCTTCATCTGCAGAAGCTGTGTCATGTTCTCCCTCAGATTTCCACAAGATCCTCCTTCAAGTGTGAGGCATGCTAGCTTAAGAAGCATCATCGTTCCTCCTTTCCATCCCGTCAGAGTTGGAACAGTTCTCAGTTATTTGAGCTCCTTTATTTAGATATATGGGGTCCGAGTTGTGTTCCTGATCACCAAGGATACCGTTTTTATCTTGTTATTGTCGATGCTTTTTCTAGAATTTCCTGGGTCTTTTTATTGAAGAATAAGTCTGAGGTTGGATCCATGATCAAGTCATTTATAATGAGATAAGGAATATTTTTCTGCCAATGCCAAATATATTCGTTCTGATAATGCTTTAAAGTTTTGCACTTTACAGCTTTCTGGCTTTCTTAGATCTCTTGGCATTGTTCACCAGACCTCATGTGCTTATACATCCCAGCAGAACGGTGTTGTTGAGCACAAACTCCATCACTTACTTGATGTGACCCGAACCTTGTTGATACAGAGTCATGCTCCTCAGGCTTATTGGGGCGATGTTGTCCTTACTGCATGCTATCCGGTGAATCGCATGCCCTCTTCTGTGTTGGGAGAGAAGATTCCTTTCTCGATTGCATTTCCCAAGAAGGATCTTTTCTCCCTTACACTTCGTGTGTTCGGTTCTGTTGCATTTGTTCATGATGTCTCTCCAGGTCGTGACAAGCTCTCTCTAGAGCTGTCAAGTGTGTTTTTGTCGACTACTCTCGTACCCGGAATATGTATGTTACATTGATCGCTCAGGCGGAAATACTTCGTCAATGCTGACGTTACTTTTTTTGAGTATGCCATGAATTTTTCTCCTACAGGTGACAAACTCGTCTCATCTGACTTTGACGCTGAGATCTACATGCCTCTACCTCCTAGTATCGTACCACCACCTCTCCCTCTACTTCTGCTCTACCACCACCTCCTCCTCCACCACCACGTATACTTATTATTGTCTCTACACCTGCTCCTGTGGCTCCACCTCCCACCGTGACTCAGTTTTTACTATGTGTATTTACTCGCAGGCCTCTCTCGGTTCCCCCTGCTCACAGGTCTTGCCCATTATCTAGGATGCCTTCGGTATGTAATGAGCACATTTTTTTCTACTGATGCCACTATTGAGTTGTCTGTGCATCAAGATTCCATACAGGATGAGCAGGTGCCCTCTCAAGAGGGGAACTTACATGCTTGGGACTTGGCAGATGATCTTGATGTGCCAATTTCTCTGCGTAAGCTGAAACATATGTGTGCTACTTATCCTCTTGCAACCCAGGTTTCCTTAAGAAGTCTGTCAAAGGATTTCAGGAGGTTTACCTTGGCATTATCAGCCATGGAGATACCACAACATGTCAGGATGCTCTTCAGGACAGTCAGTGCAGGTTAGCCATGGAGGAGGAGATGATTGCACTATAGTCACATGGTATGTGGAGTCTTGTTTCTACTCCAGTTAGCGCATCCGTTGTGGGATGCGAATGGGTGTTCACTATGAAACATCGTACAGATGGCAGTGTGGATTGCTATAAGGTGAGACTTGTGGCACGTGGGTTCACCCGGAAATATGGGGTGGAATATGAGTATACTTTCTCTCCAGTTGCCATACATTATACTCTGTATATTCTACATTCTGTTGATGTGACACGGGATTGGCCCATTTACCAGCTTGATGTGAAGAATGCCTTACTCTATGGTGATCTACATGAGAAGGTCTACATGCAACATCCACCTGCGT
Source organism: Ottelia alismoides (assembly GCA_037367405.1). Taxonomy (NCBI): domain Eukaryota; kingdom Viridiplantae; phylum Streptophyta; class Magnoliopsida; order Alismatales; family Hydrocharitaceae; genus Ottelia; species Ottelia alismoides. The sequence continues at coordinate 124,721 of JAZKJV010006663.1, forward strand.
TTGCTGGTGAAGGGGAGTGTCAGATGGTTTGCAGGCTACACAAGGCTATCTATGGCCTTAAGCAGAGTCCAAGTGCATGGTTCCAGAAGCTCTCGGACTTGATAGAGCAGCAGGGGTTTGTGCGATGACCTCTTGATCACTCTTTGTTTGTGGACAGGACCAGAGATGTACTATTGCGAAGGCCCTAAATGTCGGTTTCGGTCACCATTTCGGTGACCGACCGAAATGGAATTTCGATGGAAGTTCGACCGAAATTTCGATCATTTCGTTTACTTTTTGTACTAGGGCCCTCATATTTCGGTTATTTCGACCATTTCGGTCGAATTTCGATTTCGACAGGATATCTATATTCGATAGAAATTCGACTGAATTTCGTTGAAGTTTGAGGCCATGCTCATTCTTGTTTACGTTGATGACATTATTGTTACATGGGATGACGAGCATGGTGGGTGCCATGGACTTCCTAGGTAAGCAGTTTGTGACCAAGGACCTTGGTAATTTATGTTACTTCCTTGGACTAGAGTTTGCCAGGATTCAACGAGGTCTTGTGATGACCCAGAGGAAGTACGTTATGGATCTTCTTTCAAAGACATGCATGGCAGATTGCATTCCTGCCACTACTCCTATTAACCCGAGCATGAAGCTTTATGATGGTGACATTGAGGTGGTCGACAAGATGAGGTACATGGAACTTGTTGGCAAGCTACTATATGTGACTATTACTAGGCCCGACATATCCTTTGCTGTGAGCAAAGTGAGTCATTTTATGGAGCAACTCATACATGTACATATGGATGCAATCCATATGATTATGAGGTATCTGAAGACTTCACCAGGTGTGTGACTTATTTTCAGCAGAGGTACATCACTTTCAGTTACAACGTGTGTAGATGCAGATTATGCTCGGTGTCCAAAGGATAGGAAGTCTACTTCAGGCTTCACTGTGTTCATAGGGAATTATCTGATTTCATGGAAGAGCAAGAAGCAGATCGTGGTTGCCAGATCGAATGCTGAGTCAGAAGTCAGGGCCATGGTGCAGTCTAGCATAGAGATGATGTGTGTCAGATCCGTTCTTACTGACCTTGACTATAGAGGTGCATTTTCCCATGCAGCACCAATGTGACAATCATGCTGCTTTTTACATTGCCTACAACCCAACTTTTCATTAGAGGACCAGACAAATAGAGGTGGACTGTCACTACACTCATGACATAATACAAAAGGGTCTTATCGCCACTACGCATGTCAGCTCTGGAGACCAGACAACGTATGTTTTTACTAAGGCCTTAGCCAGAGGGCCTTATCAGAGTTGTCGTTCCAAGATGAGCCTGATTGATATCTATGCTCCAGCTTGTGGGGGAGTGTTGAGATATTAGTTATCTTTCTTATTGTTTTCATACTATCTATTTCTTTTATTTTCTTCTTGTAATTTTTCCCAACAGGTTCCTCTCATATATAAGAGAATCCTAGGCCTCTCATTAATGCAATTCATTCTTTTCCTTCTACAATATTTATTATACCTTTCGTAAGTATTTTCTTATACAAACGAGGCTTACACCTCAACCGCCTCGTTTCACCTTCTGTTTTTTCAAACCTTGGCTACATGTAAGAACAACCCTTTACCAAGAGAAGACTTCAGATACCGTAGGATCATGTGAACAATAACCATGCGAGCTTGTCGTGACTGCTCCATAAGCTAGCTGACTTTACTCATTGCAGAGGGGATGTTTAGCCTATTAACAGTTACATAGAGGAGCTTCCCAACGAGCTCTATCTATCTCATCTTGTCCACCTCATTTGTATCATCATCATAGAGCTTTATACTGAGCTCCATAGGAGTAGTGACAGCCTGACAGGTCTGCAGGTTGCCATCCCTGTCTTTAGGAGATTTGCAACATACTTCCTCTGTGTCATCACCATACCTCGTTGGTTCTTGGCAAACTCAAGAACAAGTGTTGTAGTTTGCCAAGGTCTTTGGTGATAAACTACTATCCAAGGAATACCTTAGCCTTATTGATACCCAATAAGTCATATCCTATAACAATAATGTCATCAACATAAACCCGAATGACAAATTCCTCTTTACGTCCTGTGGACAAAGAGAAAGTGATCTGCAATCATTCTTATAAAGCTCTATTGCTCTATCAATAAATCATCATGAAGTATGCATATCTTCTGACACTTCCCCTCAGCAGCAAACCCAGGTGGTTGCTACATATATACCTCCTCTTACAGGTCTCCATACAAGAATGCATTCTTGACATCAAGCTGACAAAGTAACCAATCCCGTACCATGGCAACTGAGAGGGGGATCTTCAGTGTAGAATGATGAGCCATGGGGACAAGGTGTCTTGATAGTCCACCTCATATGTCTAAATGAACCCACATGCCACAAGACTAGCCGTATTGCAATTAATATTGCTCTCTTCTTTAATGTAATGACCCATTTGCAATCAAGCACAAAAGCCCCTTCTAGGGTTGTAACCAAACTCCATGTGCCATATGCTTGGAGTGCAGCCATCTCCTTCTCCATAGGCAGACACCAATGGCTTTCTTGCATAACCTCCTGATATAGGCATAGGATTTCTACAGCTGACAATCCCACCCCAAACATCCTGAAATTCTTTGAGAGACGCCACAAAGAAATATAAGCAACAAGAGGATACTTAGCACGCATACACCTCCACTATCAAAAAGCAATTTTCCTGAGTGACTAAGGAGGAGAGAAGTCTATCCTTTCTTTTGGCAGAAGCGAAATTGCGTCTAAAGATAGTTTCATTCTCTATACATTGCTCCGACGAGGGAAGAATGTGAGTAGCAAAGTAGCGAAAGGGAGTCGAGGTGCTCAATAAGAGGGGGAGGTACTTTCTTAAATATTTGGGAGAATAATAACGGGTTCATGTAAGATTCAATGCAGGGAGTAGAGTCAGAGCAAGTAGTTTTTTTCTATAATATAAAGCATATAACTCTTTCTTCGTGTCTTTTCTCCCATAAGAGTTCATCCCCCTGTCGAGAGAAACCCTACACTACACATGCTTCTTTTAGGATCTGTTAGAAAATCGGAAGCGGAAGCAGAATTGATAAACATAGCATAATAAACAGAAAGATCAACATGGAAACACCATGATTTTACGTGGAACCCTACTCCGTGAGGAGCGGGATGAAACCACGGGAGAAGCCCTCAAAGGGGCGGATATTGCATTCCTTTTTCTCAATGGATACAGGAGGCCTGGGGCTCCTTATATAGCCTCTCCAGAGCCTCAAAGTCCCACCACTGGACGATGTGGGACTAAACACTGGATGGGGTAAATGGATATCCTCCAGGATCCATTTACCCTGCTACAACATAATAGGCGCATACAACTTATACTCCAACACTCCCCCTCAAGCTGGAGCATGCAATGCTCAGCTTGGACAAACAGAAATAAACTCAACTCAATGCTACAAGACACTACGGACAATATCAACCCAACGCGCACATTGCTGCAGTCGAGGACGTTGCTTCTCATACCGTGTAGGTGAGGAGGACGAACGGGCTGGAGTGTGAGTCAACTGAAGACTCGGAATCTGACCATCGAGCCTGAACTTGCGCCTGAAGTCTCCTCGTCGGAGAACTGGGTCTCTCCCATCTGGCTCAGAGAATGGTGCACTGCTCTGGTGTACCTATGATACCACATGAAAAACCTTGACCTCAATGGCATAGGGAATGGTCCTCTGCTCTGGAGTCCTTATGGCTCACATGAAAACTCTGGCCTGACAACTAGAAGAATGATGGGGACCACGAACAAATTATGGCAACATATGCTCATCTGAAAATGACCGCAAACTCGTGCGTGTCTGAAACTGAGGACTCGGAACATCAATTGTCGAGTCTGAAACCGAACTGTAGAGTCTTATCATCTTGGTGGTCTGGAGACTGGTATCTCTGATTCTGGATCTGGAATACAAGACCTGTGACTCTACATATATACTCCCCCTTTCTCCCATACTTGTCGGAACATGAACATCGACAAAGTTGGGAGAAGACAACCTAATGGGGAAAACAAAACATGAACTTTGCGGCTTTTTTTATAAGCCGTCAACTTTTTTTGTAAGCCGTTCTTTTTTTTTACGGCTTTTGCATCTTTTTTTTTAAATTGCGTATGACTTTTCTTTGTACGCGGCTTTTTTTTACGACGTACGGCTTTTTCAAATGTACGCGCCTTTTTTTTTCTTTTTTTTAATACTCAGACTACTTGGGCTTTATAAAGCATCTCCTCTCTCTCTTTTTTTACCTTTTTTTTGAAAAAAAAAACTTGCAACCTCCTACTTCTTCCCTCTCTCTTTCTCTCTTTTTAACGAAAGCCCACTTGAGCTTTACAAAAATATAGCCCACACTTTTTTTAAAAACAGATATAGCCCTTCAGGCTTTAGGGTTCCTCTGAACCCTTTTTCACATGCCGCCGCCGCCCCCAAAAATAATTGGTTCTATGTTTCATCTCGTCGCCCCCAAGATGGAGAGGAGCGTCTTTTGGAGTACCGCGGTGCCGAGCATCTGGATCGTGAGGAAGAGAGGCTTGCGCGAGGGCCTGGAGCTCGCGCCTCCGCGCGATGGGAAGGACTTCCGCCTGGTCGTGGCTGGGAGCATGGTTTTAAAAAACGCGCCTCGAGGCGCTGAGGCGTACGCCTCGAGGCTTTTTTCACCAAAAACCGCCTCGAGGCGCAAGAGGCGTATGTGAAATCGGCAACTTGCGCCTCGAGGCTACGAGGCGCTCATCGAGGCGTTGAGGCGCTGAGGCGGTTGTGAGGCGTACGCCTCATCTGGAACCATAAAAAATCCCAAAATAATTTGAACCTAAAACACTAAATGTCAATGGAGGATGTCCTGGGCTTGTGAAACTTGAGATTCTTTCCTCTTCTTCCCCCAAGTAACATATTCTAGCCTCTCTCTTGTATATTTCAGCAAATACTCTTCTCCCTGAGCAGTGGTGCTGCAGCCATTGAAGATCTTGGGTTTTCTTCTGGACTTGGTAACTTTCTTTTCTCGTTTGCAAGCTTAAAACCTATTTAGATACGAAATTGGATCACCAAATGATCAAAATTTGCTCAAAATCTGCTGCTGTGTATTCTTATTTCATGGATAGAGATAAACAAACTAAGTTCATTCCTTATTACTCTTGGTTTAAGGAGCAAAATTTGCTCAAAATCTGCTATTGTGTATTCTTCTTCCACCTTAAAGTCTCTACTTCTGTACTTGTTTAAAGTTTCAAAATATGCTACTGTTTGTATTTGCTTAAAGTCTTAAAATTTGTTTGTACTGTAGAAGCCTTATTCGAGGACTTTAATGCTACTGTTTGTACTGGACACTAGAAACTTTCTTATTTTGCCAATCAATATTATAACTTTCATGCCAGAGACTATAATGCATTCTTATTTCTAGCATTTTTCTACGAAGTTGTATATTTGTATAGTTTTTAACCTAAAACCGAGGCTTACGCCTCGACCGCCTCGAAGCTTACGCCTCGCCTCGTTTACGGGAAACCGCCTCGATCCGCCTCACGTTTTTTAAAACCATGGCTGGGAGAGGCGCGCGAAGGAGATCTGCCGCGCCTGTGAGTGTTGAAGTCAGCCGCGCGCATGCGGAGACGATGCTCTTGATGCGTGATGGATATCTGGGGCTAGGGCTCGCCCATAGGAAAGTGACTGACACAACAGAAGGGGATTCATCGTGACTAGGGCTCGCCGCCGGAAGGAAGAAGGTCGAGAGCGCGCGGGGTTAAGGAACTCCGCCGTCACCTGCGGTTGTACGGTACTTGCGTGCGAGATGGGGTCGCGAGGGCTGCCTTGAAGGGAATTGAGCCCTTCTTGAGGAGAAGCGGATCCATGCAATACAAGCCAAGCAAGAATCCGAGGCAGAAGACGGTGAAGGGTATGTTCACCAATGCACGAGAGAGGGTAGGAAAGGCCATCAACAAGCTCTTCTTTGGGGAGAGCATTCCTGTCAACATTGCTAGCAGGTCATTTCTGCAGCATGCCATTGATGAGATCGCTGCAGCAGGAACGAGAGTGAAGGTTCCCACATCCTACGAAATAATGAACAAATATCTAGGGATGGAGAAGGAGGAGATGAATGAGTACATCGTCAAGCTGTGGAGGCGATGGCCAGAGTACGGGGTGACGTTGATGTGCGATGGATGGACAAGCTACATGAGAAAGCAGATCATCAACTTTCTCGTTTACTGTGATGGGAAGACAATCTTTTTGAAATCTGTTGATGCATCTGATTATGTGAAGGACCACAAGTACCTACTGAAGTTGATGAAGATCTTCATCGAAGATGTTGTGAAAGATCACATTGTCCATGTTGTGATGGATAATGGCAACAACTTCAAGAAAGCAGGTGAAACAATAATGAAGTCTATTAACTATGGCATTTTTTGGACACCGTGTGCTGCACATTGCATTGATTTAATTTTAAAGGATTTCAACAAGAGGAAGCTCGTCTCAAGGGTGGTGGATCAAGCACGACCGATAACCACATTCATTGACAACCATTCCAAAGTGCTGGCGTTGATAAGGCGGATGTGCAATGGTGAGCTGGTGAGGCCTTGCATCACACGCTTTGCAACCAATTTTATAGCGTTGCAAAGCCTCAAACAACACAAGACATGGTTGAAAATCATGTGTTGCCAAGGTGAATGGTTCGAGATACCTGAAGCTCGGACTTAAGGAGGACGGAAAGTGGAGACATTGATCAATAATCTCCACTTTTGAGATGTTGTGAGTCGGGTCACGAAGATCATGGATTCGATTGTTTTTGCATTGCGGATCGTGGATGGCGATAAAAAGCCCACCACGGGAGTGATCTACGAGGCAATACGCTGCATGAGAGAGAAGGTCAGAGATGCAGTTAGAAAAGGATCCAAAGCATGGTTGGATATCATAGACGAGCGTTGGTCCAAGATGCTCTGACATACTCTTCACAAGACTAGTATGTATTATGTAATAACCTATTTTTTTAAATTTTTATAGCACTTTAGAATGTGAGAATTGTGCTTGTTTGTGTCGAGCTTATTACTTAAATCCTAAGTACCAGTATAAGAATAGGCTTGGTACAAATGCTGACCTTCTAGCAGCTGTACAAATTGTGGTGGAGAAGCTCGTCAAGGACGAGAAGTCACTGACCTTGTGCATAAACGAGGTAATTTTGATTTTGAAGCTAGATTGGGGCTCACAAAAATATTCTTTAAGAGTATTATGCAACAATTTATGACTTCAACCTATGTACAGGTTACTTCAGGGATGCCTTGGTTTCCTTTGGTCGAATTACTGCGGTAAATGGATGGGGCAATACTTTTCCTGGTAGGGATGGAGACAAATAAATCCATTGATTGTGTGGTAATTTATTGTTACTATTGATTTATCTCCTTTTGTTTTTTTCCGCAGCTGAATGATAGTTACTACAAGGGGTGGAAGCTCTCAACCTACGAAAAGTGGCAGTGAAAGGGTTGTCTCAAACCACATCTGTTGGTTCACATCAAAAAAAAATCTGTTGGTGGTTGTGAGAGGAACTGGAGCACATTCAACTTGATCCATTCGAAGAGACGGAACAGGTTGGGAGAACAGAAACGCAATGATCTTGTCCACGTGCATTACAACTTGAGACTGAAGATGAAACATGCAAGGGAGGGACAGGACAAAGAGGACTACACAGACCCTATTGATCTTGCATACATTTTCAAGATGCACGATGACGATGCTGATGAAGATGTTCTCCAGAGGTGGATGGTTTCCAATGGTGCTCCCAATCTCGATCAACCAGGTGGAAGACCAAATGAGAATATAAGCCAGCAAATGGGAGCAGATGTAGGTGACTATCTGGCAAGATCCAGGCGGATTACAGACCCTCTTGGAGGTTTGTAGGCCGAGCTTGATGCAGTTGTTGATGAAATTCTCTTCACTAGCTCCAAATCCAAGTTCAAGCCAAAGGATGACAGTGGAGATGATGATGATGATGATGATGTTGGTGGTCGTGGTGGACCTGGTGATGGTGGGGAAACATACTCAGGTGGGTTAGGAGGGGGTGGTCATGGACCACAAGATACAAGATTTGGGGAAGGGCTACTCGCAGGGTGTGAATATATGGAGCGACAGAGGAACACATGGACAGTTTGTTGCAAGTCAGAGTCCAAGACCTATGGATTACGAGTACGGTCGGGACCATCATCCAACCGACAAACAACTACATGTACGATTTGATATCATCTATAGGTTCCTTGAGCTTCATGGACATTGACAACCCATATCATGGAGGAACACCAAGTCTCTTAGGCAGATATGGATCGTCGCACGATGAGAGATCATTGACGTCTTCCCGGAATACTTTCATGCTCCTTCAGGACCTCCTCCTCCTCAAGCGTATGCACCTCCATCATATTCATATGGTTACAATGGGTATGGGGGATATAGTAGGTGAGAACTACCATGGTAGCCAACCTGAGCTGAGCTAGGGCAGCTTCTTTGGCGGTGGCAGTTATGGTTTCTTCCTTGAGTACACACCAGTTCCTCCTCCTCCGCAGAGATCTCCTACTCTGTCGTCGTCGTCTCGAGGATCTCAAGAAAGTACTTTGCAGCCTCATCGTGCCACTCGTGATACCGGATCTAGTGCTGCTTATCCTCGTCTCGGGATACTTATAGGCATCGATGACCACCAATACAGGCAATATGTGACATGTTACAAGACCATGTACTCGTACATGACATGTGAGAACTACTGCGAGTTCATTGAATCTACGATGCGTTATGAGAGACAACAAGGAAGGGGGGGCGATTCAGATCCACCGCGGAACTCTTGGTTCTGAACCAAACATAACACCAGGTAATATATTTTAATCTTATATTGCATTAATCATTAATGTGCATGTTCTTATTACTCTACATGAAATATATGTATTTTCATTTGTTGTAAGGCTGTTACTCTGTTATTAAGTATTAAGTATTAATAACGATATGTTCGATATGGTGTGTGACATACCGTCATAGTCATAGATGATAAGATGATTGATATGTATGCTATAAGCTTATAAGTGTATATCTATTGTTTCATTGTTTGAAGTACTCAGATCAACTCCATTTGCAATATCTAACATAATGTACAATGACCGATATGACAGATATGTACAATATAAGGGGTATAAATGAGCAATATGTATGAAATAATTATGCATTTATAAGTTATTTATTGCTCTATAACTTGGAAGATCATAATGTACACTAAAATTGAAAAAATTGGCTTTTTGGGCCATTTCTGACATTTCCACCGAAATCGTCGAAATTTTCTGAATATCAGCGAAATTTCAGTATTAAGGGTTACCGAAACGAAATCAATCGAGATTTTGAACCTTGAAGTCTAGTGATAGTAATATAGAGAAGCTTTCCCACCATCTCTCTATATCTTCTCATGTCAACCTCATCTGTATCATCATCATATAACTTCTTGCTGGGATCCATAGGAGTAGTTGAGGGTAGACACCTGATCATGCCCGTCTCAACAAGCATGTCTGTAATATAGTAATATACTTCCTTTGGGTCATCACAAGACCCTGCGCATTCCAAGCAAACTCCAACCCTAGAAAATATCATAGGGTGCCAAGGTCCTTAGTAACAAACTGATGGCCCAGAAATGCTTTTGCTATCTTTATCCCCAGCATATCATCTCTCCTAATAAGTATATCATCAACATAAACCATGATAACAATAGTACCTCTGGGAGTCTTCTGCACAAACAAAGAATGATATGCATTTGATCTTTAAACCCTTGCATTTCAATTAGGTCGGAAAGCTTCTGAAACCATGCCCGCGGGCTCTACTTAAGGCTATATATTGCCTTGTGAAGTCTACACACCATTTGACTCTCCCCCTCAATAGCAAACCCCAGAGGCTGCTGCATGTAGCTTTTTCCCTGCAGATCTCCATACAAAAAGGCATTCTTAACATCAAGCTGAAACAAGGGCCAATCACGCACCATAACAACTAAAAAGAGGATACGTAGAGTCGAGTGACACGCAACTGGAGAGAATGTGTCCATATAATCCATGTCGTATATTTGAGTTAACCCTCGCGCCACCAACCTTGCCTTGTAACAGTCAAGGCTGCCTTCTGCATGATATTTGACAGTAAATACCCATTTACAACTGACAATAGATGCTCCTGAGGGAGCAGAGACCAAGCTCCTAGTACCCCACGACTACAGAGCAACCATTTCCTCCTCCATGGTCGAACGCCAACAACTATCCTTCAAGGAAATCTTGATAATCCCATGGTATGTCCACAATAGATAGAGCAACAACAAACCTCTGAAAGTCCCCTGTGAGACGATGAGAGGAAACCTGCAAAGCAAGCGGATATGAAGCACATGTACACTTCTACTTCCGTAAGGCAATAGGTACATTCTGATCATCGGAAATAGTACTCACCGGTATGTTAATCTCTTGCAAAGATTCCTGCACTGGCACACTTTCAAACCCATCGCTAGTAATATTATATGGACAAACCTGAGGCGTGCTGGATGATTGACGAGTAGCATGAGCATGGACATGCCAACGAGTATAGAATTTCAGTAAAGGTGAAACTGGTGGTTGTGGTGGTGGTGGTGGTGATGATGGTGGAACAATAGGAACTGGTATGGGAGAAGACAGACGTAGAGAAGGGGTTGGCACATAAATGTCAACATCAGATGTAGATGAAGCCAACCTATCACCTGTAGGGGAGAAATACATCACAGGCTCAAAAAAGGTGATGTCAGCACTGACGTAATATTTTCTCCTCAAAGGATCATAGCATCTGTAACCCTTCTGAGTCCGAGAGTACCCAACAAACACACACTTGACAGTCTTAGGTGAGAGCTTGTCATTGTTGTCAAGTCCTGTAGTCAGCTAGTGAACAAAAGCAATGAAGCCAAAGACACGAGTAAGGGAGAACAATTCCTTGTCAGGAAAAACAACGGAAAGAGGAACTTTCTCACCTAAGACCGGGCATGGGATACGATTCACCAGATAACATGCTGTAAGGATTGCATCACCCCAAAAGGAATGGGGAGCACGACTCGGGATAAGTAGAGTCCGAGTGATATCAAGAAGATGACGGTGCTTTCTCTCTGCAATGCCATTCTGTTGAGACGTGTAAGCACAAGTTGTTTGATGGATAATGGAGAACAATTCCTTGTCAGGAAAAACAACAGAAAGAGGAACTTTCTCACCTAAGACAGAGGATGGCATACGATTCACCAGATAACATACTGTAAGGACTGCATCACCCCAAAAGGAATGGGGAGCACGACTCTGGATAAGTAGAGTCCGAGTGATATCAAGAAGATGGCGATGTTTTCTTTCTGCAATGTCATTCTGTTGAGACGTGTAAGCACAAGTTGTTTGATGGATAATGCCTCGAGACAAGAAGAAATGTGAAAGAGCACGAGTACAAAATTCCAAAGCATTATCCATTCGCATAAATTTCACAGTAGACGAAAAAAAATTCTACACTTCATTTATTATATTTTTTATCACATCCCCTGCTTCAGATTTATTCTTCAACAATAACACCAATGACAACCGAGAAAAGTCATCAACAACAACTAGGTAAAAGTAAAACATGTGTGCTTGGTGATCATGGACATGACTCGGACCCCAAATGTCACCATGAAATAATTCAAAAGGGGAGCTACTGCTCCGAGATTGACGACTAGGGAAAGTAGATCTGTGATGCTTTCCCAACTGACACGCTTTACATTGAAAAGAAGAACCCGATGAAATCTGCGGCAAGATATGACACATCTTCTGAAGAGGGAGGTGACCAAAGCAAACATACCATGTAAAGGGAGAGACTGACCCATTTGACTGAGAGGAGACGCCATCATAGGGAGTTCGGACCAGACGATAAAGACCATCCTGCTCATAGCCACAACCAATCACCTTGCCCGTAAAAATATCCTGAAAAACAAGAGATGATGGGTCAAAAATAGCGCGACAGTGTAAATCCTTCATAAACTGGCTGATAGATAATAAATTCGTCGAAAAATCTGGAGCATGCAACACATTCTGTAGACGCATAGAAGGCGTCAAACTGATATCCCTCTGTCCAATGATGGGGGAATGGGTCCCATCTGCTATCACTACAGTTCTCACTGTGGAACCTCCCTGTAGGATGTAAGTTTATCTGTGTCTCGACAGAGATGATGTGTCGCGCCGGAGTCTATAATCCATTCTGAAACGTTAGATCCATGACATGAAGTAAAGGCATAAGCACTACCTGAGGTACTAGCAGTGGCTGACGTACTGGTAGAGGCTGAAGCAGCTATATCAGAGTTGCCTCCCGGAGATATTGTGGAGGCTAGAGGTATGATATCTCGCAACCTGGCAACAAGTTCCTCAAATACCTGGTTTGAAGTAGATGCCAGTGGAGATGCAACGTGCTCTGCTATACGCGTCGATGTCGGAAATCCGTGCTTAGAATAGCATGTATCCTCCGTGTGACCTGGACGATGACAGAATGTGCAGGGCTGACAGATGCAGCCGCCTTTACCTTGAGGTCCACGACCACAGAACGAAGAGGAGGCTCCTCTGCCTTGGGAGGCCACCATCGCTGAAGGAGGTTAAGCAATAGCAGTAGACGGGACTGTAATCTGGCTAAGCTTGTGGTACACTTTCTTGATTGGAGGAATAGTAGCGTCCACAAGAATATGCGAGCGAGCTGCATCATATTCAGGGTCAAGGGCCGCTAGTAAGACCCCCACCATGGTAGCATTCTGATAAATCTTCTGCTGCGCGGGAGTCATCGTAAGGGGATTGATGCTTTAGAGCTTCTCAAATATCCCTCACAAAGATGTATACAACGAATGAAGAGACCGCCCGTTCTGCTTGACAGTAAATATGTCATGGTGGAGTTGAAGGATATTTGTCTCATTTCACACTTGCGAGTATGTTGCTTCAAGGATGTCCCACATCGCCTTAGTAGTGGGCTGATGGAGTACATCATTAGAAATCTCCATCGTCAGTGTACCTGAATGCCAGACTTTGGCATACAAATCATCGACCTCCCATGAGGCATAAACCCCAGTCTTCTCCGTTGGCTCTTCTTTTGTAAGAATGTGCTTTTTACCATTTGACTTCATGAGACTCATGAACTGCATAGCCTAGAGCTCATAGTTCGTCCCATCCATCTTGACAATAGGCGTTGGAACTTTGAAAGTGTATGTGGAGGGCATGCCGACCTTGTTTTCTGACATCTTGCTGGAGATATAGAATTAGGCTTTTGTAGACCAAGAATGAATGTCTACACAAACATCTGATGATATGAGTGCATATGTAGACTTATGCACTCAAACTCATAGGCCAAGAGATGGCGAGAGAGAGTGGAGGGAGGGGGAGCGGCTGCGAGAGAGGCTAGGGGTGGGTGGGGCGGCGACCACGAGAGAGGGGAGAGGTGGGTGCGGCGGCGACAAGAGAGGGGAGGGCCGTAGGCGGCAGCGGCGACGAGAGAAAGGAGAGAGGTGGTGGGCGGCTAGTGTTTGGGGTAGGATTTAGGTTGGCTCTGATACTATGTTGGAAGAAGAGAATGACTTGTTTATTCCAGATCCCTAGTCTCTCTTATATAGAGAAGGCCTATGGGTAAATTACATAAGGTGGATACAAGAAAATAAAAATAGAAGAAAGGGTACATAGAACATAGAAATATCTCTACATGGATCAAGCATGTTCTTATGATGAGCTTGACTAGAAACTAACGGTTTTAGTAGGGAATCCTGCACCACCACTTTGAAAGAGAAAAGGAGCCCATACTCTCTCTCGTGAAAACATTCGAGAGGGCAGTGAAGGTCTAGTGAATGATCCTTGTCCCATTTCGTCAGCCTCAGAAATCTAGTTAGCTGGATTGTTTCCCATGCTATAATGCATTTTCATGGCTGGTCATTGGGTGGCATAATTATTCCTACTATTCGAATTGACAAACAATTGACTACATAATGAAAATCAAAGTCATGCTAATTTAGCTTTATTATTACTTCATCCTAGTTGATCATATCAACCTAATATTAGTATCTCCCTTTAAAGCTCACAGAAAGCATTCCGCCTTAACCATTTGGCATTACCAAATATCGACATGTGAAATCTACGAAGTCAGTTAGTACTTCTTGGATCAATCATTAGTCATTGATGGTGGTTTTCTTTCCATAGTTCCATTACTCTTGAATCATCAGATACACATAATCTTCAAAAAGGTTATAGCCTCATCATTCTTCAACAAGTTCGAAAAACTGCTCCCGATCCCCCTTTTCCTCAACCTTTGTTGCTAGATATTGCAAGAACCTCTTGTTATGTCCGTGGCTTTTCCTTGGGTATGTGCATCTTTACCTCAAAAGCATATAAATGTGTTGGACGAGGGGTCTTGGTTTCCAGTACCTTACTAGTCTATCATCTCGAACATTTGACCTCGATACTTTTGTTTATTTTTTATACTTAAAATTAAAATAGTTGTGTAATTAAAGCTTCCATGGTTTTTTTCTTATTTAAACTAATTATTATAATTAATTATTTAAACTATACAAAAGGTATTAAATTCAATATCAATAAACCATTTTCCAACTTAGAATTTATAAAAAGATTCCTTATAGAAATAAACTTTACGATCTTACAACAAACTTCAGGATATTCCTTGGGTTGGACAAATTTTCTAAAACTTAAAAGAAGTGTATGACCTCGGATCCATTTCCATCTTTCTTGTCCTCCTTAACGTGGGACTAGGGTGGGTTATCGGTTATAAGGCTGAGGGGCTATTTCTAAATGCTTTGGTCATGAAGTTCAATTTCGATGGAGTAAATGAGGAGGTTTAACATGGGGGGGGGAGAATCTACCTTTCAAACAACAACTCCTGCTTTGTAAACCCAACACCGCACTACCAATAGAAACATTATCGTCTCCCATAATTATATATCATATGATGGTCGACTCTCCTCGAACACTCGTTGCTAGCTAATTAACCTAAAGTCAACCTGGCCTCCCTTTCGTCCTATTATACTATTTGAAGGTGTCAAAGGAAAAATCATAAGATTCGAATGTGTTAAATCTTTGGGATCAGATGCTGTCTGCGATGTCTAATAGTTCAATGACTCAAAGTACGTCATGCTTGGAGGAAGAGAGGGGAGGTTCAGGTCGACTGGAAAATTCCTCGTTATAGTAGGGCCATGAATGAGCCAGACTCGTTCTTGGAAGGTTCAACGTCCTCAAAGCAAGAAGAGGATGAATGGAAAGAGCGAGTTCTTTTTGAAAGAGCGAGTTCAAAAGAACTGAAGTTCCTCCCATACACATGGCTTCCCTTTATATCCATGCCTAACTCAACATTCTTGGAAAGCAATCAAACCAAAGAAGATGTATTCAATCTTATGAACTAATTGAGACTGGTCATTACGGTCACCTAGTTTACTCCCTTCGTTTTTTCTTTCCTTCTAAATGACAATTGAAGGAAGATGTTCCCAAGAACATTTCACCTTTCCCACTCGTGCCACTAGATAGCCATATAATAAGCTTGAAGTCTTGCTGCTAATATATTTCAGGTAGGCATTTTGTCGATGCCTTACATTTTTCCTTTAAAAATAATATTATTAAAGATCATATGAAATATGATTTCTATCTATCTTGGTGGGCGACACTTTGCGTAAAGTCATCAGTAAAAGGCAAAGATAGTGGGATCTGTTAGAAAATGTGAATTCAGAAGTGGAATCAGAGAAATAGAATAAAACATTATCGAACACCATTATTTACGTGGAACTCTACTCCCTAAGGAGCGGGATGAAACCATAGGAGAATACCTCAAAGGCCGTGTCTATTGACTTTCTCATTGGATACATGAGGTCTGGGAATTCTTATATAGCCTCCACAGACTCTCCAAGTCCCATAAATGTACGTAGGGTGGAGCATTGGACCGGCCCGGACCTGGCCCTGACCCGACCCGCAAAAATCCGGACCCGACCCGAACCCGATATATAGATGGGTTGGTCCTGGGCCTTGATTTTATCAAAATTTCAAGCTCGGGTCGGGCTCAACCCGAACCCGATTTGGCCCTATAAAGCCCCTGACACATGATATCTTGATGTGATTTTGCAACATGGGTCTTGCACCCCAGTTTTGAATTGTGAACGAGTCCTCTCCCAGCCTTCCAATCTTGCCAATGCCCCAATCTGTGACCTTGTCCCTAGCACCCCATCTGTATCGCCACCACCTCTCCATCCCCTCCCCACGATCCTTCCTGGATATGACGACCCATCCTCACCCCTCTCCCTAACGAAGTATTGGATTAGTTGTTGTCTCACGCAACCAGTTCCAGGTGGAGGAACTGAGACTGTCAGTTTTTCTTTAAATATCACAATATTCCAATGCCAATATAATCCAAAGCTTTAATACTTCAAAACAATCCTTATTCAAAAAATTGACACATATGCTTTCATGTCTGAACCGTTGTGTGGCGTATAATAATATTCAAATATACAAGTGCAGCTGTTTTCAATCATGTACTCGATACACAAGTGTGGATGTTTTCAAGGTACAGAGGTGGAAGAAGATCTGATTTATTACGTCATGAATTTAGGTTTGTCCGAGAAGAGCAATTGGGTTGGGTTGAGCCCGGCCTGAACCCGGGCTGAATCCGTAGGCCTTGGGCTGGGCCCGAGTCCTTCTAATCATCGAAAATCTGGTCCTCGAGCCAGCCCAAGGCCCATGGAAATTTGGCGGGCTCAGGCCGGGCTTTCCCGGGTTGGGCCGGGTCATGCCCAATGCTTTACCCTAGATGTGGGACTAAACCTCTAGATGTGGTAAATGGATCTTGGAGGGATCCATTTACCCATCTTACAAGTGACACATAACACATATACTCCAACACTCCCCCTCAAGCTAGATCATGCAGCTTGGACAAATAGAAAGAAATCCCAAACTCATACTACAAGACACTACGGACAACATCATCTCAATGCAAACATAAGTGTCGGTTGCTGTCGAGGACTTTGCTTCTCATGTCCTGCAGGTGAGGAGTAACAAACGAGCTGGAGTGTGAGTCGAATTGAATCTCCTCATCGGAGAGCATGTGCTTTGTACTGCGCTTGTCAGAGTCACTGCAACTGAAATGAGTCTCCACCTAGAGAACCGTGACTCGCTACATCATGTGGACAACAGCTCCATCTCTGAAAGGGTCAAACTAGAAAAGCCGTGGAGGCATCCTCATCGGAGTTTACGATTGCTGGAGAATGGATTCTGAAAAGTGTGCTCGTCAGAGAATTGGTTCTCTCCCATACTGGCTCAGAAAATTCGATCTCTACGCTGGAGTCCCTATGAAATCAAAATAAATTCTAGCCTACATGGCACAGGAAATGTGTCTCTACTCTGGAGTCTCTATGGAATACATGAAAACTCTAAGACCAAAAACATAAATGGGGACCATGGAGAATCTGAATCTGAAACAAACATGCCAAGTTGGGAGAAGAAAAATGAAGATGGGGAGAACAAGAAATCAATAAGCTAATCTCATTTCATTTTTTTCGGCTTTTCAAACTATTTTTTTGCCAAATAGGCCTTTCATTTTTTTGTTATGGCTTCTCTTTTTTTTCAAGACATTTTTTTCTCAGCTATTCCATTTTTTATAACCGACTCACTTTTGTTTAAGCGTACATTTTTTTTGTACGCACTTTTTTTTCAAAACAAACTCACGGTCCAATTGGAACATTGAAACTAACACAAATAGGGCTTACAAAACTGTGTGCCTTTGATGATGCAGCCCCATTTTTTTATACTCTCGGCCCGATTGGGCATGATATCTCCCCCCTTTTTTATAACAGACCAGCTTGATTTTTTCCCCAGCCCACTTGGGCCGAACTACAACATGAGGCCCCCTCAGGGTTTATTTAGGGTTCCTACTTGGGAACCCTCTCTCGAAAGGCCGCCAGCCCCGATGGGGTCTTCTTTATGGCAGTCGTTGCCCGAGTTGGGGAGTCTCTTCCTCACCTCGTGATGCTCTACTTGGATATCTTAAAAGAGAGAGGCAACATCAAGCATCGCCTGGAGTTCGCACGAGAGGAGAGATGGACTCGTCGCCTCCGCCTGTTGGAGAATCGTGCGATGTCGTACGATGCCGATGATGGGGTGTAGCAGCTTCAGAAGGAGAAGGAGCACTTCAAGAGGAGGTGTTGCCTGCGGAAGCTCGAGAGATAAGAGGAAGGAGTTTATGTGCCGCCTGCGCTTGGAGGAGATGAAGGGAGGTCTTCGCCTGTTCTTGTGGTTGCTCTTGCCGTCACTTCTGGAGAGGAGGGTGGTGCCTCCCTTGTGCTTGATCTGGAGAGGAGGGAGGCAGTCTGGAGAGGAGGTGCTCGCGACGGTCAATCGTGGGGTCGACCTGGAACTGGTGGATGCTCTGCCTGGAGCTGCACGTCGATGGAGGTAGCGTCGCCAGGGAGATTTTGATGGGCGGTGGTTCGCATGAAAGCATGCAAGGGCATCGGCTCGGCTGTGCTGGAGGGTGCACGATTGTCACTGCCTGGAGCGTACGTTGGGTCTGCTTAGAGATGGTGCACCCGGTAGATGGCAGGAGCAACATCTTCGATAAATAAGAAAGGAAGCCTGCTGATGGGGCTTGTCTGCAGATCTAAATACCGCCTCCAATTAGGGTTTCAACAGAAAACCCTAATACCGAATTAAGGTTTAAAAAAACCTTAAAATTTAATCTTGAACTTGAACAAATCCCGAACATGATCTTTATAAAAATGATTTCAAGAACGAACAATAATTGAATCGAATTGTTGAAAAGAACATGAGCATAAATCTTCAACAATAAATCCATGAGAATCGGACCTGCTTTGATATCATGTTAGAAAATACGAATGTGGAAACAGAATCTGAGAAATAGTGTTGGTGGAAAAGATTTATCTGTATATTCCATATAACCCTGGTTTTTTTATATAGAGAGGACCCATGGGTAAATTACATATTAGCAAGAAAATAAAAAAATAGTGCATCAAAAAAAAAGAAAATAAAAAATAGACTAAACGATATACAAACAACATAATTATCTCTACACTCCCCCTCAAGATGGAGCATAGATATCAATCATGCTCAGCTTGGAAGAACATTTCTAGAACGGTCCTTTGAGCAATGGATCGGTGAAGATGTCGGCAGTCTGCTCCCTTGAACTAACATGTGAAGTGAAAACCAGGCCCTTCTGGATCATATCTCTAATGTAGTGGAAGTCTACTTCTTTTGTTCTTTCATGAAACGCTAGATTATTGGTAATGAACAAAGCAGCTTGATTATCACACTGTAGCTGCATGGGTAGAGGTACATCTATACACAAATCTTCTAGTAGACTAGTACAGCTCGAACCCACATCATCTCCGTCTTGCTTGTGCCATGGCCCTATATTCAGATTCAACACTAGATCTAGCCACAACAGTTTGTTTCTTGCCTTTCCAAGAAAACAGAGAGCTGCCCACAAAAACTGCGAAGCCCGAAGTAGACTTTCGATCCTTAGGGCATCCTGCATAGTCTGCATCTGCACATGTTGAATAGATAAATCTGTTTCCTTTCTAAACACTAATCTTTTGCCTGGAGATGACTTTAGATATCTTAGTATCACATATATGGCATCTATATGTATCTGTCTTGGCTGCTTCATGAACTGGCTCACTCGACTAAGGCAATATCAGGTCGAGTTGTAGTGATGTAAAGAAGCTTACCTACCATTTCTCCATACCTTCTCCTGTCAACCTCCTCAGTATCGTTGTCATATAATTTCATGCTTGGGTCCATCGGAGTACTCGAAGGTCTACATCCAACCATGCTCGTTTCAACAAGCAAATCTGCAATATATTTCCTTTGGGTCATCACAAGACCCTGTGCATTCCTGGCAAACTCCAACCCCAGAAAATAACATAGAGTACCAAGATCCTTCGTAACAAACTGACGGCCCAAAAATACTTTTGCCCAACTCTATCCCCTGAGCATCATCTCCTGTATCCCGAATATCATCAACATATACCATGATGACAACCGTACCTTTAGTAGTCTTCTGGATGAACAACGAGTGATCTGCATTTGATCTTTTGAATCCTTGTTGTTCAATTAAATTGGAAAGCTTCTGAAACCACGCCCTTGGGCTCTGTTTAAGTCCATATATCGCCTTGTGAAGTCTACATACCATATGATTCTCCCTCTCAGCAGCAAACCTCGGGGGCTGCTGCATGTAGACTTCTTCCTGCAGATCGCCATACAAGAATGCATTCTTAACATCAAGTTGAAATAGGGTCTAGTCACGTACCACAACAACAGACAGAAGAATGCGAAGACTGGAGTGACGAGCAACTGGAGAGAAGGTATCCATATAATCCACACCATATGTCTGAGTGAAGCCTCTCGCCGCTAGCCTTGCCTTGTAATGGTCAAGGCTACCATATGCGCGGTACTTTACCGTGAATACCCATTTTCAACTAACAACAGATGTGCCTGAGAGAGCGGGAACCAAGCTCCATGTACCCCGTGACTGTAAGGCATCCATTTCCTCTTCCATAGTAGAACGCCAACAGTCACTCTTCAGTGCATCCTGATAATTCCTTGGTATCTCCAAGGAAGTCAAAGCCACAACAAATCTCTTAAAGTCCCCCTATAAGACGGTGAAAGGACACCTGAGAAGCAAGGGGATATGATGCGCAAGTACGTTTCTACTTCTGAATAGCAATAGGGACATCAAGATCATCATCCACTATACCCGTCAGTTCACATTCCTTCTGCAAGGATGAATCATGCACATGCACTCTATCTGACCCATAATTAGTAATAACATATGAACATACCTGAGGCGTGCTGGATGATTGACGTGCAACATGAGCAGGACCTGATTGACGTATATAATATTCAGGTAATGGCAAGACAGGTGGTTTTAGTGGTGGTGGGGGTGGTGGTGGTGGAGATGGGGATGACGTTGGCGTGACAACTGGAACAAGAACGGACGGAGATGGATTCAGAATAGGAGGAGGAACATAGATTTCGTCATTAGATGTGGATGAGGCGAACCTGTCACCTGCAAGTGAGAAGTACATAACTGACTCAAAAAATGTAACATCAGCACTGACAAAGTATTTCCTGTTTACATGATCATAACAACGGTATTCCTTCTGAGTCTGAGAGTAACCATAAAGACACACTTGACAGCTCTAGGTGAGAGTTTGTCAAGTCCAGCAGACAACTGGTGAACAAAAGCAACAACACCAAAGACACGAGGGATTAGAGAGAATAAGTCCTTATCTGGAAAAATAACAGAAAGAGGAATTTTCTCACCAAGTATCGAGGACGACATAGGATTCACAAGGTAACAGGCCGTAAGAACAACATCTCCCCAAAAAGAGATAGGCACACAAATCTGGATAAGCAGGGTTCTAGTAATGTCAAGAAGATGACGATGTTTCCTCTCTGCAACTCCATTTTGTTGAGATGTGTAAGCACATGTGGTTTGACGAAAAGAAATGGGAGAGAGAGCGGGTGCAAAATTCCAAAGCATTGTCTGTACGGAAATATTTGACATGGGAGGAAAAAAATATTTTGCACTTCAAATATATGATTTCTAATAACATCCCCTGCTTCAGATTTGTTCTTTAATAAAAAAAACCCTCGACACACGAGAGAAGTCATCAACTAATACAAGATAAAACCTGTGTCCCTGGTGATCAGGAACACGACTCGGACTCCAAATATTAACTTGAAATAATTCAAACGGAGAGCTACTGCTCCGACACTGACGACTAGGGAAGCTAGCTCGATGGTGCTTTCCCAACTGATAGGCTTCACACCGAAAGAAAGAACTTGGAGAAATTTGAGGCAAGAGATGGCACATCTTCTGAAGCGGGAGGTGACCAAATCGTAGATGCCAAGTATACGGAGAGACCGATCTGGATGAATAGGAGGAGACACCAGCATAGGCATTTCGGACCAGACGATAGAGATCATCCTGCTCAAAGCCACATCCAATCACTCTGCACGTTAATATGTCCTGAAATATAAGAAAAGATGGGTCAATTATAGTGCGACAGTGCAAATCCTTTGTAATCTGACTAATAGATAGTAGGTTCATCGAAAAATCAGGGCATGTAGAACATTCTGTAAATGCATGGAAGGTGACAAGGTAATCTCCCCCTGTCAAACGATGGGGGAATGAGTCCCATCGGCTGTTATCTTGGACCATCCTGGTTGAATCTCTCTGTATGACTCGAGTCTATCTCTATCGCGGCAAAGATGTTGTGTTGCGCTAGAGTCCATAATCCAATCTGAGACATTTGAATTATGACATGTTGTAAAAGCAGAAGCATTACCTGAGGTGCTAGCAGAGGCAGAAGTACTGGCAGATGCTGAAGCAACAATATCTGAAGAACCTCCTGGAGAATCTGTAGATGTGGAAAGCATAATATCGCGCAATCTCGCCACGAGCTCCTTGAACCTGTGATCTGACGTGGATGCCGACGGGGATGCAACATGCTCGACTACTCGTACTGATGCTAGAAACCCATGCTTAGAATAGCATGTATCTTTAGAGTGACATGTGTGATGGCAAAAAGTGCATGGCTGGCGAAACCGACCACCTCGACCACGAGGTCCACGACCATCAAATGAAGACTGACCATCTCTCCCCCGTGACGCAGCCATCGTCGGAGGGGGTGGAGTAGAAGTACTGGTCAGGAGACAAAGATGCGGCTAAGCCTCTGGTAGACTTCCTCCATAGAAGGAATGGTAGCATCAACAATTATCTGTGATCGGGCAGCCTCATATTCAGGATCAAGAGCTGCAAGCAGTACCCCACCACAGTAGCATTCCGAAAAGTATTCTGCTGCTCGGGAGTGGCCGTGAGAGATATAGTACTGTAGAGTTTCTCAAACATCCCCCCTAGGGATGTATACAAGGAATGTAGTTGCTGTCCATTCTGCTTCATGGTGAATATGTCATGCTGGAGCTGTAACATCTTCGTCTCATTTTGCACCTGCGAATAAGTTGCCGCTAGTATGTCCCACATCGCCTTAGCGGTGGGCTGATGGAGAACATCATTGGCTATCTCCATCGACAATTTGCCTGAGAGCCAGACCTTGGCATATGAATCACTAGCCTCCCAGGAGGCATAGATCCCAGTCTTCGCTGGCGGTTCTTCCTCGGTAAGAATGTGCTTTTTACCGTTCGACTTCATGAGGCTCATGAATTGCATCGCCCAGAGCTCATAATTCGTTCCATCCATCTTGACTATTGGTGCTGGACCTTTGAACGCGTCTATGGAGGGCATATCGATTTTATTTTCTGACATATCGGCGGAGACGAAGAACTAGGATCCGTAGACCAACGGAGAAGTGTCTACATAAACTGTATAGGATTTGAATGCATATGTAGACTTTACGCACTCAAATCCATGTAGGGAAAGCCCAGCGGAAGAGTAGGAGGCGACAGTAGTAGGGGCCCGGCTGGGAAGGAGGGTTCAGCGGCGCCGAGGAGGGGTGGCGAGCGGTGTCGAGGAGGGAGGGGAAGGAAGTTGCGGCGCTGATGAATCTCCATTTCATCACCTTTATTCTATCATTTTGGCCTTAAAAACCCCAGCAAATGCATGTAAATAGCATTAATTTGTACATAATAACATTCATTATTCATTGTATTAATTATACATAAAATAAGGTTTTTAATGCCAAAATTATAGAATAAAGAGAAGAAAAGAAAACGGAGTAAAATATTGCAAATATTTTATGACCCGAACCCCGAGACCAAGGCCAGCATGGAATTGGTCGACAAGGAATAAAGTAGGGGGAGATAAGGGCCAGTATACAATAAATACCTCATTTATTTATTCATTTATTTATGCATTTTTGACACCTATTTTGTATATAATTATTAATTCATCAAATAAAGAAACTTTGTACATGAAAGTTGTAGATAATAATGTAAACAAAAATACAAAATTTAGTTTGTGTATAAATAATACTCAGTGTACATTTTATACACAGAATAAAAAGCCAAAATCTCAACTTCACAGACCCATATCTTGCAAATAAAAACTCAAAATCACCCAAAATCACCTTTAATTGTATATAGCTTTTCAAGAACTATTTAATAAAATTGGTTTCATAATTTTTGGAGTCCATATGTGAAAGTTAGGTTTTTGGCCCTCATTGTACAGTCTGCCTGATTAAAATATTAAATTTATTCAGGATTCATTATTTGTACAAAATTATATTTTTAGAAATTTGTAAATAATGTATACAATACATGTACATATTGAAATTAGAATAAAACTCAAAACGAAGTTGTAAAATAAAATAAGCTTATGTAATACATAGGCAAAATACCTATGTTGAGTATGTACATAAATAAAAGTGGATTTAATTATTTTATTCTTTATTCATACATATTTTTATAATAATGTAAATATTACATATAACTTATTAAAAATACAAATTCAAAATAAAAACAAATAAAATATATTAAATAAATAAAGTATACATAATATATAGATAAAATACCTATAAGTATAACTACATACATATATACCTATTTATTTAAATATGTAAATAAAGTCATTAAAATTAAATAAGAATATATTTATACTCAGAAAAATAAGTTATAAATTTATAAAATAAGAAAATAAAATAATAAAATAAAAATAAAAAAAAAATAAATACATATAAATATACTTATAAATACATTATTAAAATAAAACTATAATAAAATATATCAAAAAATTAAATAAAAATCATAAATAAATACTACATTAATTAATAAACATTTTTATTTTTTAAATAAATTCTAATTAATTCATTTATAACGTTTAATAAATAGGTCAAGTTCGGGCTGATGTGGACTAACCAGAGGCTAGGGAGTTTTGACCTCCGGTCAACTCCCCTGCGCCTCTGACTTCCGTCAGACCTGTCCAGTCCCCCGTTTTCCTCCTTTTTTCCCGCTCGATCTATCGCTCCTTTGACAACGATCCCTTCGCGGAATTTCCTCCCAGAACCATCATGATCCTCGCCGCACATTTTATTTGCGTGTACAAAGCCTAGATTCTCCGTGATTTGCTGGTCAATAAGGGCGCCCCCTCCTGTTTATAAATAAACCCATCTTCTTCTTCCGAGTTTTTTGGCCATTTCCCGAGCCCTAGAGCCCACGCCTTCGGCCAAGCGTGCATCCAGGTGACAGCTGGAGGTCCCCTGGAGGTTGTGGAGGCTCGCGGAGGAAGGAGATGCGCCCACGGCGGCGCTCCGGCAGTCGTCCTGCTCCTTGGCCCTCCAGCCAAGTTCGAGCTGCGCATTTACGTTTCTTAGGTAGGTTTTTCAGTTCTGCATTTCATTCTCGTCTTTTATTTTGCATTTAGATCATTAGTTTAGCGTAATTTAGTTAAATCGAAGTTTGTCGGAGCTCAGCTCCGGCGACTTCGCCACTGTGCCCTCGTCTGTTTCCCGACTCGTTTTCGCTTTCATTCTGTTCCCCACCGCCTTCTCCACCTCCAGACCACTCAAACCCAACCAGATCCTCACTGGATCTGCGAATCGATGCTCGTCTCCTCCGCTTCGCCGGAGCATCGCCGCCCTCATTCATTCTTGTGCTAATAGCTTCAGTTTTTGGCCGAGGTGCATCGCCTCGAGCCGAGCTTTCTTCCTGGGCAGGTTAGGTGCGCTATTAAGCACCAGGAGACGAGATTACAAGCCGTCGGAGATACCTGGAGCACCTTGCCTTCTCCGACCTCGCAAGGGCGCACCAGTGGTCCTCTGACCGATCCAAGACCTCCAGCAAGTAGAGGATCCTTCCAGGAAGCTTTTGGGACACCTTGGAGCAGCAAAGGCCGGCGGAGCAGCGAGTTCTCACCGGAGGAAGCTCGCCTAGGCGAGCGTTCTTCCCCGTTCTTCCAAACGTCCTCTCCGCCGTTGGATGAAGATGAAGTCCCAGGTTTAATCACAGCCGTCCGATGGAGCAGCGCTCAGACAGTCAGATCACCTCGGGTGATCTAATCCTCACCGCCCATCATCGAAGCGGCATCGACAGACGTGGAGGCGACGCGTGTCAAGTGGACGAAGATCAGCCGTTGGATCGCGCGCCTTTGGGGGTAAATTTCAGATATATCCCCCGCCTTTTTGTATTTAGATTTTAATGCCATAAATAAAATTTCACGTTGTACATAAATTATAATTTTTGCAGTAGGCCCCCTGTAGTTTCTGTAATTGCGATTAGGTCTCTCCGCACCTCACGTGCAGTCCCACGTGAGGCGCGTGATTTTTGCACTTTAACCCTGGCGGGTTTTGTTAATTGTAAAATAGCCTCAAAAATTTTAATAAATGTTTATTTCTATAGTAATTTTTGCACCGATGCCCCTGAGAGTTATTTTATTTGCAAAAATGCCCTGCCAGGCTGTGTACTTTTTATGCCTTTTATCTAGTTATCAAAAGTACCTATGGTGCTCCTAAAAATTCAGAAAAATTAGGATAGATGCTTCATGTAGTGTTCTTTCACGCTTATATTTTATTTTTATTTTTTGCATTTTTCCTAATTATTAAAAATGAAAAAGGAGCCCTTTTTGTGCTGTTTAAATTAGAAAATACAAAAAAATTACAAGAAGCATTTGAAAAATTACAAAAAAAAAATATAGTATATTTATATATATATGGAGTCCATAAATTGAAAAAACCTAAAAACAAGAAAAAGAAAAATGAAAAAAATTAGAAAGCTCCAAAATCCAACAAAAAAATAGAAAAATCCCTAAAAATCCCAAAAATATATTTTTCTCTTTTATAATTATCTAAATATTATTATTAATGTATTAAAATTAATTTGGGTAATTTTGGGAATTATTTCGTATTTTTAAAACCCAAATTAATTTCGGCTAGTTAATTAGTCCATATTGTGGACATTTTTGGAATAAAAAATATAATACATACATAAAAATTAGAAATATTCCAGAAAAATAACAAAAAAATTTTAATTAGAAAAATATTAGAAAAAAAGAGAAATATTATATCTATATATTTTAAGCATTTATATCTATATATATATCCATATATTATGTTACTTCTCTCTCTCTTCTTATATATATATATATCTCTCTTTATATATATAACCATATTATATAATTAAAAATAAAAAAATGAAAATATAAAAACAAAATAAAAATTATAAAAACAAAAATATAAAAAATATATATATATAAAATTCAAAACCCACAAAAACAATAAAGAAATGGGCATGAACAATGAACTGAATAATTGTATAACCAAGTTCACCACATCACCTTTCGCCTCCCAGTGTTCGACCTCTACTTGTGCTTACACCTATACACACTTGCATGTAGAGTTATAATAAATTTTAACTCCACATTTTTGGATATTCATTGCATACATTTATTGTGGGTTAATTGTTGATTGATTTGAGGATTATTGAGCGGTCACCGCATCGACTATTGATCTGCCTTGTGGATTAATACGACCCTTAATTTTCCCCTCTCATAAGGCAAGGGCGCTCCAGTGGTCCTCTGACCGATCCAAGACCTCCAGCAAGTAGAGGATCCTTCCAGGAAGCTTTTGGGACACCTTGGAGCAGCAAAGGCCGATGGAGCAGCGAGTTCTCACCGGAGGAAGCTTGCCCAGGCGAGCGTTCTTCCCCGTTCTTCCAGACGTCCTCTCCGCCGTTGGATGAAGATGAAGTCCCAGGTTTAATCACAGCCGTCCGATGGAGCAATGCTCAGACCGTCAGATCACCTCGGGTGATCTAATCCTCACCGCCCATCGTCGAAGCGACATCCATGGTATTAAAAGGCGCGCCTCGAGGCGGTCGAGGCATACGCCTCGAGGCGAGGCGGACCTTTTTAGCCTCGAGGCGTACGCCTCGGCCTTGTCCAGTGAGGCGTGCGCCTCGAGTGGCTGAGGCATAGCCTCAAGGCATTCCGCCTCGAGGCGGTCAAGGCGTTTTTGTTTTTTTTGAATATTTCTTGTATGATTTTAATAGTTACATGGTGGTTTGAGAAGCTTATAAATATATACTTGTTTAGGATAATGATTATACAAGTTAAATGCCTAAATTTGATGTTTCTTTCGTACCCATAACTCCACATTTACTATTAATTATGTGTAACTATTTCAGCAAACTGCTTCATATTTACTATTAATTATGTCTAACTATTAATTTATGCAAAATGTATGCTTAAATGTGGCCTCTTTCATATCCATATGCTTGAATTTGACCTCTTTCATATTCATATTTACCATTAACATGCCAAATTATTTTAGTGAACGCTTACTATTACATCCTTAAACATATAAAAATGTGTATACGAATTCGAATCCTCATAAAAGAATTTTTTTTGGATATAACCGTTCTTCATATGGGTATAGTAGAACATATAGTTAGGATTCAAATCATATGATTCATATCAACAACTTGGATATTTATAATGACAACTATAGCCAATCCCTTTTAGATAATTTTTTAGTGATAGTTATAAGTTATAGCCAATGATTTTCTTTTTATTAGGTAGAAATTTAGAAAGGTTCATGGCATTGAGTCATTGACATATCCTTTTTTCATGTTCTTATCTTCATAATATCATCATATATTACATTGTTATATACTATATGTTTGTCAGATTATATTATTTCATCAATAAATATATGTATTATATATTTTATAATTATTTTTCTATACAAAACTGAGGCTTACACCTCGAGGCTACGCCTCGCCTCGCTTCCAGGGAAAACGCCTCGTTCCGCCTTTAGTTTTTTCAAACCTATTTTTGCAGTAGGCCCCCTATAGTTTCTGTAATTGCGATTAGGTCCCTCCGCGCCTCACGTGCAGTCCCACGTGAGGCGCGTGATTTTTGCACTTTAACCCTGGCGGGTTTTGTTAATTGTAAAATAGCCTCAAAAATTTAAATAAATGTTTATTTCTGTAGTAATTTTTGCACCGATGCCCCTGAGAGTTATTTTATTTGCAAAAATGCCCCTGCCAGGCTGTGTACTATTTATGCCTTTTATCTATTTATCAAAAATACCTATGGTGCTCCTAAAAATTCAGAAAAATTAGAATAGATGCTTCATGTAGTGTTCTTTCACGCTTATATTTTATTTTGCATTTTTTGCGTTTTTCCTATTATTAAAAATGAAAAAGGAGCCCCTTTTGTACTGTTTAAATTAGCAAATACAAAAAAATTATAAAAAGCGTTTGAAAAATTACAAAAAAATTATATATAGTATATTTTTATATATATATATATGGAGTCCAGAAATTGAAAAAACCTAAAAACAAGAAAAAGAAAAATGAAAAAATCAGAAAGCTCCAAAATTCAACAAAAAAATAGAAAAACCCCTAAAAAATCCCAAAAATATATTTTTCTCTTTTATAATTATCTAAATATTATTATTAATGTATTAAAATTAATTTGGGTAATTTTGTGAATTATTTCATATTTTTAAAACCCAGATTAATTTCGGCTAGTTAATTAGTCCATATTGTGGACATTTTTAGAATAAAAAATATAATACATACATAAAAATTAGAAATATTCCAGAAAAATAACAAAAAAAATTTAATTAGAAAAATATTAGAAAAAAAAGAAATATTATATCTATATATTTTAAGCATTTATATCTATATATATATCCATATATTATGTTACTTCTCTCTCTCTTCTTATATATATGTCTCTTTACATATATATAACCATATTATATAATTAAAAATAAACAAAAAGAAAATATAAAAACAAAATAAAAATTATAAAAACAAAAATATATAAAATATATATATATAATTCAAAACCCACAAAAACAATAAAGAAATGGGCATGAACAATGAACTGAATAATTGTACAACCAAGTTCACCACATCACCTTTCGCCTCCCAGTGTTCGACCTCTACTTGTGCTTACACCTATACACACTTGCATGTAGAGTTATAATAAATTTTAACTCCACATTTTTGGATATTCATTGCATACTTTTATTGTGGGTTAATTGTTGATTGATTTGAGGATTATTGAGCGGTCACCGCATCGACTATTGATCCGCCTTGTGGATTAATACGACCCTTAATTTTCCCCTCTCATCAGGCGCCGAGAAGGAGAAGGGGGGGGGGTGACGGTGGAAAGGGTTAGGGTTTTAGGGTTAGGGGTTTTGCTCTGATAACATGTTGGTGGAAAAGAGTTCTCTGTTTATTCCATAGAACCCTAAGCTCTCTTATATAGAGAGGACCCATAGGTAAATTACACAAGAGGTTATCAAGAAAATAAAAAATAGGCTAAACGATACACATAGTACATAATTATCTCTACAAATAGAATAAAACATTATAGAACACTGGGATTTACGTGAAACACTACTCCCTTAGGAGCGGAATGAAACCACGGGAGAACACCTCAAAGGGCCGATGTGTCTATTGACTTCTCATTGGGTACATGAGGTTTGGGGCTTCTTATATAGCCTCCACAGACTCTCCAAATCCCACCATTGGTAGATGTAGTACTAACCACTAGATGTAGTAAATGGATCAGATAGGGATCCATTTACCCATCTTACAAGTAACGCATAACACATACTCCAACAGGATTAATTAGTCAACCAAGGATATATCATTTGTATTTAATCAGATGGGGAACTTCTGTTTATTATTTGGAATTCTCAGGGGTAGATTTGAATTTCGAGGTTTGTTCAAAATATATAATAAGTAAAGTTATAAACTTATAATAATGGGTAAAGTTGCAGAAAGTGGTAGCCGATGCTCGCTTGGCGGGGTTGCTGACTAAGGATCAATCGGTAGCCGGGTTACTAATTGGATTTAGTCGGCTATTAGTCAGTTTTGATTTTTTTTAATTATTTTAAATATATAAATATTTTTTATAAATACATTATTTTATATAAACATATATTTATACATTTTCTATACTGTCATAATGAAACAAAAGCACTAGTTGACTTTAAATAATATTTAAAGTCAATTAGTTTCTAGTATATTAGCCATCTCAAGATGATCGGTTTTTAGATTTTTGTTCTTACAGATGGATCCATAAAGTACATAATGAAGTAAGCAGTGATCATGAATTCTTAATTTCCTTGTCCCTAGAGCTATTACCTTTTTGATTTTTTATAATGTTTAGGTTATATTAAAATTTGATGGCATGTGGCTTCTAGATGTGCTGGGATTGAGAATTGGGCTAGTACCTTCCCATTTCTTTTTTCCTTTTAAAAATCCCTTTCTATTTCCTTATAAAATATTACATGTCATCATTTGATAGATTGTAATTTTTTATTTGATGAGCTCCAGACTTTTTTGGATTGCTCTGGTAACATTTTTTGTTTTGTAGACAACAATAGATAGAGAAATCAAATGCTTAATGTGGAAACCCTCTTCTATAAGAATAATAAAACTTTGGAACGATGACATAATGGCCTTTTTTTTGAGCTGCCATGTTTTTCTCTTTTTTAGATACAAGTAAGGGATATATATACAACATATAGAGAGCAAATGAGAACATGTTTATTCATAAAGCTCAAGGGTTCTCTTATATAGAGTAGAGAAATCCTAATGGGTAAATTACATACTGTGGAAAGAAGAAATCCAAAATGATAAAAGATATGCTATAATATAAAAATCTTCAACACTCCCCCTCAAGCTGGAGCGTAGATGTCGATCAAGTTCAACTTGGAACAACATTTCTGAAAAGGTCCCCTTGCTAGAGCCTTGGTGAGCACATCTGTTGTCTGCTCATTAGAACTGACATGGGAAATAGAAATAAGACCCTTCTGGATCATGCCTCAGGTGTAGTGACAATCTACCTCGATATGCTTGGTTCGCTCATGGAAGGCGGGATTGTTGGCAATGAATAGTGCAACCTGGTTGTCATATTTAAGATACATGGGAAGTGGCACCTCAATAGCTAGATCAATCAGAACTGATCTAACCCACATCATTTTTGTGTTTCCTTGTGCCATAGCTCTATATTCTGATTTAGCACTCGATCAAGCCACCAGTATCTATTTTTTGCTCTTCCATGATACTAATGAATTCCCCACAAAGACTGCAAACCCTGAAGTTGACTTCCTATCCTTGGGACATCCTGCATAGTCGGCATCTGCACAAGCTGTAATGGCAAGGGATGTTCCTCTAGTGAACAAAAGACCAGTACCAGGTAAGGTCTTCAAATACCTCAAAATCATATGGAGTGCATCCATATGCGCATGTCTTGGCTGCTCCATGAACTGACTCACATTGCTTACTGCAAATGAAATGTCTAGTCTGGTGATGGTTACATATAACAACTTTCCCACTAACTCCTTGTATCTTCTCTTATCAACTTAATCAGTGTCATCATCATAAAGCTGCATGCTTGGGTCCATGGGAATAGTTGTTAGCTTGCATTTTGTCAAACCTATCTCTGATAGTAGATCTGTAACATACTTCTTCTGGGTCATCACAAGACCTCGCTGGTTCCTAGTAAACTCCAATCCAAGAAAGTAGCGTAGACAACCCAGATCCTTGGTCACAAACTGCTGACCTGATAAATTCTTTGTTGTTTGAATACCCTATGCATTGTTCCCTATGATGATAATGTCATAAACATATATTAATATAGCAATAGTAACTTTTTATGCCTCTGAACAAACAAGGAGTGATCTGCAGTAGATCTCACAAACCCCTTCCGTTCTATCACATCAGAGAGCTTATGAAACCACACTATCGGACTTTGCTTAGGGTCATATATCACCTTGTGAAGTCTACATACCTTATGTGTCTCCCCCTCAGCAGCAAACCCTGGTGGCTGCTGCATATAGACTTCCTCTTGAAGATTATCGTAGAGGAAAGCATTTGCTACATCAAGCTGGTAGAGAGGCCCGTCGCATGTGACTACGATAGAGAAGAGGACCCGAAGTGCGGAGTATCGAGCAACTGGAGAGAAGGTGTCCTGATAGTCCTCCCCATAGGTCTGGTTGAACCAACGAGCCATTAAACATGCCTTGTAGCGATCAATGTTGATATCTGCTCGGTGCTTCATAGTGAACACTGATGAATCCACGTTTCATCATCTTTATTCTATCATTTTGGCCTTAAAAACCCTAGTAAATGCGTGTAAATAGGCTTAATATAGACATTTTAGCATTCATGCATATGTGTGTAAATATTGTATAAAATGCGGTTTTTAAAGCCAAAATTATAGAATAAAGAAAAGAAAAGAAAAAGAATAAAATATTGTAAATATTTTATGACCCGAAACCCCGAGACCTAGGCATCTTGATGAATAGGTCGACAAGGAATAAAGTAGGGGGAGATAAGGGCCAAAATACAGATAAAATACCTATACATTATATTCATTCTTTATTCATTTTGGGACCTATTTTTGGTTCCACTTTTTATACATCAAATAAAGAAACTTTGTACATGAAAGTTGTAGATAATTTAATAAAGAAAAATACAAAATTTATTTCACTCAAAAATAATGTACAGATAAAAAGTTATGGTCTGAATAAAAATCCAGAATGCCAACTTCCCAGACCCGTATCTCACAAATAAAAACTCCAAATGCAGCGTACTCACCTTTAATTGTATATAGAAGAAAATAAGCTAATTAATGGTGGTGGTTTCGCATTTGGCGGAGCTACGGTTTGAAAGTTGACTTTTGGACCCCTATTGTATACTTGTACATATTAAAATATTCAATTTATTATTTATTTATTATTTTTATAATGTTATATTTTTATAATGTTGTAAATAATACTTGTAATAATTATGTATATTTAAATCAGAATAAAAACATAAATAAAATACAAATAAAAATACTTGTACATATTATAAAACATAGGTATAATACATGTAGCTATACCTATACAAATAACACTTTCATTTTATTAAGTGTATAAAATATATCAGAAAATTAAAATAAAAATATATTTGTGTATATAAAAGTATTTTATAATTTTAGAAAATAAAAACCAAAATAAAATAAATTAAAAATACCTAAATAAAAATAGAACACTTAAATACATAGATATAGATACCTATAAGGGTATAAATGCAAACTTGTAAAAATATACTCCATAAAAATAAATAAAAATCTCCATAAATTAATTCATAAAATAATAAACATTTTTTATTTTATAATCAAAAATTAATAAAATCGTTTTCTATTTTAATTTGATTTTACAAATCTTTTTCCCTAGGTTTTTCCTGGTTGGTCCACGTGGACCAACCAGGGGGCTAGGAGAGTTGACCTCGGTCAACTCTCTGCCCAACACCTGGGCTGTGTCAGAACATGATATTTCTTGGACTTCGAGGATTTTTGGAGGCCGTTCCTTTCATCGAATCAGGTCGGCCTTCACGAAACTTGTAGCCCTATGACTGATCTATCACGCCTAGCCTTCATCTCGGGGATTGGATCATCATGCCGCCCGTGATCTTGCCTCGAAGGTTGCTCCAGGACCATGTTTCAAAACCAACCTCATTTCCCCCATTCCTCTTTGAACCCTCTTTAGACCATTTTTTCCTTCTCTTTGGAGAGCTCAGGACTGGAGCTTGTGACAGGAGTTCCTCCAACTCTCTAGAGGCAAGGTTAGGCGGTCGTGGGGCGGTCTCCACCCATCTCCGGCCAAGCTTGGCCGTGAGGTTTATCTCACAGTTCCCCCACTGTTTGAGGTCGTTTTTACTAG
Organism: Ottelia alismoides; assembly: GCA_037367405.1. Taxonomy (NCBI): domain Eukaryota; kingdom Viridiplantae; phylum Streptophyta; class Magnoliopsida; order Alismatales; family Hydrocharitaceae; genus Ottelia; species Ottelia alismoides. Next base: position 159,426 of record JAZKJV010006663.1, read on the forward strand.
TTTTTCTCTTTCTTTTTCATGCTGTAGGATAGTTGTAGTGCTAGGTTTAATTCCAGCCTTTGATTTTCCTATTCTGCGATCCATTCATCACTCATTTTCCCCTCACCGGAGCGTGCTCTGGCAAGATCTATTTTCCGCCACCCAATCGACTCGTTTTTTTTTCTAGGGACCGTCTACTGTTGTTTGTGCGTTTCACGTGCAGGTCCCAGGGGAAGGAGGCCTCATCTGGAGGCGTGTTTTTGCAAGAACAGCCCCCCCCAGGTCGGCTGGAGCATTGACGACAGGCCGAGGGCCACCCGTAGGCCGTCGGCCCTATCTGATCAGCCTGGGTGTCGGGGAGAAGCAGCTGGAGGAGAACACGACCTCGGCCGTGGATTTTGGTGGCTGGAGGAGGCACTTGCGCGCGAACAAAACTCGGCACGACCGAGTTCTTCATTGGATCTTCCACCCGCAGCCCACGCCGTAGGATCAAGAACACCCCAACGGGTGTACAGCTGCCGTCAGATCAAGTGTGCCTGGACCGTCCGATCGAGCTTCTACGATTTAATCCTAGCCGCTGGAGCTGAAGGGGCATCGGACGCCAGGGAGTCGACACGTGTTTAAGTGGGCAAGGATCCACCGTCCGCCCGCGTCCCAGCGCAAGCCGTCAGATCGGGGCTCCGCGTTTAATCTAAGCCGTTATAACCCAAGGGGTATAGGCGTGCCTCGCAGCGACATGTGTCCAAGGTGGGCATTTTGCAATACCCATCCCGCCTGTTTTTGTAATAAATATTTACTACTAAAACTTCCTTTTGCAGTTCTATAATTTCTGGAATTTTGCACTTCAGCCCCAGATTATTGCATATTTGCTATTTAGTCCCTCCCAGGCGCGTGCACCGCACGCGCGTGGGTGGGCTTTTTGCTAAAAAAGCCTTGCGGGTTTTGTAATTTAATTTCGGTCCAGAAGTTATTTTATTCAGCATAATTTTTGTTGGAAAAATTGCAGTTTTCCCCTGGACTTTTGAATATTTGCGTGTATGCCCTTGCCAGGCCTTGAAATTTTTGTTTGCTTGTAGTATTTATTTGAAGGCTCATTTTAGATCCAAAAATTCTCAAATTTTGAACTTAAGCTCCTGGATACTTGTATTTTGACGCCCTAATTTTAGTTTTTGATTTTATTTTATTTTAATATTTATTAAAAATCAAAAACATGCTTTTTATGCACTGTCTAGCTTAGAAAATCCCTAAAAATTATAAAAACCCTTTAGAAAAATCTCAAAAAAATATATTTTGTTCCCTGTAGTTAGTTTTAACTCCCAGCCAAAAATCATAAAAGAATACAAAACCAAACTCTTAAAAATTGCAAAACTCTAAAAACCTTCATAAAAATTTATAAAATTCATAAAAAATCCAAAAATAGTGTTTTCTTTTCCTAAATTTTCTTTGTTTTATTATCTTTTAGTGAAAATTAATTTGGAGAATTTTTGTTACTGTTTGCTATTTTGTTTATCCATTTTAGCTTCAGCCTTGTATTTTCTTCACTGTTTTCTTTATTTTGATAATTAAAAATACCAAAAACATTCTAAAAATTACCCAAAAATCACAAAAACAGTAAAAAAGTATAAAAAGACCAAAAATACTTTATTTGCTTATTTTTGAACATTTTTATCTATTTTTATAAATCTCTCTTTCTCCCTTTTATTACATTGCTTTTATTTTCCAATATTGAAAAAGAAAATATAAAAAAAATATAAAATATAAAAAGAAAATATAAAAATCATTAAATTAAAAAGCAAAATACAAAAATATAAAATTAAAAATTAAATAAAAAATATAAAATTCAAAAACCCACAAAAATAACATAATAGGCACTTGATCACAACACACACATTTTTGAGCACTTGTGCCCCGATCTACCTGTCTGCTCCCTGTGTTCGACCTCTACACATACTTGCACTATACACATCTTTGTTGTAGAGTTATAATAAATTTTAACTCCGCACATTTACTTTCATTGCTTGATATATTTGTCGTGGGTTAATTGTTGTTTGAATCTCGGATTTCGTTGGAGGTCAAATCAGCGACTGTTGATTCGCCTTGTGAGTCAACACGACCTCTGCGATTTTCCAGTTCAACAAATGGCGCCGTTGCCGGGGAGCAACAACGCGTAGTTCGGGTCTTGTTTGTGTTTGTGATTTATTGTCTATTTCGCGGTTTTTATTTTTCGCTATTTTATTTTCTTTATTTTTTATATATCTCTTGATCGGTCTAACCTTCTCTTTTGTTGACTTTGTGCGAGGAACCGCGGATCGAGGGAGGCGCTCCACCCTAGGCGCCTACGCACCCACATGAAGTCGGTATCTGCCAGCCGAGCACCGAGGAGACGAAGAGGAAATTTTGAAGACCGAGCTCCACTTTAGTCGTAGAATTTACTTCCTGCATTTATTTTTGTAATTTTTGTGAGAGAGAGACCTCTATATTTGTAATAATACAGGTACCCCCGAACTTGGACATTCGAGCCTAATTTCCAAGTGATTTTTCACTTGGGGGCTCTCGCAGTTTTTACGGCTTTTCATCGCATTTTTTTATTTTGTTTTGTTTTTCGATTTTATTTATTTTGTGTGATTGAGCCCTTAGCTTTTAGGATTGCTTGCGATAGACTAAGGCCAAACACCTAATACCTTGCATGCTCCTATAGTTCGTTTTGGACTTAGTCAAATTTCAAACAGTTGATCATCACCTTCAACCCGTCGCGTCGCGAGCTCTCCCCGCAAAGCGCTTTCTCCTACCCTCAATTTGTTGAGCAGAGGAGGGGTGAGCCTAGACCGGACATTAGGATTGAGGGTTGGTGGTCAGCTTGTGGTTCTTCACGATAATAGCAATTTCTGAAACTTAGGGCGATTTCATCGGTTTTGCATTTGCATATAGTTAGGTTTCAATTCTGCTGAGCATCTTTGCATGTAGAGTGCTGGAGGCAAGGTGAGCATTTACGCTTTAGCATTCATCATCGTTTTTGCCGCTTGCATTGCTTTTCCGACTCTCCCTCTGATTTTGATCACCTAGGTGCTTAAAGGAATCGACTCCTCGTTAGGCTCGTGCATTTCTCACTAAAAATTCAAAAAAGAGTGATAATCAATAAAATTGGGACTGCTAATTTTACTTGACCCTAAAACTGATCAAAAGGAAAATCTTGTATTGGGGCGAGTAATCCCCTCATTGTCTTCGCTTCTACTTGCTCGCGCACACACTAAGGATTAGTGCCCAAATCCCATATTCAGCCCCCTAAGTGTTTGTGCAAATATTTTGACTTCTCACCTAACTCTAAAACAGACAAGATAAAAAGACCGCTCTTTGCGGTCTCTACCGAGTTGAGTAGGTGAATTGAGGGTTGTCTTATTTTCATTTTTGTTTGTGATTGTTTTGAGTGTGTCCTAGATCATCCCCGCGCATTTGCGCCTTCTTCTCCACTCTCTTGTCTTGACCGTCGTGCTCTCCCGATCATTTTCTTTTGTTTCGAGATGGCCGACTGGAGCGTATTCTATCCGGACTTTGCGGATCACTCGTTCACTCCAGCCGGTCCACCTCCTTTTCTCCAGGAGGACTTTGCTCCTGACTTTTGTACATATCCGACCAACCCACTATTTCAGGATCCGGACTTTGACCTTCGCCAGTCATTCCCACCACCATCTCCTACACATTTCGACAACCCGCTCTTCCTTGAGTATCCTGATCCGGAATGTGATTTTTATCCACACCCACCGCCCACATTCGACTCACCCGATCCTGAGGTTTTGGAGTCACCTTTCATGATATCCACACTTGAGACCTTGAACCAGATGATGGAGCAAATGAATTCGAGGATCACTGATCTTACTAGTTTAAATACAGACCAGAATGCCGCTCCAGTCTTTGAGGATATGGAATCATTTGAGGATTATCATGAGAGCTTGCAATCGCCCAAATTACAAAAAAATGAGAAAAATTCAAAAACACAAAAAGATTTCGGGAGACACACGATCGAGTCAGACTGTGAGGAGAGAGACCACTTGCCAGATCCTTGGTCCACACATACATTCACACCCGGTCCCACCTTTGACCCTGAGGATGCCGCTGTACAGACTGCTCTTGGCATGCCTCGTGTAGATGCTGATTCCGACTTCCTCCCTTGTATGGAGGAGGTCCAAAAATTCAAAAAAATATTGACTGAACCCGAAGTGGTGGCCACCATTCATGAGATCATCCATGCCCCACTTCAGCAGGCCATGACCGATTTATCGGCTCCTCTTCCCAAGAAGAGAAAGCGGAGGAGCAGATCTGAGCGTCATATCTTGACCATGGCCACTTCCCACGCCATCACACACCGTCCCATTCCTCAGAAGAGGAACACTGCCACACCTTTCATTAGCTGCACCATCTCTGACTTCACATGTGATCGCACTCTCCTAGACGGCGGTGCTTCGATTAGCATCATACCCTTCTCGCTGGTACAGTCTCTTCATTTAGGGCCTCTAAGGAAAACCAGGATGATCGTACAGTTTGCTGATGGATCAATAAAGAGGCCGAAGGGTATCCTTGAAAACGCCGTCGTATCGATTCAGGGCATGAGTTATCATGTTGATTTTGTCGTATTGCCCATGGAGACCTCCACAGGGGAGCACTCTCCAATCATCCTGGGACGACCATTCCTCGCCTCTGCGAGGGTCGTTATTGATTACGGATCAGGAGAGATTCGCTTCCGTCCTGCTGATGAGAGCGAAGCGTTGATCACCGCACCTACTGCTGACCAGAGACATGCACCTAATGTGACCTCATCTATCTTGGCTGACCTCGAGGATCATGACCTTGATGATACTATCAGAGAATTTTGTTGTCTATTGGATTCCACTGAGACCCGAGAATTCCTCCCGGTTGAGGAAAACTTGGAAAGCATGGACCTCGACGTTCCTTCTTCTGGGACTTGGCGATGTGTTGATGACATCCGCGGGATTTACACGATCGATACCATTGAGCGGAGGGCAGATTTAGAGACTATACAGGACGGACATGTTTTGGCTACTTCCACTGATGGGTCCGTTCCTGTTCATGTAGATATCGATGAGCCAAAGGCCGAATTTGATTTGGTTGCTTTTCTTCAGAAATTCGGGCCTTTTGATGAGAAAGATGATCCGGTTGAGATTATAGAGGACGAACAGAGTTCGACTACTTCCACCGATGAGTTCGTGCCTTTTGGTTTTGACCTGGATGACTCCTCGCAGGACGACTCTGAGTACACTACTTCCGATGATGATGAGTTCGCCCCATTCCACTTTGACATCAGCGAGACTCCCAAGGCCGGACCTAACCGCACTTCTTTCACTGATCCGTCTGTGCCTTCACACCCTAGGGCCACTGAGGACCATCACCCTGTCGACCCTGATCGGCTTCCGTCCACTGTGGACCCCGATGTCGACCTGCATCACACCAGATCCATTCCTCAGCGGTCCCGCAAGAAGGTTCGCTTTCAACCTTCTTGATCATGTGTACATCCACCTCTGTTGTACATTCTCCTTTGTTCATCTCTGTCTCTTCCGTATTGCTCGTCCATCCATTCTCGTGTTTGCCTCACTTAGGATGCACTTTGTCCTACGTGTAGGAGGGGTGGACGAGCCGAGTGCTCTTTTGTCATTCAGTGTCATCACTCCTGTTGTTGCCTATACTTAGGGCTTCTTTTACCCTAAGTATAGGGGGAGTGATGTGTACATTCTCACAATCACTTCTTCTATCTTCATCTCTTTTTCTTCTTTTCTTCTTTTCTTCTTTTCCTATTCTATCTTCTGTATCTATCAAAAAGGTGCCGCCCTTGTAGACAGTTTTCCATACTTAGGACGTACTTTGTCCTAAGTATAGGGGGGTTGACACCCCGAGTTTCTTTCATTTTCATTTCGATCCTCTCCATTGTCTCTTCTTCTTGTCTATACTTAGGGATATTTTACCCTAAGTATAGGGGGGGACAATTTGAGTACGATCTAGATGTGCTGGGATTGAGAATTGGGCTAGTACCTTCCCATTTCTTTTTTCCTTTTAAAATTCCCTTTCTATTTCCTTATAAAATATTACGTCATCATTTGATGGATTGTAATTTTTTATTTGATGAGCTCCAGACTTTTTTGGATTGCTCTGGTAACATTTTTTGTTTTGTAGACAACAATAGATAGAGAAATCAAATGCTTAATGTGGAAACCCTCTTCTATAAGAATAATAAAACTTTGGAACGATGACATAATGGCCTTTTTTTTGAGCTGCCATGTTTTTCTCTTTTTTAGATACAAGTAAGGGATATATATACAACATATAGAGAGCAAATGAGAACATGTTTATTCATAAAGCTCAAGGGTTCTCTTATATAGAGTAGAGAAATCCTAATGGGTAAATTACATACTGTGGAAAGAAGAAATACAAAATGATAAAAGATATGCTATAATATAAAAATCTTCAACACTCCCCCTCAAGCTGGAGCGTAGATGTCGATCAAGTTCAACTTGGAACAACATTTCTGAAAAGGTCCCCTTGCTAGAGCCTTGGTGAGCACATCTGTTGTCTGCTCATTAGAACTGACATGGGAAATAGAAATAAGACCCTTCTGGATCATGCCTCAGGTGTAGTGACAATCTACCTCGATATGCTTGGTTCGCTCATGGAAGGCGGGATTGTTGGCAATGAATAGTGCAACCTGGTTGTCATATTTGAGATACATGGGAAGTGGCACCTCAATAGCTAGATCAATCAGAACTGATCTAACCCACATCATTTTTGTGTTTCCTTGTGCCATAGCTCTATATTCTGATTTAGCACTCGATCAAGCCACCAGTATCTATTTTTTGCTCTTCCATGATACTAATGAATTCCCCACAAAGACTGCAAACCCTGAAGTTGACTTCCTATCCTTGGGACATCCTGCATAGTCGGCATCTGCACAAGCTGTAATGGCAAGGGATGTTCCTCTAGTGAACAAAAGACCAGTACCAGGTAAGGTCTTCAAATACCTCAAAATCATATGGAGTGCATCCATATGCGCATGTCTTGGCTGCTCCATGAACTGACTCACATTGCTTACTGCAAATGAAATGTCTAGTCTGGTGATGGTTACATATAACAACTTTCCCACTAACTCCTTGTATCTTCTCTTATCAACTTAATCAGTGTCATCATCATAAAGCTGCATGCTTGGGTCCATGGGAATAGTTGTTAGCTTGCATTTTGTCAAACCTATCTCTGATAGTAGATCTGTAACATACTTCTTCTGGGTCATCACAAGACCTCGCTGGTTCCTAGTAAACTCCAATCCAAGAAAGTAGCGTAGACAACCCAGATCCTTGGTCACAAACTGCTGACCTGATAAATTCTTTGTTGTTTGAATACCCTATGCATTGTTCCCTATGATGATAATGTCATAAACATATATTAATATAGCAATAGTAACTTTTTATGCCTCTGAACAAACAAGGAGTGATCTGCAGTAGATCTCACAAACCCCTTCTGTTCTATCACATCAGAGAGCTTATGAAACCACACTATCGGACTTTGCTTAGGGTCATATATCACCTTGTGAAGTCTACATACCTTATGTGTCTCCCCCTCAGCAGCAAACCCTGGTGGCTGCTGCATATAGACTTCCTCTTGAAGATTATCGTAGAGGAAAGCATTTGCTACATCAAGCTGGTAGAGAGGCCCGTCGCATGTGACTACGATAGAGAAGAGGACCCGAAGTGCGGAGTATCGAGCAACTGGAGAGAAGGTGTCCTGATAGTCCTCCCCATAGGTCTGGTTGAACCAACGAGCCATTAAACATGCCTTGTAGCGATCAATGTTGATATCTGCTCGGTGCTTCACAGTGAACACCCATTTGCATCCTACAATAGATGCGTCTGCTGGAGCTGTAACCATACTCCATGTGCCACATGACTGTAAAGCCGCCATCTCTGCTTTCATGTCTAGATGCCATTCACTCACTTTGAGTGCCTCCTGATATGTACTTGGGATTGTAACAGAATATAGTCTCCCAATAAAATTTCAGAAGTCTGATGAAAGTCTCTCTAGAGACACCTGGCCTGCCATGGGATATCGTGCACAAGACCATTTGCCTTTCCGCATGGTAATGGACCACCCTAGGTCATTCTCTGTTGGTAGTTCCGACTCAACCTGTGTATCTGCATGATTATCCTGCACACCACTAGTTCCATCAGTCATAACCAAGTTTTCAGGATTTACCTGGGGCGTGCTTGATGATGGGGAAGGCGTTGGAACATGGAGAGCAGGCTGAGTTGCATAAGAAGGTGGTGGAATAACAATAGTATCCTCAGACTCAGAGGAGCACATTCGATCACCTGTAGGAGAGTAGTACATGATGGACTCAAAGAAGGTGACATCTGCACTAATATAGTATTTGCCATGTACAGGATCAAAGCATTGATAACCCTTTAGGTACGGGAGTAACCAACGAACATGCATTTGACAACTCGTGGAGCGAGTTTGTCATGACCAAGTCGTAATATATGAACAAATGCCATGCATCCAAACACACGTGGAGTAAGAAAATAAGTCCTTATCACTTATCAGGAAAAGTAAGGGCAAAGGAAGCCTTTTCACCCAAAATGGTGGATGGCATTCTATTGATAAGGTAACAAGCTATCATCACAGCATCACCCCAAAAAGAATGCGGGGCACGACTCAAGATGAGAAGAGTCCTGGTGATATCGAGAAAATGATGATGTTTGCATTCAACCACACCGTTCTGCTGAGATGTATAGGGAGAAGATGTTTGATGAATAATGCCCTGTGACTTAAAGAAATGAGACAGGTGTGTAGAGCAGAACTCAAGTGCATTATCAGAACGAATATATTTTATTGAGGTAGAGAATATATTCTTTATTTCAATAACAAGAATTGGAATTACTATCCTAGCCTCAGACTTGTGCTTTAAGAGAAAGAACCCATGACAATTTGGAAAAATCATCAACACAAACATATAGTACATGTGTCCTTGATGATTACGTACTTGACTTGAACCCCGCATATCAAGATGAAATAAATCAAACAGACCATGCCTACTACGACTCTGACAGCTCTGAAAACTGGACATGTGATGCTTTCTGAGTTCACATGACTCAGAATTGAAAGTAGACTTAAAGGAACTCCAGGAATAAGATAAAAATTTTTATGTAGAGGTAGATGACCAAATCTGAGATGCCGTGTATAGGGAGAAACGAATCCTGCAGAAAGAGACGTGGCACCAGCATATGAAGACTGAGACAAACGGTATAGCCCTCCATGTTCATGGCCACATCCAATCACCATGCTCGTGAGTATATCCTGAAAAAACAAGGGAATTACTGTGAACTATTACACGACAATGCAAATCTTTCGTAATCTGACTAAAGGACAATAAATTCATAGAGAAAGACGGTGCATGAAGAACATTTTGTTGGTTTATTAAGGGGTTTAGATGAATCTCCTCCTATCCAGTAATGGGGGACTGAGTCTCATCAACAATGACTAATGATCAACCAGGTTGCATATGAGGACTATATGTGCCAAACTGTAGTCTATCTCCACATAGATGATGTGAGGCACCATAATCCATGATCCATTCGGAAGGATCCAATCTGGAGCGACTGGTGAAAGCATGAGTAATACCTGATGTGTTCGTGGATGCAGAGGCAACGATATCTGGTGGACGGATGCTTGCAGATTCAACAGCTAAAGGCATGATCTCACGCAGTCGAGTAACAAAATCATCATAGCGATGATCGATATGATCTGGAGCAGTCTGCCTCTATTCAACAGCTCGAGCTAATGGCAGGAATCCGTGCTTTGAGTAGCATGTGTCCTCTATATGACTTGAACGATGACAGTATGAGCAGGTTTGAACTGGGTATGAGTCGCCTCTGCCGTGGGAGAATCTACCTCTCCCACATGAAGCAACCATAGCTGATGAAGTCTGGGAGGGTGTGGAGGAGATATTCAGATGGCTCAGTCATCGGTGTGCTTCCTCCATGGGAGGTATAGTCTTATCAGTGAGTAACTGAGAACGAGCTGTATCGTATTCTGGGTTGAGGGCTACCAAAAATACACGTGTCATGATCGAGTCTCTATAGGCCTTTAGTTGCTCTGGAGATGCCGTAAGCGGTATGTAACTGTGAAGTTTCTCAACGTACCCCTCAAAGATGTATACAATGCATAAAAAGGCCGATCACCCTGTTTGGTTGTGAATATATCATGCTGGAGTTGTAGTATTTTTTATTCATTCATTGCATGTGAGTAAGTGGCAACGACCTGATCCCACATCGCCTTCGTTGTGGGCTGACCTAGAATGTCATTTGTGATTTCATAAAGACTTTTATTCCTTGAGCCTAAGCTCTCTTATATAGGGAGAGATCTATGGGCAAATTACATAAAGTAGATAGAGGGAAAAGACAATAAATAAAAAGATACATAAACAAAAAAATATCTCTACACTCCCCCTCAAGATGGAGCATAGACATCTATCATGCTCAGCTTGGATGAACACTTTTGTAAGGACTATCTAATTAAGGCTTTGGTGAAAATGACCAACGTTTGGTCCCCTGAGCTGACATGGGATGTAGAAATGGAGCCCTTTTGTATTATGTCATGCATATAATGGCAATCAACCTTAATGTGCTTTGTCCTCTCGTGGAATGCATGATTAATAGCGATGAATAAGGCAGCTTGGTTGTCGCATTTTAGTGATACGGGAAGAGGAACATCTATATGTAGATCTGTCAAGACTGCTCGAACCCACATTGCTTCTGTACATGCTTGTGCCATAGATCTATACTCAGATTCAATACTAGATCTAGCAACAATAGTTTGCTTCTTACTTTTCCTTGAGACAAGTGAATCTTCAACAAATATAGCGAATCCTGATGTGGACTTCCTGTCCTTGGGGCACCTTGCATAGTCTGTGTCTGCACATGCTGAGATATTAATAGTGCCTCCCTTTTTAAATAGCAGTCCTACACCTGGAGATGATTTAAGGTACCTTAGTATCATATGTATATCATCCATATGTACCTGACGAGGTCGTTCCACGAACTGGCTCACCCGACTGCCTGCAAATGAAATATCGGGTCTGGTAATGGTAACATAAAGAAGCTTTCCCACCAATTCCATGTATCTTCTCCTATCAACCTCATCAGTATCATCATCATACAACTTCATGCTTGGATCCATGGGTGTAGTAGCGGGTCAACATACAAACATACCCGTGTCACTTAGCAATTCAGTGGCATATTTTCTCTGACTCATCACAAGCCCTTGTTGATTTCTGGCGAATTCCAATCCCAGAAAGTATCTAAGAGCTCCTAGATCCTTGGTGAAAAACTCATGATCCAGAAATTCTTTTGCCCTCTTTATATCATGCATATCATCTCCTATAATAAGTATATCATCAACATACATCATAATAGCAGTCATACCTCTGGAGGTTCTCTGTACGAAAAGAGAATGATATGCATTCGATCATTTGAACCCTTGCTTCTTAAACAAATACGACAGCTTCTGGAACCAAGCTCTCGGGCTCTGTTTAAGGCCATAGATTGCCTTATGAAGTCTACATACCTGTGAACACTCCCCCTCAGCATCAATCCCCGACGGCTCCTGAAGATCAACATACAAAAAAGCATTTTTGACATCCATCTAAAACATGGGTCAATCTTGAACCACGTCAACAGATAAAAGAATCTGTAAGGTAGAATGACGAGCAACTAGAGAGAATGTGTCAAGATAATCCACCCCTTATGTTTGAGTAAACCCACGTGCAACCAGTCGAGCATTGTACCTATCAATGCTGCCATCTGCATTCTGCTTCACTGTAAATACCCATTTGCAACTCACTATAGACGTCCCAGTGGGAGCTGAAACAAGGCTCCAAGTACCTCTCGACTGAAGGGCTGCCATCTCTTCCTCCATAGCCAGACGCCATCTACTATCTGACAATGCCTTCTGGTACATCCGTGGTATGTCTACGGCAGACAAAACAATTGCAAACCTCTTGAAGTCACATCAAACACTCAAAAGTGACATGAGAAGCCATCGGATATGAAGCACATGAATGCTTCTACTTCCTAAGAGCTTTAGGCAAATCAAGTTTTGCATCATCTCTGCCACTTGCATGATCATCCCCATCTTGAAATAACCCCTACTGAGAAATACCGTCAGACGTATCATTAGAAGTAGTGTTGTCAGAACAAACTTGGGGCGTGCTAGATGATGGACCATGATCATGAGCAGAGGATGGTCATCGAGTCTAGTGAAGTAGTAGAGGTGGAACCAGAACAGTTGGAGGAGTTAAGTCTGGTGGATGTGATGGTGGAGGTGGTGGTGTACTCGACGATGAAGGTGGTTGGTTCATGGGTGGAGGTGGTATATAGACCTCATCATCTAAATCTGAAGGTGTCAACCTGTCACCTGTAGGAGAAAAGTACATGACAGACTCAAAAAATGTGTAGTCTGCACTAACATAATTCCACCTGCGTAACGGATCGTAGCAATGATATCCCTTTTGAGTCCTGGAATTCCCCGACAAAAAAAACATTTGACAGGCCTAGGAAAGAGCTTGTTAATCCCTGGAGACAACCGATGGAGGAACACAATAGACCCAAAAATACGAGGGGTAAGAGAGAACAACTCCTTGTCACAGAACACAAGGGAGAAATGAATCTTCTCCCTCTGTATCGATGAGGGCATACGATTAATGAGGTAACATGCGATGAGAACCACATCACCCCAGAATGAATGTGGTGCGCAACTTTTAACAAGGAGGGTACGAGTGATATCAAGAAGGTGATGGTGCTTTCTTTCTGCAACCCCGTTCTGTTGAGACGTGTAAGCACAAGATGCTTGATGAAGAATGCCATGAGATGAAAAGAATTGAGAGAGTACATGAGTACATAATTTAAGAGCATTATCAGTTCGCACAATTTTAACAGAGGTGGAAAAACATTCTGCACTTCTTTAATAAAATTCATAATAGCATTGCCCGCTTTTGATTTATTCTTCAGCAATAAAACTCATGACAGATGACTGAAATCATCCACGACAACTAAATAAAACCTATGTCCCTGATAATCGGGAACACGACTAGGACCTCAAATGTCTACATGGAAAAACTCAAAAGAGGAGCTACTGCTCCGACTCTAACTACTAGGGAAGACAGACCGATGGTGCATCCCTAACTGACATGCCTCACAATTAAACGATGATCGGGGTGAGATATGGGGAAGGACTTGACGCAATTTCTGAAGTAGAAGATGATCGAATCGCAGATGCCATTGGTAAGGAGCGACATATGCAGTAGAATGAGAGGATACTCCAGCCTATGGTGTTTAGACCAGTCAATAAAGCCCCCTGCTCACGGCTACTGCCAATCACACTGCCTGCAAGAATGTCCTAAAACACAAGAGATGATGGATCAAATATAGCTCGACAATGTAATCCTTAGTAATCTGACTAATTAACAGTAATCTCATTGAGAAATTAGGGGCATGCAACACATTCTGCAACTGCATAGATGGCGTCAAGGTGATCTCCCCCTCTCCTGTGATGGGAGAATGAGTCTCGTTTGCTATGACCATTGTTTATCCTGGAGAAACCTGCTTGTAGGCTGAGTTGATTTCTGTCTCCACACAATTGATGTGTTGCATCAGAATCTATGATCCATTTTGAGATATCTGAACTATGATGAGAAGTAAATGTATGAGCACTACTTGAGTTACTAGCTCCTGCAGTAGCAACAACATTCGAGCTGTTATCTGAAGCCGGTGAAGGATTACTAGCTAGGGGCATGATAACTCGCAGTCGAGACACAAGCTCATCATATCGTTGATCTGATGTGGGTGGAATGCCATAGTGCTGAGTCTTCTCTGCTACTTGGGCGGACGCTGGGTAACGATGTTTAGAGTAGCATGTATCTTCTGTATGACCAGAACAGTTACAATAGATACATGGTGGTCCACGTCCACGTCCACCTCTACCACAACGTCCCCGTCAATGGAACTGAGAAGTACCACCTCTTCCACGTGAGGCAGCCATGGTAGAGGAATGTGTCATTGGAGCAGGAGTGGAGATATTGATCCGGCTCAATCTACAAAAGGCTTCCTCCATGGTATCAAGGTAACAGACAACCAGACTTGAGCATACGCATCATCAACCTCCCATGAGGCATACAACCCTTTCTTCTCCGTCAGCTCTTCCTCGGTAAGAATATGCTTCTTACCCATCGACTTCATTAGGCTCATGAACTGCATGGCTCACGATTCATAGTTCGACCCATCCATCTTCACTATAGGTGCAGGACTTTTGAAAGCACCTGTGGTGGGGATATCTACCTTGGTTTCTGACATGTCGACTAGAGAAGACTAGGATTGTAGACAAGACAAACTTTTTTCTACACTGACATGAAGGGAATTAGTTGCATGTGTCGACTCAAGCAACCAATTCCATCAAAGGTGTGTCGGCGACCTCTTAAGGAAGGAGGGGTAGAGGCAAACTCCTAGCAAGAGGCTGTGCCGGGAGGAGGCGAGACTGGCTATGGCATGGTGCCGGCGGCCCCGCTGGAGAGAGGGTGGGACCGGTTGAAGGAGGCTGGAGAGGCAACACGGCCCCGCTAGGGCATGGTGGCAAGACCGACTGGAGATGGCGGCGACCCCATTAGGGCACGGTGGCGGCGGTGGCCCCTAGAACGACACTATAGTGGCGGGCCGAGAACGATGACGTGGAGAGTGAGGACAGTACGATGGGGTTAGGGTTAGGGTTTGTGGGTATGAGAACTCCGGCCTAGGACCATCGCTCTGATACCATGTTGGGAAAAGAGAAAGACTTGTTTATTCCATGAGCCTTAAGTTATATAGGGAGAGACCTATGAGCAAATTACATGAAGTAGATAGTGAGAAAAGACTATAGATAAAAAGATACATAAACATAAAATATATCTCTACAATACCAGATGGCCATACCTTGGTGTATGCATCGTCAGAGTCCCATGAGGCGTTAGTTCCTGTCTTGTCCATCGGTTCATCCTGCATCAGAAGATGCTTCTTGCCATGACTGTGCAGCATATTCATGAACTGCATGACCCATAACTCATAGTTTGTACCATCCACCTTAACTATAGGTGTTGCACCCTTGAATGCACCCTTAGATGATGTATCAAACCCACTTTCTGACATCATGAACAATCACATGAACCTTAAACACTTCGTGTTGTGTTTAAACAATCATATAATATGATGGTTAGGCAGTTGAATTCATGTCATAACCATCGGGAGCATAGAAAGAAGTCTGTTTTTAACAAAACTAATGTAAATCAGGCCCTACAAAGATGAAATCAGACCTGAAACCTCCCATTTAGGGCCTCAACAGACCCCTAGATAGCCCTAGGATGATAGGGCACCGTTGGCGGCGACTATGGGAGACCAGACGACGATGGCCAAGCAAAGTCACCGGGGCAGCAACGGTTGGATGACGCCGCTGGAGGGGTGGCGGCGGAGCCGTGGTATGACAGGGAGCCGCTGCAGGGGCGGTAGCTAAGCCGCAGTACGGCAAGGGGTCGTTGGTGGTGTAGCGGCGAAGCCGTTGTGTGTCAGGGGGCCGCTGGAGGGGCAGCGACCGAGCCGTAAGGCTGCGCGCGGCACGAGGGAGGCAGCGGTTGGAGGCGGCGTGCGTGGGGGCTGGTTGTTTGGGCTAGGGATTTTTGGTTCAGGGCTCTAGTCTAGGATCCCACCGCTCTGATACCATGTAGAGAGCAAATGAGAACTTGTTTATTCATAAAACCCAAGGGTTCTCTTATATAGAAGAGAAAAACCCTAATGTATGAGAAACCCTAATAGGTAAATTACATACCGTGGAAAGAAGAAATACAAAATGACAAAAAGAGGCGCTACAATTTAGAACTCTTCAACACAACACACACATGTTATAAAAAATATAACATCAAGCATATTAGTATAAGTTTGCTTTTTTAAAAAGCAAAAACTGAAAAATAAAAAGCTTGATGTAAAAGCCAGCCGACTAGTTGATCGACTAGGCCTAATCGAGTCGACACCCCCCTCCGATTTGACTAGTCGATCGGTTTTTACAAGCTTGATAAGGGGTAAATTCCTTATTTGCATCTCTATGTGCCTTCCTATTTTCCACCATTGCAATTGTCAAATCTGCACAATTTCCTTGATGTTATGGAGGGACCCACTCCTTCAGGATTTGATTCTTAGACATGCTGGTACCATGATAGCAGCAAGACTTTTTCTTGTAGCTAGACTTCTTCCTCGCTTCCTGATCATACCTTAGATATTATTTTTTTTTCTTTTCTAGAATAACGTTACTATTCGGAACCACTTTGGCTCTTGCTCAGCGAGACTAAGAGAAGCTTAGCCCAGCACAATTACAAAGAAGCCTAAATAGGTCAGGACGAAAAAACATAAAATTTGGCATCATCTGAGTAGCTAGAGAACCAAAGTAACATAACGAATTTGGGAAGCTGATGTTAATATGGTCAAGTTATAGTGCAACGAGAAAAGAAAGAAATCCATAGAGCCAAAGCGCCCCCATTGACACAACACTGAAGAAGTATTGTTAGAAAATAGGAATGCAGAAGTGAAATTGATAAACAACACATAAATAAAAGATAGATAAACTTGACATACAGATTTTTGCATGGAACCCTACTCTCTATGAAGTGGGATGAAACCACGGGAGAAGCCCTCAAAGGGACATATGTTGCATTCAACTTTCTCATCTGACTACAGGGGTATGAGGCTCTATATATTAAAGGATATGGGAAAATCCTCAAGCGCATCACGGAAGCGTGAGCGTCGTATCGAATACGACGAAGAACGACTAGTCGTACTAGTTGTTCGGTGCAGCGGAATTTAAAATTTTTCATGGGATGAAACCACATGATCCAAGAACGATTCTCGGATCGTTTCATCTATAACCACAACAAGTATAATGCAATACCTCTTGAAGCGTGGTGGATCGAGTCTCTACGAAAAGAGATCTCCTGTCTCAAGTCCAATCGTCGGAGAAGAATCTTGCGAGTGCGGAGATGAGTCGCGTTGTCCTCGCATTCCAACAAGTTGATCCAAGCACGGTGAACTCCTGATCTTGTCGTACGAGATCGAACGTCTCCTTCGTGAGCGTATCACTCCAAGAAGACGGAGAACCGCATAACGTCGAAGTGGCGACGCGGTGGCATAGGCGACGACGAAGACCTCCCCTAAGGTTTGTGGTCGGCCACCAAGTAGAGGGAGAGAGGGTTGACGTGTATGGAGAAAAGAGAGAGAGATGCGCTATCAATAGCATGTACTAGAGAGCATAGTATGCCTCTCTATTTATAGGGTTTTAGGATCCATGGATCTCAATCCATGGGACATATAAAATCAATGGATGAGATTGATTTATGTCAATCCAATGGTCAAGATTGTTGTTGGTAAAAACCAACAACTTATGATTTAATTTAGATCAAATATATTTGATAAATCAAATATACATCAATCCTAAAAATTAAACCAATCAAATAAGGAGATGATTTCAATGGAGATCATGTCTCCCCACGTAATAGAGTGGACGGCCACCAATTCCTTATAGGACTTGGTAGCCGTCTACCACTTACCAAGTGGGGGCAATCTCATGGATTTCCATGAGATTGCATATCTCCGTGAATTTCTCCATTATTTAATCCAACAACTTTTGTTGGGATTTATTCTCCAAAAAATAATTTACATTTAATTTTGAGAATATTGTAATCTTGCCATTGGAAAATTGTGAATCACATTCACAACCCAAAACAAAATATAATTTACATTTTCAATTAATTAGACAATGTGTATCCAATACACATTAATAATTAATCAACAAATATAAATTATATTAGCTCTCTCTAATACATTATAAATCACATTTATAATATATTATGAATAATTGGATATTTCTATCCACATTATTCTTATCCATAATAATTAAAACACATTTAATTATATTGGATAATTCCTCATACATCATGATAATTAAATCACATTTAATTATCAATTTCTCAATGCTTACATCTTATGGAATTATTCTTGAACCATTCAAGAACAATGCTATTTCTCCTCAGATACTTGGAGATAAGGACATGGCGATTGTATTGTTCTACGTATAGTGACTTGGATATTGAGATCACATCTTAAAACCAGATCCCATGGACCTCTCATAAATGCTTGATTAAATCAAGGCCGTATATTTAATCTTCTCATTGCATCTGAATCTCATTCAGATCAATGTCCATCACATGGATTAAGATTAGGTCACTTCTCTACTGAGAGGAGTTACTAAAATCCAGACATGTTTCATCACTCCCTCGGAATAGAAGCGTCATGGTTATACAATCGTTTATGATCAAATCACCCTCAGGTATTCCCAATACCTGTACATCCTGCATACTGGAAGACTAATGGTCATCCTGAAGATATAGATCACTTTTACACTGTCATCTTCATGGTCTGATCACTAAGTTTCTCAATCTTGGTCCTTGGGATTTTTTACAGATCATATGCTTTCACAAAGCATATATCTTACCTTCAAATTCATGTCATGCTTCTAAAGCATGACGACCATGCATGGAATTTGATCAGTCCCAATACCTCATGAGTGAGCTCATGTCTTCCGGTTCACAAGTGAACCTGTATGATCCCTTTGAGAGATCGTATTACTCATATGCCCTTATATGCACACCAGCTCGTCGGTATATAGACCTTGGTTAGGTCATCAACCTATTGGTCTACCAAATGTACACACTTAGACATATATCAATACATCTGTCTTTGGTCAGAGGATGTTTGCCTGTGATGTGACAGTATTCATCATAGGTCTTTTTGTTATCTCGATCTCGTTAAGTCAACCTATCGACTCAACTAATCTGATACCTCCGAATCACTATTCCCATGCAGAGGACCTGCATCAAGAGGTCGATCAGATATCAGCCTAGTGAGAACGGATTGTCATCTCCTTCTCAGGCTGGAGATCATCACTTGTCAATCGTTGATGATGCTTGATGAGTCCTCTATATAACTCCTTAGATATTCATCCAAGCATCAGCCTCTATGATTCAATCAATGAATCAACAACTGTATGATTATCAAGTTGGCCATGGTACATAACCCAAATTGTATAGAGGGAACTTATAGTGCATTCATTCAATCAATTTCAGAAAGGGAGTGAAACATAATCAATATCTTTTATTGATAAATCATTTATTACAATAACATTTATTGCGGGAATGGTTTGCCTCGGGCTCACATTGCTAACAATCTCCCACTAGCCTTACGTGCTGGTCAAAGACCTTCTGTGTCAGAGGTTTGGTAAGAGGATCATCAACGTTGTCGGCAGAGGCCACCTTGGTGATGATGATGTCACCACGCTTTTGAATCTCCCGAATGATGTGGTATTTCCTTTCCACGTGCTTGCTCTTCTGATGCTATCTGGGTTCCTTCGCCTGGGCAATGGCTCCTGTGTTATCACAGAGTAGCGGGATGGGAGTATCAGAGGAAACTACGCCAAGCTCCAGCACGAACTTGCGCAACCACACCGCCTCCTTTGCAGCATCCGATGCGACAATGTATTCGGCTTCTGTTGTTGAATCTGATGTAGTGTCCTGCTTCTTGCTTCTCCAGCTCACAACACCACCATTCAACATGAATACAAACCCTAATGGTTTCATTATTTAATGGCGAACAATTACAAGTGTTTAATTCGTGTTTAAACAATTTAAACAGGGTCGAATTTATTCACTAAACAGAAGTGCGAAAATCAAATGCGATAAAAAAAACTTTCGTGACTTCCACGAACCCAAGTCATCCTAGGTTTGCGGATCGTATCCAAAACCTTCGACCTAAGGCTCTGATACCACTTGAAGGATATGGGAAAATCCTCAAGCGCGTCACGGAAGCGTGAGCGTCATATCGAATACGACGAAGAACGACTAGTCGTACTAGTAGTTCGGTGCAACGGAATTTAAAATTTTTCATGCGATGAAACCACATTATCCAAGAACGATTCTCGGATCGTTTCATCTATAACCACAACAAGTATAATGCAATACCTCTTGAAGCGTGGTTGATCGAGTCTCTACGAAAAGAGACCTCATGTCTTAAGTACGATCGTCGGAGAAGAAGCTTGCGAGCGCGGAGATGAGTCGCGTTGTCCTCGCGATCCAATGAGTTGATCCAAGCACGATGAACTCCTGATCTCGTCGTACGAGATCGAACGTCTCCGTCGTGAGCGTAGCACTCCAAGAAGACGGAGAACCGCAGAACATCGAAGCGACGATGCAGTGGCGTAGGCAACGACGAAGACCACCCCTAAGGTTTGGTGGCCGACCACCAAGTAGAGGGAGAGAGGGTTGACGTGTATGGAGAAAAGAGAGAGAGATGTGCTACCAATAGCATGTACTAGAGAGCATAGTATGCCTCTCTATTTATAGGGTTTTAGGATCCATGGATCTCAATCCATGGGATATATAAAATCAATGGATGAGATTGCTTTATGTCAATCCAATGGTCAAGATTGTTGTTGGTAAAAACCAACAATTTATGATTTAATTTAGATCAAATATATTTGATAAATCAAATATACATTAATCTTAAAAATTAAGCCAATCAAATAAGAAGATGATTTCAATGGAGATCATGTCTCCCCAAGTAATAGGGTGGACAACCACCAATTCCTTATAGGACTTGGTAGCCGTCCACCACTTACCAAGTGGGGGCATTCTCATGGATTTCCTTGAGATTGCATATCTCCTTTAATTTCTCCATTATTTAATCCAACAACTTTTCTTGGGATTTATTCTCCAAAAATAATTCACAATTAATTTTGGGAATATTGCAATCTTGTCATTGGAAAATTGTGAATCACATTCACAACCCAAAACAAAATATAATTTACATTTTCAATTAATTAACAATGTGTATCCAATACATATTAATAATTAATCAACAAATATAAATTATAATTAGCTCTCTCTAATACATTATAAATCACATTTATAATATATTATGAATAATTGGATATTTCTATCCACATTATTCTTATCCATAATAATTAAATACATTTAATTATATTGGATAATTCCTCATATATCATGATAATTAAATCACATTTAATTATCAATTTTCAATGCTTAGATCTTATGGAATTACTCTTGACCATTCAAGAACAATGCTATTTCTCCTCAGATACTTGGAGATAAGGACAAGACGATTGTATTGTTCCACGTATAGTGACTTGGATATTGAGATCACATCTCAAAACCAGATCCCATGGACCTCTCATAGATGCTTGATTAAATCAAGGCCGTAAACCTAATCTTCTCATTGCATCTGAATCTCATTCAGATCAATGTCTATCACATGGACTAAGATTAGGTCACTTCTCTACTGAGAGGAGTCACTAAAATCCAGACCTATTTCATCACTCCCTCGGAATGGAAGCGTCATGGTTATACAATCGTTTATGATCAAATCACCCTCATGTATTTCCAATACCTGTACATCCTGCTTACTGGAAGACTCATGATCATCCTGAAGATATAAATCACTTTTACATTGTCATCTTCATAGTCTGATCACTAAGTTTCTCAATCTTGGTCCTTGGGATTTTGTACAGATCATATGCTTTCACAAAGCATATATCTTACCTTCAAATTCATGTCATGCTTCTAAAGCATGACGGCCATGCATGGAATTTGATCAGTCCCGATACCTCATGAGTGAGCTCATGTCTCCCGGTTCACAAGTGAACCTGTACGATCCCTTTGAGAGATCGTATTACTCATATGCCCTTATATGCACACCAGGTTGCCGGTGTATAGACCTTGGTTAGGTCATCAACCTATTGGTCTACCAATTGTACGCACTCAGACATATAGCAATACATCTGTCTCTGGTCAGAGGATGTTTGCCTGTGATGTGACAGTATTCATCATAGGTCTTTTGGTTATCTCGATCTCGTTAAGTCAACCCATTGACTCAACTAATCTGATACCTCCGAATCACTATTTCCATGCAGAGGACCTGCATCAAGAGGTCGATCAGATATCAGCCTAATGAGAAAGGATTGCCATCTCCTTCTCAGGCTGGAGATCTTCACTTGTCAATCATTGATGATGCTTGATGAGTCCTCTATCTAACTCCTTAGATATTCATCCAAGCATCAACCTCTATGATTCAATCAATGAATCAACAGCTGTATGATTATCAAGTTGGCCATGGTACATACCCAAATTATACAGAGGGACCTTATAGTGCATTCATTCAATCAATTTCAGAAAGAGAGTGAAACATAATCAATAACTTTTATTGATAAATCATTTATTACAATAACATTTATTGCAGGAATGGTTCGCCTCGGGCTCACATTGCTAACATATATTGTTGACGCATACATCTTAGTACTCGTACCTGTTCGTTATTTTAATTTTCAGTTGTATGCTTTATGTAATTTACCCATAGGCTACTCTCATATATAAGAGAGCCTAGGGCTTATGGTATAAACAACTTGCTCATTTTTCCCAACATGGTATCAGAGCGACGGCCCTAGACCGGAGTTCTCGAAACCTTAACCCTAACCCTACCCTACCCGCCGGCCCTCTTTCTCTCTCTTCTCAGCAGATCGGCGTCGCCCTCCTTCTCGGGTGCTCCTCCTCCGATCAACGCATCTCCTGCGCATCTCCGGCGCTGTCCGATTAGCGCTGTGCGCATTACCTGCGCGCGCTAGTGCGTGATCTGCGCACCTCCTGTGCGCACATCCCTTGCGCGTGTCCATCCCTTGCGCGTGATCGCGCGTGACAGCGTGTGCGCATCCCTTGCGCGTGGTCGCGCGTGATCTGCGCCTCTCCAGCGCCTGATCGCGCATCTCCCAACGTGCAGCTGCGCATTATCTGCGCAAGGTTGTGCTGTGCGCGCGTAACCTTCTACGCGACTGAGCAGTGCGCGCATCCAGTGCGCGTGTCCAGCGCACCCAGTGCCCAATGCGCGTGATCCAGTGCCCCAAGGCGTGTAGCTCCTGAACGGGTGCACGGTTTCCAGCCCTAAAACCCAGAACATCAACATGGGTTTAGTTGCGTGAGGTCTACACGTGCAGCTAAACCCATCTATGTCGTTGTAGACAAATCACATCGTTTGTCAATCGTTCCAGTCTTCATTTTCCAATATGTCTGAGAGCAAGGCAGATATCCCATCTATTGGCGCATTCCGTAGTCCAGCACCTATTGTCAAGATGGACGGTACCAACTATGAACTGTGGGCAATGCAGTTCATGAGCATGATGAAGTCTACGGGTAAGAAGCACATTCTTACCGAACCAGAGCCTGCTGAGAAGACTGGAACCTATGCCTCCTGGGAGGCTGATGACGCATACGCCAAAGTTTGGCTATCTGGCACGTTGGCAATTGAGATTGCCAATGACATCCTCCATCAACCCACAACGAAGGATATGTGGGACATTCTGGCAGCCACATATTCCCAGGCGAAGAATGAAACAAAGATTCTGCAACTCCAGCATGATATCTTCACCATCAAGCAGAATGGTCGCCCCCTACATTCTCTCTACACATCACTGAGAGGGATGTTTGAGAAGCTATATAGCTTCATGCCCTTGACAGCCACGCCAGAGCAGCAGAAGACATACAGGAACGCTACTATGGTGGGCGTGTTCCTAGCTGCACTTGATCCTGAGTACGAGGCAGCACAATCACAGATTTTGGCCGACTCTACAATTCCTCCAATGGAGGAAGCCTTCCATAGACTGAGTCGGATTACAGTTCCCTCAACTGCTGCAAGTCAGAATTCTTCAGCCATGGCAGCAACCAGAGGTCGCGGTTTTCATCACCAGGGCCGTGGATGTGGACCCCGTGGGAGGGGTGGTCACACTAGGCCAACATGCACCTACTGTCACCGTGTCGGACACAATGAAGATACATGCTATTCAATGCACGGATTTCCTGCATCCGCACGAGCTGCTGAGCAGATAGAGCCCCCATCTGCTGCTACCTTGGATCAACGGTTCGATGATTTAGTTGCCCGTCTGAGGGGCATTATCCCACCATCTGGTCCAGCACCGACTACAGAGAGTCGTTCTGATGCTGCTGCTTCTGCCTCTGCATCTACCAGTGCTTCAGGTAGTATACTTGCACTCCATAGTAGTAGATCTGATACATTGCCATGGATCATGGACTCGGGCGCGACACATAACCTATGTGGCGACCAGAGCCTACTTACAGGATACACTCAGATCCCTCCAGGACGGACAGTAGTGATTGCCAATGGCACACATTCCCCCATCACTGGTCAGGGGGAGATTAGACTGACATCTTCTATGCAGCTCAAGAATGTGCTACATGCACCTGATTTTTCAATGAATTTGTTGTCAATTAGTCAGATTACGAAGGATCTCCATTGTCGGGCAATTTTTGATCCATTTTCTTTGATTTTTCAGGACATCCATACGGGCAACGTGATTGGTCGTTGCTATGAGCAAGGAGGCCTCTACCGCCTGAATCAGACACCGTTTGCTGGAACCACATCCTCTCCTGCTGGACAAGTATCTCCTTTACTGTGGCATCTGCGTTTTGGTCATTTACCGCTTCAGAAGTTGCGTCAAGTGTTACCTTATAGTCTTCCTCACACACCTATTCAGTGTGAGGCATGTCAGTTGGGAAAGCATCACGGGTCGTCCTTTCCCAGTCGTCCTGGTCGGAGTAGTACCTCCAAGTTTGAGTTATTTCATGTTGATGTCTGGGGTCCAAGTCGTGTACCTGATCATCAGGGACACATATTTTATATTGTATTTATGGATGATTTTTCTAGAGTATCATGGGTGTTTCTGATGAAAAATAAATCTGAAGCCGGAAATATAATTATCCATTTTCTGAATGAAATAGAAAATGTCTTTTCCACATCAGTAAAATTTGTGAGAAGTGATAATGCGTTAGAATTGCGCACAAATGTTCTTGCCAGTTATTACTCGTCAAAAGGGATTGTTCATCAAACGTCGTGTCCTCATACATCTCAACAGAATGGGATTGCTGAAAGGAAACACCGTCACCTCCTTGATATCACGAGATCACTCCTTATACAGAGTCATGTTCCCTACTCCTACTGGGGTGATGCAGTTCTCACTGCATGTTACCTAATTAATCGTATGCCCTCCTCCGTTTTAAATGAACAAATCCCGTTTACCATCATTCATCCCAACAAAGATTTGTTTTCTCTTACGCCTCGTGTGTTTGGGTCGGTTGCATTTGTCCATCAGTTGTCCCCTGGTACTGACAAGCTCTCTCCTAGGGCTGTCAAGTGTGTTTTTGTCGGGTACTCTAGAATTCAAAAGGGGTACAAGTGTTTTGATCCTCTGCGTCGGCGGTATATGACCAGTGCAGATATTACATTTTTTGAAAATGTTATGTATTTTTCAGCCTCAGGAGACAAGCATCTACCACCACTATCTACTGATGCCATATATATGACACCCCAGATGCCGTCACCAGCATCACCACCACAGCTGCCGTCACCACCACCACCGCCACCACCAACTATATCACCGCTACCGTTTCACTATACCCGCAGGCCTCCTCCCGCTCTTGGTCATGACTCGTCTACTAGCTCGCCTATGGTATGTAATGAAAATATTAATGTTGATGGATCTGACGTCATTTCTGAGCAGGACATGTTGCAGGGGCCAGATGAGACCACAGTTGACTTAGATGTGCCCATTGCCCTGCGAAAGTTGAAGAGAAGCTGTGCTACATATCCCCTATCAGCATCCGTATCTTTTGAGAGGCTATCTGGAGATTTCAGGTCCTTTGTTGTGGCACTTTCAGCAGTCGATATTCCAAGGAATCATCATGACGCTATGCAGAATAGTAGATGGAGGCTAGCAATGGAGGAAGAAATGAAGGCACTCCAGTCCAGAGGAACTTGGAGTTTGGTTCCTACACCTCCAGATGTGAACCCAGTGAGCTGCAAGTGGGTGTTTACAGTGAAGCACAATGCAGATGGTTCTATTGACAGGTACAAGGCACGTCTGGTTGCACGTGGTTTTACACAGACATACGGGGTGGATTACCTTGACACATTCTCGGCTGTGGCACGTCATTCCACCCTACGGATCTTATTGTCAGTTGCAGTTGCTAAAGACTGGCCGCTTCATCAGTTGGATGTGAAGAATGCATTTCTATATGGAGATTTGCAGGAAGAAGTTTATATGCAACAGCCACCTGGTTTTGCTGTTGAGGGGGAGTGTTCCAAGGTATGCAGGTTACATAAGGCTATCTATGGCCTTAAGCAGAGCCCCAGAGCATGGTTTCAGAAGCTCTCAGATCTCTTTGAGAAACAAGGATACAAACGCTCCAATGCTGATCATTCCTTGTTTGTGCAGAAGACTACTAGAGGTATCATTGTAATCATGGTTTATGTTGATGACATCTTGATTACATGAGATGATGAGCAGGGCATAAAGCAGGCGAAGGAAAAATTGGGAACTGAATTTGTCACCAAGGACTTGGGAGTCCGTAGATATTTTCTGGGGCTGGAGTTTGCTAGAAATCCATATGGATTAGTAATGTCGCAGAGGAAATATGTTACAGATCTATTGAGTGAGACAGGTATGCTAAGGTGTCGGCCTGCTACGACACCAATGGATCCCAGCATGAAGCTCTATGATGATGACACGGAAGAGGTGGACAGGAGGAGGTACAGAGAACTGGTAGGCAAACTACTGTATGTCCCGATCACTCGACCTGATATATCATTTGCAGTGAGTCGCGTGAGCCAGTTCATGGAGCAACCACGTCAGCCCCATATGGATGCTATACACATGATTCTGAGATATCTAAAATCATCTCCTGGTGCAGGCTTGCTATTTAAGAAGGGAAAGGAGATCTCTATCACAGCATGTGCTGATGTCGATTATGCAGGATGTCCCAAGGACAGGAAGTCCACCTCAGGATTTGCAGTATATGTTGGAGATTCCTTAGTCTCGTGGAGGAGCAAGAAACAGACAGTGGTAGCGAGATCCAGTGCTGAATCAGAATACAGGGCTATGGCCCAGGCTAGCACAGAAATGATGTGGGTGAGAGCTCTACTTACAGATCTATGTCTTGATATACCGCTCCCTATGAAGCTGGAATGTGATAATCAGGCAGCCTTGTTCATTGCAAACAACCCAGCTTTCCATGAGAGGACCAAGCACATTGAGGTTGACTGTCACTACATACGTGACATGATTCAGAAGGGGTTCATTGCTACATCTCACGTCACCTCAGAGAATCAGACGACTGATATATTCACCAAGGCATTACTTCGAGGCCCATTCCAGAAGTGTGCATCCAAGCTGAGCATGATTGATATCTATGCTCCATCTTGAGGGGGCGTGTTGACGCATACATCTTAGTACTCGTACCTGTTCGTTATTTTAATTTTCAGTTGTATGCTTTTTGTAATTTACCCATAGGCTACTCTCCTATATAAGAGAGCCTAGGGCTTATGGAATAAACAACTTGCTCATTTTTCCCAACATATATAGCACCCACGGAGTCTCCACATCTCCAAACTGGTAGATATGGGCCTAAAGACTGGATGTGGTAAATGGATCATGGAGGTATCCATTTACCCATCTACAACACAACATGCGCATAATCAAATACTCCAACACTCCCCCTCAAGCTGGAGCATGCAATACTCAGCTTGGAAAAACAGAAAGAAACACAACTCACAATACATGACACTGCAGTCAATATCAACTCAATGCGCACAACTGTCGGTTGTTGTCGAGGATGTTGCTTCTCATGGCGTGAATGTGAGGAGGACGAACGGGCTGGAGTGTGAGTCAAACTGGGTGTACTCTGAACTGCGCCTATCAGAGTTACCAATTGAAAAATGAGTCTCCTCGTCAGAGTACTCTGGCCTGCCAGAATAATGTGGACAACTGCTCCATCTCTGAAAAGGACCAAACTAAAAAAGGTCGTGGAGTGCAATCCTCGTCGGAGTCCACAATCGCTGGAGAATGGAGTCTGAAAGTCTCCTTGTCGGAGAACTGGGTCACTCCCATCTGGCTCAGAGAGTGGTACTTGTAACATCCGGATCTGCACAAACCCGAACCCGAACCGATTAGGGTCCGTATAACTCAATAAAGTTATTAATCAATAGTAAATAACATAAATCGATCAATTGATTGCGAATCAAAAGTCGTTCCAGCGAAATCGACCAAAAAATCGATCGCATCAGAATGTGTACCCGAGAAAACCGCGACGTAAATTCGGAAACCGCGAAATAAACTGAGACCACTTGAAAATCCGATTCGACGAAACAAGACCAATAGAATCGACAGTTCGTCAATCGGAGATCGTTTGATATTTTTAACTGCAAAATTTAGCTATAAATCAATACCGTATCTCGAGAATTTCGAGTATTCATACCCAATGAAAAGTGTTTGAATATTGTACTCATTTTGATCGTCATTCAGAGACGATCAAAATGAGCTATTATATACCAAAATTCGACATTCGGGTTGCGAATGCGGATGATTTCGGTATTCTAAACATAAGAGAGATACAAAAATAATAATAATAGAATTTTAATTTGCAACAGATTGCTGAATATGCTAAACGGTAACCACTTGTTTTTTTTATTCCATCCACTTGGCAAGCAATTAAGGCCCCATTTTCCTTATTTATACCTCCTAAGTTTACTCTCAATTCCCCAGCCGTAAGAGCCCTCTCCAGCCTTTTCTCCAAAACTCGGATGGAGCTACTCTCCATGGTTGAAGCAAGATACTGCTCTCAGCAGCTGGAGATCCGAAGCCTTGCAACTGCAGTTTGAAATGAACGACAGCTCAAAAAACTATTGCTTCTCTTGGAGCTTTTCTAAAGCATAGTCCTACTGCTGCACTCCATCTGATGCTCCCAAATTGAGATGCTACTGCTGCTAAAGCAACAACCATCAGCTGCTGACCATCCTTGCTCATCCATGTTTTGAGGGTCTTACATGCAAGATCAAACACAAAAGAGGTACAACTACACCCTCTCTTGCTGCCATCCATGAGAAATTCCCTTATTTTTTCCCCTTTCAATTCCTTAGAGTCTTGGTGACATATTTACAATTCCTTTAACTTATAGTGCCTAAGTATGCCTCCAGGATTCATTGGACTTTTGTAAATAAAATGCTTCAGATTTGATTGAAATAAAATGTTTGGTGAAGGTTTATTTTTGGTAGCTCTAAAGGTAGTTGTTGATCAAGATATACAAGATTAGGTGGGTTTTGGTATTAGAGGCATCATACATTTTTTTTAGTTATGGACTGGAGAATATGAACCCTCTTTCTTTGGATGAAATTTTGCATAGTGTCGAGATATTAGTGCTTTGCCAATGGACTGCCTATTTTGATATTTACAGAGAAGCTTTAAAGAAAAGGTGCTCATCTTTGGATGTTGCAGTGTATGGAAAGGACTCGATTTTAAGACAACTAAGTATTCCTTGGATTATGATGTGTAAGGTGTTCAGTATTAGATCTTATCCAGAGAATGCAATCAATTGCTCTATTTTGTGGTGGTCCTTAACAAAATTTATACAAACTACATCGTAGTCATTCTTTGATTTTTTAAAAGGGGATTGAGATTTATATTTGCTACCAAGATTTTGTAAACATGATCTGTAGTACTCAAAGAGTTAGAGATGTTGCAGTGACATAAATTGCAAATATTTGTTGCGAATGAAAAGTATCACAATTTAGATGATAATGGACAAGACATGAGGCAGAACTGAAGTACAGTTTTAAGATAGTCTCCAATAAGGCCATATTCGGATGGAGGTATCCTCATCCAAACGGGACCTAAAGGTCTAATGCAAGTATTAGTATTGTCATTCATCATGAATAATCTCCTTTCATATCAGTTATAGCTATTAGAAAAAAATACAATTCATCTTGAAGTTTTTTTTAAAGGATCTCTATCACCACATCATAAAGACACCAAATTAACATCTAAAATACCTTCACCATGAACCCCTGGAATTATCTTTAGTTGCAAAGCAAGGAAGGTATATTTTATACAAATTCAAATCTCTGTTGCTGTCAGGTGTTATATTTATACAAGACTGAACCAGAAGAAATGTCACATTCGTGGAAAGAGCATCTTCCTTTGATTACATAATAATTGCACAATTATCAATCCCAAATGTTGAAGCCAAATGAAAAACTTTTCTCGACTATCAAGCATTTCACCTCTATTATAATGACAGTGGATCAAGAATAATCAATTCATCTAAACTCTATTCGACCAAGTATCTGCAACAGTTAGAAATATGGATCTATTCCCTCTAATTTAATTCCATCTTTCCTACGAGCTCTGCAAGAGCTAACGTTACTCATTTTTAATTTCCATCCATGTGATTTGAATAAACATCAGTTTATTAACCCAAGACAGGACTTGGTTGGGTTGGTCAGGCTATACAAAGAGCTGACATTTTATATAGATCTTCTAGAGAGACGTTCTCATCAACTTCTGACCCATCAGAAGAAAAAGCACCCCAAATCTTAAACCAGGTTGGAGACGAAATTCTTAAGTGATGAACAGACATATCATGTCTGAAGTATATCAAATTAATCATGGTCATTTCTCACAGTTGGTGAAAATAAGAAACTCATATATTGTCCTTTGGCAGCATAACGAAGATTATATATTTCCCCTAGCAATTATGCATCAAGATATTCAATTATGGTAAATTGGAAAGGATGAAGTGGACAAATAAGTGAAATTGATGCTGAATCAATGATGACTGATAATTATGAGTGCCAATCATGGTGATCTTTACACATGACTGTGCGAGGGTGCGATGACCCTCAGCTGGGTGGTAGATAGGAAGCCCAGTTAGGGCAGCGCCCGCTTGGTGCGCGGG
The DNA here is from genome assembly GCA_037367405.1 of Ottelia alismoides. Lineage (NCBI taxonomy): Eukaryota > Viridiplantae > Streptophyta > Magnoliopsida > Alismatales > Hydrocharitaceae > Ottelia > Ottelia alismoides. Next base: position 190,381 of record JAZKJV010006663.1, read on the forward strand.
TCTAAGATCCCAGTCTTTTTCTCGATTTTTCGCGAGCGCTCGTAGATTTTACGCCTCTGGGATCCACAAGTTTTCTTTTAAAGATCAGTTCTTTTGACCCTTGTTCTTTAGGGTACCTACGTTGGAGGGCCATCGGTTTTAGTATTTCGAGCTCGTTTGCCCGTACCAGTCGGGCCGGTTTTTCTTGTAGAGTGACTTTTTCGTAGAGTCTCTCTCATCCGTCTTAGTGGCATAGTTTTGGAGTAGACCTATCCCTCTACTGGACCGCACTTCCACTTAGAGGGCGAGACGGAAGAGTCTCCTAGGAGACTACCTCACCGCTTGAGTTTTGGTTATCATTCCGTCGGTAGATTTGGCAATGGTTACATCTGAGACCTCTATGGCTACATCTGAATCAGTTAAAGTTGAATTCCGAGGAGTTACAATTGAGCTTGGAATGAGTCACAAATGAGTTTCGCTAAAGTTGAGATGGATTACTGTTGAATTGGTTACAACTGAGTTGGCTACATGAGGGTTTGGTCTCCGTTGAGCTTGTTACTGTTCCACCAGTAATTCCTGACAAAGAGAAAAGACCATATCATGAAAATCATGCTTATCGGACTTTGAACTACTATCACAGTGGTTAGATATAGCTAGTGGACGTGTTGGGAACTTAGTTAGGATGCATTTTACTCCACCGCATGCCTACGGAGGCGCGCCAACCCTAAGGCTTCCTTACTGCTTTAGAGTCATAGTGTGAGAACTTATCCATACCAAGACCACAAACTATCCATTAAGCTTGAGAAATTCAACAAGAAAAGAATCAAAACACCAGACCCATATACACTTAATATGATCAATCCACATGATTCATAAACAACATTATAAGCATTTAATAAAAATAATGATCATATCGGAGACTCATCATTCACATTCCCAAGACCCATCAACATATATCATAATGAATAAAAAGGCAATGACTTAAATATGGATGATATAATAATTGTATAAAATGATTAATATGAGTAATTAATGTAGGATTAATAGAACGGGTTTTACATACTAAACAACTTGAAAACTTGTTTCATTGCAATATGCAAGTAGCTCTAAATTTAATTGCCAAGCCCTATTTACTTGCTTTCTTTTGGAGCCACTAAATTTCCTTTTATTTTTTTAATTAAAATTGCTCAAAAATTCGTTGATGTTCTTTTCTCCCTATTTCATGGATTGTAGGCAAAACACCTGCATCGTGGTATAGGGAGAGTTGAACCCCACCTTGCGCAGATATTATTAACAGGTACGCATGTTATAGTTTTTGTTCGAGATATTATATATGCTTTTCTTTCTCTTCTGATACAATTGAGATGCATGTACATTTTGCAGTTTCGTTTGTTACATGCTAAATGCTATGAAAATTTATGCAATAGATTGGTGACATATTGTACTTCTGTGGCTTATTAGTTAAATGTGAATGTCATTCATAAATGCAATTTTTTTTCCAAATTTTCTATACTCTAATGTGATCTTTAGCGAACATGATATTACAAGTGATGTGTAAACGGGTATCCCATATCCGCGTGAGTGGGCTTCATAGTACTCTACTCTGGAGTCCCTATGAAACCACATGAAAACCCTAGCCAACATGGCATAGGGTATGGTCCTCTACTCTAGAGTCTCTATGGCTCACATGAAAACTCTGGCCGACAAAACAAGAAGAATGATGGGGACCACAACAAATGATGGTGAACATGTGTACATATGAAAAGACTTCATACATGTGCATGTCCGAAACTGATGATTCGAAATCAATTGTCGAGTCTGAATATCAATTGTAGATTCTGAAAAAATGGCCAAGCATTTAGACTGGAATCTGAACTGGCATATGGAGACTGGAGATCTGAACTTTTGTCTCTGAACTGGAATCTGAATTATCAAAGTAGTGATGTTGTATGATGTCGAAGAACTCTACACTATACTCCCCCTTTCTCCCATACTAGTCAGAATACATGACATTGACTATGTTGGGAGAAGACAATAAAATTGGGGTACAAAACAATAAGCCTTATCACAATTTTTTTCGGGTTTTCAAATTTCTCTCCTTTTTTTTAAACACAATTTTTTATAAGCCACGTCATTTTTTATACGGCTTTTCAAATTATTTTTTTCAAATATTTTGCATACGACTTTTCTTTATACGTGCCTTTTTTTATGTTTTTTTCTTGGTCCATTTCCTCCCTTTTTTAATGAGCCTTCTTCATTTTTTTAATAGCCCACAGTTGGCCCTAAAGCAAGGGACTCCCTTTTTTTCATTTTTTTCCTGCTAGGCCCAACAAACAAATTATTTTTTCTTAAAAAATAGAGCAGCCTACTTGGGTTATTTAGGGTTCCCTGTTGAGAACCCCTCTTCACGAATGTCGCTCCCCTCCGATGGGGGTCTTTTGGCGCCGCCACAAGCACTGGGAGGAGCCTCCTTTGGAGAGTCACGCGCCGCCATGAGATGCACGGGCTGCGCAAGGAGGATCGGCAGCAAGCCGCCGCCACTGGTGATCGTCGCCTGGCATGGGCTCGCCTCATGCATGAGCAAACTAGAGCGGGCCCGCATGGATAGAGCGCGAGTGTGTCCTCCGCGCGAGGGCTCGACATCTCCTGGAGTCACAAGGTGCGGTGCGGGCTGTGCAAGGAGTCGTTGAAGGACTGTCGCCGGTGATGAGGAAGAGAGAGTAGGGCTTCGTCGGGGCTTGGAGGAGGCGAGGTGGACGTCGCTGATAGTGGAGAGGGCGCAAGTGCATCTTGCACCGCATTGCATGCAGCTCGAGATGTATCTCCTAGTGAGGGTGAGGTCGTCGTCCCTTGGAATATGGGATCTCAGATCTGCGCTTGTTGAACCTGGAGCATCGTGCAAGGGGAAAATGCTATCAGCGCAGCCTGGTGGGGATGCAAGATCATCTGTGGCTCGATACCACCACCTGGACAGAGAATCGCTTCCTACGGCAAGGATGGTTGGGCATGGCGGTGCCGCCTAGATTATGTGCTGCCTTCGCGTGGTCGGATCATGCAGAAGTTAGGGTTTCAGAAAACCTTGCATCGTGAACTTGAACACGAACGGATCTTTGGAACAAAATCAATTAATTTAATCTCAAAAAGATTACAAACAAAATAAATCTTCAAGAATGATATGCAAGAATCGAAATCGCTCTGATACCATGCTAGAAAATAGGAATGTGGAAGCGAAATTGATAAACAGAGCATAAATAAAAGATTGATAAACTTGACACACAGATTTTTACGTGGAACCCTACTCCCTATAGAGCGGGTTGAAACCACGAGAGAAGCCCTCAAAGGGACATATGTTGTATTCAACTTTCTCATCTGACTACAGGTGGGACTTTATATATAGCACCCACGGAGTCTCCACATCCCCAAACTGGTAGATGTGGGACTAAGGACTAGATGTGGTAAATGGATCCTGGAGGTATCTATTTACCCATCTACAACACAATAGGCTCACAACCAAATATTCCAACAAGTATGTCAATAAAAATACAAAGGCAAACCAAGATGCCGGAATGCTGGACAAGGTGAAAGGAAAATCAAATGATAAGGTTTTTTGAGTAGGTGACTAGGCAACGACGCTCTCTAGGGCTTTGAAGTGTCTCAAACCTCATCGGATTTATTGATAAGGTTGATGATGGCTGTCACTTCAGGAGCATTTGCGCTCATGGGTAGTAAGTGCAATTTCTCGCTCGAGGAGTACTTGAGCACTTCGATTGATTAGGGTGGTACATGATTTGCATTTTAGCCAAATGTAGTTGGAGAAGATGATATGTCAGAAATGCAATCACTTGAAGAAGATGATGCTGATGCGGAGACTGCCTCAGGGATGGGTCAAAGAGTCTTTATAGGTTGAGAAGTCTTTGAGGGTCCTTAAAGCAACACATCAGAGGCAATTGTCGAGGATTAGTAACTACACCAAAAGTTTAAGAAATCCTTGTGGGAATTTCTATCAACACATCAGAGGCAAGTGCCAAGGATTAGTGCCCACACTAGAAGTTGGGCGATGAGTACATGATGACGGCTATGTTGACGAGATGTATGTTTGCATCGAGAAGAGGCTTCTAGGTATGGGTTTAGGTTTTTTCGGTTTTTTATTAAACCACTAGTCTAGGACCGTTGCCTTGATGCCATAATTGGAGATAGAACCTTTTATATGAGAGGCCTATCCTAGCAAAATTTTACAAGGTCCAAAAATACGAAAGAGGAAAGAGTGATACATAATAAAATAAACATTATGTAAATAGATATTTCTATAGTAAATGTGTGTTCTTAGAGCAGTTGTATACTCTTTTTGGGATGGAGATTAGAGGTAATCACATAGATCTTGTATTTGTGTGAACAATCAAGAGAGATAAAATAAGCAAAACAAACCTCCAAACCTTAAGTAGGAAATGGGAGTCCAGGAGAAAAATAATGAAGTGGTAATGACAATCAAGAAGAGCAATGTGCAAGCAAGAAAGTAAAGAAACCTCAGCTCGACATTTACGTGCATTTTCACAATGCATACATGTTGCTGTACCTAGGGATGCAAATGGACATATAAAGACACGGGTATTGTATATCATTATCCTTTTTAAAATACGCATATGGAATTACTCATATCATATCCTTAAATATGGATACATATATGGATAATTATAATTCTTTTTTTTTGAGAAATTATAATTATAATTCTTTATACGACTATTTAACAAGCAAATACAAATTATCCTATGGGTAATAAACGTCTCTTAAAACTTACATTTAGAAGATATGTTTTTGTAAAGTTGAGTTATAATTGATTAATATATTTATGGGGCGGACACCTCCTCATATGTCGCCCATATTTGAACACAAAAAGGAAAATTACGGAAATTACAAATACAACAAGAAATGAAGTAATATGCTAAATTAAATAACTTTTATAACAAATAATTAAATAGCTTAAAGGTGCATTTTTTCTTCCTGCATTCGAAAATGACTACAGAATACAATTATTACATGTAACCATGCTACATATTTGATATATGTACCTCACCCTAATATATGGCATACAATATTTATCCATGTCTACATGAAAGGAGTACACACCAATATATGTCATACAATCCATATACAATAATATACATATATATTTAGTAATACAAATATCCATATCTATATCCGTCAAAAAATATGTAATTATTTTTCCATATCCATATCTTAAAGTGGGAAAAGGTTTTGTGGTTGTATCCATATCTAAAAAAAATGAAATTTGTTCCATATTGGTATCTACAAATACATCACAACAACAACAAAGCATTTTCCCACATTAAATAAAGGTCGACTACGTGGATTCTTTGCCTCTATTCAGATCTATGTTGGGTCATTCCCGGTCTTAGATTCAAATAACTAAGATCCATTTGGATATTCTCATTCCAACACTTCTTGATCTTTCTTCATCCTCTCATAGCCGTCTGAACATCCCAAATCTCACATCTTCTAATTGGTGTATCAACCAACCTCCTTTGTAAATGACCAAACCATCATAAGCGGTTTTCTCTCATATTATCCTCTGTTAAAGCTACAGTGCTACACCAACTTTCCTTCTGATTGCATCATTCTTAATCTGATATTTTTGTGTATGACCACAATTCCACATTAGCATTTTCATTTCTCATTTTGTCATTCATTCTCTGTACATGTCTATGGTTTACAAGCCAACATTCATATCCATAGTGCATAGCATGCCTCATGGCTGCTTTGTAATACCTTCCTTTGATTTTCGAATGGTTTTGATTATCACATAAAACAATAGAGGTTCCTCTCTACTTTAGCGAACCTACATTTATTTTGACTAACATCTCCATCAATTTCCTCGACATGGTGCGAAATAGATCCCAAGTATCTAAAAGAAATTTTCTTCTGAATGTTGTCGTCTTCAATGTTCACATCGATTCCTTCACCATTGCTTCCATCAAATGTATACTATGTATTTAGTCTTAGCCCTACTTATGCAAAATCTTTTAGCTCATAAGGCGTGTCTTCACACCTCAAGCTTCTCATTTACTCTGTCTCTATTCTCATTAGTCAACACAATATCATCTGCGAACAACATACACTAAGGTATCTCATCCATAATGTGATTAGCCAACTCTTCTGTAATAAGGAATGGACTCAAAGATGAACCTTGATACAGATCGATGTTGATGTCAAAATAGTCGGTCTTCCCATACTGGATCCTTACACAAGATGAATCTCATCATACATATCCTTTATAAGGTTAGTATATAGGACATGTACTTGTCTCTTCTCCAAAACTCTCCAAAATATATCTCGTGTAACTGAATCATAATCTTTCTCCAAATCAATAAAAATCATATGAAGGTTCTTCTTTTTAGCTCTATACATATCCATTGTTCTCCTCAATAAGTGGATAACTTCAATACTTAATTGAACTGGCTTGAATCTGAATTAATTTTCTATTACTTTGGAAACTTGCCTCCACCTTCTTTTGATTACTTGACCCATTAGTTTGTTGTCTCTTGTAATTTGAACAATTTTGAATGTCTCCTTTATTCTTATAAAGAGGCACCACGATGCTTTGCTTCTCCATTCTTCAAGCATTTTCGTGGTTTGCCAAATGACATTGAATAAATTTGTGAGCCAAGTCAAATCATGTTCACCTAAAATTCTACATATTTCTATAGGAATGCCATCAGGTTCTACACCTTTCCTGGGTTTCATAATCTTCAAAGCCTCCTCTACTTCGTTTTTATTCTATAGGTAGATCTCTCTCAAAGTGATCTCTTTATTGTCTTCCCCAATGAAAAGATTATGAACATATTGCTTCCATCTAGTCTCTATATCTTTATGAGTAGCAAGTGCATGTCTTTCCTCATCCTTATGCTTCTCACTGAGAAAGATCTTTGGTTTATTCTACCGATAAAAATAAAAATTGATATTCTTATCTGTATCAATATCTACCAAAGTAAATACTATGTATCTGTACCTTTTTATAAACGGGTATACAATGGTAGATAGAGATATATCCATACCCAGTTACATACCTCATGCCCCATACTTATAATGCCACTTATTGGGTATACTGAATAACTAAAAGCTGCATGAGTTTTTCTTATATCTTTGAAATGTTACGTCTTATAATGCATGTATGACGCTGGCATCCTGGCTGCACAGGAGAAAAAGCAACATTGTAGGTATGTCATAGTCACGCTGTCCAGTGACAGAGCCCAAAATGGCAGCACATTTCATTTTAAAACTCATGGGTAAAGCTATTAATAGAATTGTTATAATCTTGCTATTTGTTCGGTTGTTCCGATGGTGCCATCTCATAACTATAATGCTGATAATACAGTTAAACAGGTTATGAGTGCTGTGCAATGCATTATAGCAACTGCACAATGGTAAACTCTTGATGCATTTTCTAAAATGCAAGCATTTTTTTGCGTAGCTGTAAAGTCATTCTCATTAAAATTGTCAGCTAAGATAGTTGCGTACTCTTTTTCAGTAATTCGTTTTTATACTCTTGTAAGCATATTTGACTGTTTATACGACACATTCCCGACAGAAATTTACGTTTTATGTTTGGTTCGGAAGCTTGTGTTTATTGATAGCTAACATGAACATGTTTATGCTATTTATTACGTAATGAGCACAATTCCGTCATCACCTCTGGTTGTGTAGTAACTTGGATGTTTGATGTTTGGTTAAACCTCAATACACATTCCATGCAAGATGATATTTGCAAAATTCTAGGTGAGTGGTATGCATTATTATTGGGTATCCTCAACTATTGGTCCATTTATGCAGGCTGCTGAGGAAACTGTTAATGTTTTCTATCATTATACTTATGAGGGAAATGTGGACATCGATTCCGTCTCAGATCCTGCCATGAAGGCTTCAATTCTTGCTCAAATAAATCATTTTGGGCAGACTCCAAAGCAACTTTTCCCCAAGCCACATGTAAAACGCCGAGTTAGGAAAATTTTACCTCACCCACTTCGATTTTGCTCTTATTTAGTACATCGTGAAGTCCGCAAGTCTTCTTCTTTAATATCACAGATTGTAAGCTACCATGAGAAAATTCTAATAGCTGGTGCTAATACCTTGCTCAAACCTGTAACCTACAATAAATATGTTGCTTGGGGCTTCCCAGATCGGAGTTTGCGGTTTTTGAGCTACGATCAGGATAGGCTTCTATCAACTCATGAAAGCCTTCATGGAGGGAACCAGATCCAGTGTGCGGGAATTACTCAGGATGGGCATATTTTGGTAACTGGTGCTGATGATGGTGTTGTGTCCGTATGGAGAATTAGCCAGGATGGAGTAAACAGCCAACGGCGGCTACACTTGGAATGTTCTCTATGTGCCCACATAGCAAAGGTCATGTGTTTATATAACGGGATCTGATGATTGCACCGTTATCTTATGGGACCTAAGCAGTTTGGTTTTCGTGAAACACCTCCCACAGTTTCCAGTATCTGTTTCAGCTGTTCATGTCAATGATTTGACTGGAGAGATCGTAACTGCCGCCGGTATTCTCCTTGCTGTGTGGAGTATAAATGGGGATTTCCTTGCAGTTATAAATACGTCACAGCTTCCATCCGATTTGATCCTATCGGTGACCACTGCAATGTACTCCGATTGGCAGGATACGAACTGGTATGTGACTGGACATCAGAGTGGGACAGTCAAGGTATGGAACATGGTACATTGCTCTGCAGACGACGAGAGCAGCAAAAGCAAATCATCTAGCTGTTTCTTAGCAAGTTTTGGTACAGTTGGTAGAACACCAGAGTACAGACTTGTTCTCTGGAAGGTCTTTAAGTTGCATAAGCATCCGGTCACGGCACTTCTTTTAACGCCCGACCGCAAACAGTTGCTGAGTGGTGACTCAGAGGGCCATCTACTGTCCTGGACACTGCCTGATGAGAGCTTGAGAACTTCCATCAACCAGGGGTAATTGTAGAGTGTGATTGTAGGCATTTTTTTATTTGCCATTGCAACTTTCAAGCCTAATGTATTTTCATTTGGCATGTAATATAACATTTTTTTCAATTTAGGGGCCCCTCTGAATTACAGCAAAAGTGTGGTTAGTCAACATTTCAAGGGCAATCACTTCATGTAAAATTTGGTAAGCACAAGCGCCAGTAAAGGTCCATAGTCTTAGAAATTAGACTTCTGAGCAAAGGGATATAATTCTCTCTTTGATACAAATTCCAGTCATGACGAACCTGAAACAACTGCCTCTTTAAAATGCATTAAACTCAAGTTCTCTTTTAACCCATTTTACACAACTCTGAGATCACCAATCTCGTTAACATCCTTGCAAGTATTCGATTGCTATTATATAATATTATCCATCCGAGCTTACTTCCAAGAAGTATTTCTAGATGGCTTATTGGGAAAAATGGGGGTCTGTATGAACTCCTTCAAGCGTGTTATTTACACAAGTAACCCTATAAATTTTGTATGACAAATAGTTCATTTTTCAGAAATGAGATTGTGTGAAACTAAAACAGAAGAAACAATGGGAGCAAAGAAGTAATAATGTATCAATAAGTAATCCGTATGTTCAAATGCTTTGCATGGGTTTCTTTTGGTGTTTTTTTGTGCTATGCTCAAGTGGCTATGGTAGCTGAAAAATTAGCCTGCAATGGGGACTAGGTGTGCTACTTGAATCGAATCACTTGAAATCGATTAGGATTTGTTTGATGAAAATTGAAAATAAGTTTCATTAAGAATAAATTGAATTGAATATGAATTCAACTTCTGCTGAATCTAATTTGAATTTGTTCGATAATAATTCGATCTGGTTTGTTATATATTTACATACATATATATAAACACTCATACACATACTAAATACACATAATATTTCAAAAATTGAATAGAAAGCATAAGTTATTAAATCGCCTATGGAACAATGTTTAAGAACTATCTCAATTCCACTCCCCTTCATTTCCTTTTTCATGCTTTCCCTAACTGGCTTTTCCCTCCCTTTTTCACTAAATAGTAAAGGCCCATCAATCTTGGAAGAAGGTGATGCTCCCTCTCCTTGTACGAGAAACTGAGTTCCTCCTTGACATCGTTGGCTACCAATTCCAAAATGACAGTAATCATCACTAGAGAAATACGAGCTCTTGTCATTGTCACACTGGTTGCTCTTTAAATATCAAAATCCCATGCTATTCATGCATTTAGTTTTTAGATTTCATTCATCATGATGCATGAAGTGATATTACCATGCTAAGTTATTTGTTGATGTTCATGTAGTTTCAAATAATATGATTTGATTTTATATTTTTAATAGGAACTTGTTCTTGTCTTGTATAAACACTCAATGGTAATCATATGTAATTTCTAATAGCCGTTTACTCTTGTCTTGCTTCAACATGCAATGTTAATCATAACATATTTAGTTTTTCCTCACTATATTCTCTTCAATAAGAATCACAAGTATTAAAAATTATATGTATATATCATCACCAAAAAGAGCAAATTTAGTTTGGAAAAGATATTTATATAATTATAAAAATAGATATTTATTGCATTATATATTATCGATTATGTAATTTTTGTCTTATTTTAGTTTTCTATATTGAAGAATAGAGTTAGAAAATATCATTTTTATATTTTTTTGGTAAAACAATTATATAAACTTTAAATTAGAATAAAAATTTCAAGTTTGAAATAAAATGAATCAAATTTGAATATTCAAAACGTAAAATAAATTGAATTTAAATACAAATAAGTAAATTCATTTAAAATCTGATTCGAGCTTAGATTCGATGTTTTCAAATGAATTGAATTCGAGCCCTAGTGGATCCAAAGATATTTGATTTGATTAGCACCCTTGGTGGCAGCAAGTCCAGAGTTGTGGTATCTTTAGTTGGTTAATCCACTTTTGAAGTTGCCTGCCACAATACATATTAAGGGATAGAACTTGGCCGGTGGTGGGAGGATGAGGGAGACCTGACTAGCCAACATCGAGTCGTAGACCATTGTTGATAGCGTACTGTGGGGTTATGATTTTGGAAGGATCATGACATGGATAGATGGATGTTAGCAATAAAGTTTAAAACAGACTCCATGTACAAGTGTTGTGTATGGACCCTTGAGGATCCACCTAAGGGGTTAAATCCCTTAGTTGTAAATGGACCTTCAAGAGAAAGAGGGACCCTGATGATAAGGTAGAGACCTTCAAAGCATGGCTCATGGCCAAAGGCTACACATGAAGATAAGACATCGCTTGCATTGAGATTTGCTCTTCCATGGCCCTGTGTATGCCCATCATTATATTACTAACTGTAGCTACACAACTTGACTGTGACATCTAGAAGATGGAAGTCAAGGTTGCATTCCAGAATGGATACCTCAACGAAGATATTGATATGAAGTAGTTCTATGGCTTCATCGTCGGCTAAGGAGCTCCATCTATGGACCACAACATGCTTCTTAAAGTTGGGACATCCAATTTGATGAAATCATAAAGGTTATGATTTCAGACAGATTGCTGATGAGCCATACGAAGCTGAATGGGAGTGTCATAGTATTTATCGTGATAAATGTATATGAAACCGAAATCATATGGAATGATATAAGGATAGTGACAAGTGTTTTATAATCATCATCACATATCTTTGATATAAAAGATCTCAAGAATGCCTCTAACGTCTTAGTTTTGAATTTGTTCAGAAGAAAAGAGGACATTAGGAACCATCACATAAATGGTACTATTTTAGCATAAAGGTATTCTGATAAAAATAATATAAGTCCCTTGTTGGTTATGTTAACTACTACGTTGTGATACAAGGCACTATGACTACTTTAACAAGATTGAGTATTGGTTGCATAAGATGCGACATTCGCATTGGATGTATACAATGTTATCAAAGGATATGCATGTTTGTAAAATGACTTAACATAGTCTCCGAAGATAAAGTGACTAATCAACTGATAGAGATGTATATATACATGGCTTATTTTCATCACACAAGTGTGGGTTTAAAGATTAACCCTTTAGTGGCTCTTTGGGCTTGTGGAAGATTGTTGGATATGAGTGCCCTTGGCGAGCCATTATGCAATAAAAGTTACTATAAATAACTCCTTAAATCTGAATTGAAGAATATACTTTGCGTAATAGTTCCCTTTGTACAATTACGGTTATGTACCATGACCATCATGATATTATATAGTTGTTGATACATATATTAGATCATAGAGTTAGTGCATGGTTGAATATCTAAAGAGTTAGATTGAGGAATCAACTGCACTGTCAAGTACTAACAAGAAAGAATCTCCAACCTGAGAAGATGAAAATCCTTCTTCCAAATGCTGACATCGGACCTATCTCTCGATGCATTACCTTTTCATAGGAATAAATATTTGAAGGAGTTAGATGCGTTAGGTCAAAGAGTTGACTTGGCAAGGTTACGATAATCAGGACCTATATCATATGCTGACATGATACATGCACACATCCTCTGACCAAAGATGGATGCATTACTATATGTATGTTTAGTAGACCATTATGTGGATAACCTGGTCAAGGTCTATACACCAACGCTTTCTCAAAGGGTTCATAAAACTTCATTATTGAACTAGAAGACATGAGCTCACTCATGAGATATTGGGATAAATCAAATTCCAATGTTGGTCATCTTGTTTTGGTAATAGGAAAGGATTTGAAGGTATGATATATTTTTTCCAAAAGCATAAGGTCGATACTAACTCTCAATGATCGAACAAGAAACTTACCTATAAATCCCAGAAGGATGTAGGGAGGTAATTTAAATAAACCAACTCGCGCATTGTGGAAGCGTGGAAATCACATCATATGGGATCGAGGTCAACTATTCATACTAATCGACGGGGTAGAAGAATAAGAAAAAATTTTCGATGAAACCACATGACATGGGAACCATTCCCATGTCATTTCATCTTGAAGCATGGTTGTGATTTCAATAGCCTCTAAACAAAGAGGTCTTCTGACTCAAGTCTGATCCGATGCGACTACACTTGCGGGCGTGTTAATGAGATATGTGCTTCCTACAATCCCAAGCAATGATCCAAGCAAGGAACTTCTTGATTTCATCTCAGAAAATCCTTCATCTTCTTCATGAACATGAAGCACCAAAGGAAATGTAGTTCCTTAAGCAATTGATCAGGTAACACGATGGCAACGCGACAACAATTGCAGTCTCCACAACTAGACAGGGGACAACCAATGGTTGAAGATGATGGTGTAGACGTGTGGTGTAGAAAATGAGTGAGTGAGAGAGAGAATACTTATGCAACAATTACATTCCATTAAAGAGGGCTAGGGTTAGCCTTTCTTTTATAACAAATTAGATGTCCACATATCCCAATCCATGTGCACATATAATTATTAGTGTAGATTAATTTGTGCTTTTAAATCAATGACCTAGATTTTTGTTGCGACAATTTGCAATAAAAATTATTTCACTTTAAAAAATAAATAATATTGAAGATTTTCTTCAATAAATTTAATTTCCATTAAATCAATTTCATGTGGAATAATAGAAAGGAGGAGACTCTCCTTCCTCATTAGGATGGATGGCCACCATGGAGTCATTTTCCATGTGGTCTCTTCTTTCCTTATGGATGAGATTCTCATATCACACCATATTTTCTACATGCTTACAACAACTTTTGTTGCTAGAATTTTCATGAAAATAATTCCAAATTATTTTATGACAATTCCAATCATGTCATTGACAATTATTAATCATATTCAACCATCCAATATTAAATGTGAATCGCATTTACATTAAATTATGTAATGTAAATCCAATTCACATTAACATATTAATTATGAATCTCATTCACAATTAAATCTCTCCATGATATTGTGGATCATATCCACATTATCCATGATTATTGTAGATAGTGTTATCCACATAAATCATATCCATGATAATTAAATACAATTTAATTATTCAAGATGTTTCTCTATACATGTTTGAATAATGTGAATCATATCCACATTATTTGTTATAATTAAATCTAATTATCTAATTTTATAGAGCTCTGATAATGTTTTGTGGAACAATTGTCGATCCCTTTCAAGGATTGTGTGCCTTCTCCTCAGATACTTGAAGATAAAGGTCATGGTAATTTTATAGTCCATGTGTAGTGAATTAGATAGTGAGATTAATTTCACATCTAGATCTAGAAAACGCTTAAAGGTGTCTGATCATGACAGATATAATATCATATCTTCTCATTATTTTTGAATCATATTCGGATCAATGTCCAACATTTGGACTAAGATTGGATAACTAGTCTACTGAGTGGAGTCACTAAAATCCAAACATGTTTCGTCATTCCCTCAGAATGGAAGTGTCACTGTATACAACCATTTAAGATTACATCACATTCGAGTACTCCTAATACCCATACATCATACATACTAGAAGACCTAGAATAAACCCAAAGTTCTGATCTTATTTGAACTATCTCCTTCAGAGTTTTATCATTAGGTTTTTCATTCAATCATTGGGAATAGGTATCAACCATATGCTTTCCAAAAGCATACATCATACTTACAAATCCTATCTTGTTTCCAAAATAAGACAGTCAACATTAGAATTTGGTTTATCCTAATATATCATGATTGAGATCATGTCTTCCAATTCAGTAATGAGCATGTATGATCCCTTTGTGAGATCACATTACTCATATGTCCTTATATGCATACCAGCTTGACAGTGTATAGACCCTGATTAGGTCATCAATCTAATGATCTGCCTAATTTACATAGTTAGATATATAGTAATACATCTTCGGTCAGAGGATATGTGCCTATACGTGACATCATACGATATAGATCTTAGTTATCTCGATCCCGTTAAGTCAACTCTTTGACCTAACTCATCCAACACCTCTGAATCTATATTCCTATGAAGAAGACTTGCATCAAAAGGTCAGTCAGATGTCAGCTCTTCGAGTAAGGATTACCATCTCCTTCTCTAGCCAGAGATCCCTTCTTGATAATTACTTGATGTGTGGTTGATGTTGGACATGCGAGCCCACAGAGAGCCATTATGCAATAAATGTTATTGCAAAATCATCCCCTAATGTGAAATGAAGAATAACTAATTTTTATAATAGGTCCCTTAATACAATTAGGATTATGTATCATTTCCATCTTGATGATCATACAATTGTTGATTCAATTATTGAATCACAGAGGCTGGTACTTAGATGAATATCTAAAGAGTTAGATTGAGGACTCATCAAGCACCGTCAAATGATTATTAAGAGATGATCTCTAGCCTAAGTAGGAGATGACAATCCTTTCTCTAATGGGTTGATATTTAACTGACCTCTCGATACAGGTCCTGTGCATATGAATAGAGATTCGAGGTTTTAGATAAGTTAGGTAAAAGAGTTGACTTAACGAGATCGAGATAACCAAAGACCTATGTCATATGCTGTCACAATATAGGCAAACATCCTTTGATATATGTCCGAGTATCTAAATCTGACAAAATGATAAGTTGGTGGCCTAATCAAGGTCTATACACCTACGCGCTAGTGCATACAAGGGCATATGAGTGATACGATCTCTCAAAGGGATCATACAGTTTCATTTACGGAACCGGAAGACATGAGCTCGCTCAAAAGCTTGATTGTATTTATACGTTTGATATATGGATTTGGAAACTATATGATCAACACCTAGGTATGATATATGATTTTGGAAAGTATATGATCAATATTGAACCCCAATGATCAAATGAGAAACTTAATGATAAAATCATGAAGGAGACAATCTAAATAAGATCTAGAACTTCAGGTTTATTCTAGGTCTTCCAGTATGCAGGATATACATGTATTAGGAATACCTGAGGGTGATGTGATCAATAAATGATTGTATAACCATGACGCTTCCATTCTGAGGGAGTGATGAAATAGGTTTTGATTTTAATGACTCCTCTCAGTAGAGAAGTAATCTAATCTGGGTCCAAATGTTGGACAGTCATCTGATTGTAATTCAAACGCAATGAGAAGATTATATTCACAGCTTTGATTTAATCAAACATCTATGGTAGGTCCCTGAGATCTGAATATGAGATTTGATCTCAATATCCAAGTCACTACACACAGAACGTACAATCACACTGTCCTTATCTCCAAGTATCCGCGGAGAAAGCGCATTATCTTGAAAGAGTTCAAGGATAATTTCATTATTGATAATGTGTCTAAGCATTGAGAAAAATTGATAGTTAAATGTGATTTAATTATCATGAATAATATGAATTTGATTCATATTATATAAGGAGAATTATTTAAGTAATTAAATGTGATTTAATTATCAAAGGTGTGAATAATGTGAGTGTGATTCATATTATTTGGACACGTGTGAATAATAATCTAAGATAATTAAATATGATTTAATTATCATGGATACGAATAGTATGGATAGCACTATCCATATCAATGATATATTATAAATGTTATTTATAATATATAAGTGAGAGAGAGCCATTTGTAAGTTACATTTAAAATTTAAGTGTTCATGTGAATTGGATTCACATTGGGAAATTAATTAAAAATGTGATTTACATTTTATTTTGGGTTGTGAATGTGATACAAAAATTTCTAATGGCATGATTGATATTTCACAAAATAATTTGGAATTATTTTTATGGCATAACTTGCAATAAAAGTTGTTGCAAATTTTGGAGATTCTCATGAGATATGCAATCTCATGAAATAGGAAAAGGAGGCTCCCCTTCCTATTAGGGAGAAGGGACAACCACCATGTCTTATTAGGATTTGTGGTCGTCCACCCCCCTTATAGAAGGTGGCTAGCCTCCTTCCTATTTCTCTAAGATAAATTGATTTAATAAAAATTAATTTATATTTATTATTATTCAATATAGTTAATTTATTTTAATTAATTGTTGTTGTGTTTTTAACAACAAAATCATGGCCATTGAAAGAACACAAATCAATCTCCACCATTGGTTTGTGTTGTCCATGGAGTGAGATCCATAGAATCCCAAAATCTTATATAAGAAGAGGCAACCCTATCTCTTCATAATAACACAACAATTATATGTTCTCTCCCTCTCTCTCTACATGCCAAGCCTCTCTCTCTCCTCCTTAGAGTGGTTGTCCACTTTAAACCTAAAGAGGGTCGTCATCGCCACGCCGTTGTGCTGCCTCTTTGATTGTTCGTGGATCTCCGTCTCCTTTGGTGCATCTTGCTTGTGAAGAATACATTGGATTACGTGATACTAGATCAAGAGATTCGTCGCTTGGATCATCAACATGGATTGCGAGGAGCGCTCATTTCTTCAACATGCTCGTAAGTGTCTTCTCCATTAGATCAGATTTGGAATAGGAGGTCTCTTACTTTAGAGACTCTATTGCAACCACTCTTCAAGTGGTAACCTTAATACCTTCATGTGGTAAAATGAAATGATCCAAGAAGTGTTTTCTGATCATGTGGTCTCATTGCTTTTAAATTTTTTAAATTCTGCTGCCCCCGATCGTATATGATGCGATCTTCGTACTTCCATGATGCGCTTAAGAATTTCTCCATAACCTTGAAGTGGTATCAGAGCCATAGGTCAGAGGTTTTGGATATTGATCTTTAAACCTAAGATGACATGAGCATTTTTAGTTGTGCTGATTTTCATCGTATTTTATTCACGCAATCCTATTTTTTGTGATTGTTTTGCCCGATTTAAGTAACTTAAAACACGAGTTCATCACTTGAATTATGTTCCCCATTATTAACAAACTGTAGGACTTGAGTTTGCATGATTTGGAATCAGGTTTCTCAAGTTATGATCGTTTTAGTAGACATGTGTCCACTATTACGAGAATAGTTTTTTAGAACGTAATCAAGAGATAACCACACTTTAAAATACCTAAAAATGTATGTTTGTCACATGGATTCTATTGCAAATCAAATTGGAAAACCAAGAAAATTTAGTTTTCATGATTTGGAGCTTATTTTGTTCAAGATTTGTTAGTTTTAGTAAACATGTGTCACTGCTGGGAACATAAAAAATTTGGACAAGAATCTTGTGATTGTCATTCAATTAAATCATGGAAATCAATGGTCAATCTCCTAGAATAATTAATTATTAAATATTTTTGTAATATTTAATAATAATTATTATTTTTGAATGATCATAACCAACAAGATAAGATAATTGATTGATCGAATTGGTTACAATGATTCTTCCCTACAAACTTTGTTACTTGAATATGATTGGGGATTTATTTAGAATTCTCCTTATAATATTAATCAAAGTAGTTTTGATAAATATTATATGGTATAACTTTGGTTGAAAGACCAAATATCTCAAATACAATATTATCAAATCACATTATCCTGACCTGAGGAGGATATGGTGTTTAGTTGGGGATTGTTAGGGTAGAAGGTTGCTCCATGAGCAGTCTGTCCTACATCTTGTCTGTACTAGCCATGACAACAGGTAAGGAAAGGAAAATTCTTGAAATGATCACAAGATATTTTCTAATTATTAAAATTTGAACAATACATTTTTTTGAGATTATACCATCATTCAAGTAATAATCAAATGTTTGTTGTTTGAATTGGATTGATAATTGATTTAGTATGATTAGATTAATTATATCTAATTAAAAACTCTATCATGAATAGAGTAGTATTTCCCTTGAAAGAATTAATTATGTGAATACGATTCATAATAATTAATTAGAATTTGAATATAATGTGGAGGATCACATAAGTGACATCTATGGTCTTCCGTTAAGGAGAATGGTTTCGTTACCAGGGATTGTATGTAGGAGACACCTATCTAAAGTGACAACTCCTACATACAAGCGCATCTAGATCGGACTCTTTGATTGTCGAAAGAGTAAGTCCGTATGCGTAGTGACCCCAATATCAGTTCCTCATATTATTGGGGTAATATTGGATTGCACATAGAGAGTGTTATTCATGTTGACGGTTTGTTCAATTAACAATGGGTAAACATCACGTTAGGGATGATGGGCCCGGGAGTTAAAAAGCGAATTGGAAAATATAAGTTGGACTTGCAAGGAGGAATGAGTTCCCGCTTCTATCCGACTGACAGTTTCTCATATTACTAAGATGTATCAAAGATAAGAAAGGATATCCCAGATCTAGCTTGAGATATAATGGTAAGTATATCTCTTGTTTTGAAAGTAAATAAGACAACGAACTTTCAGAGTTGACAAGGCAAGACAACTTTGATATTAAAACTCCTAAATCAAAGTAAAATTTGTATTATGCAAATTATCTTATTTTAGATAACCAACATTAAATCCACTCAAAATTATACTCAGTAGTAACCAATAAATATCATGGATTGGATCCATAATATATATATTGTACTTGCAGTTGGATACATAATGTATGTGGTTGCAATATGTAAGCTTCCTCATAATCATGAGGAATGATAATTAAATAGACAATAGGATAACAACCTTGGTTTTGTATGTCTCTATAGTTTTGATCTCTCATCGAATGTGCTTTGAAAGTATAATATTGATGATGATCATAATTATAAAAAATCCTTATAAAAACTTAAGAAGATATTTTGGCTTACATATGTCCTCTCAACATTTAATCATGAATGACATGGTTCACTGCATTATGCAGAATGGTGGCTCGATAAGAGAAGATGTACTCAAAATGTTTGAGTACTTGCCTGAACCAGAGTCTTTGAGTTAAGATGGATGTAGGTATGATGAATGTCATCATTCTACTATCTATACTTTAGTTATTCATGAAGCTTCATAATATTCATATTGTATGAATTGAATGAAGCATGTATAAATGTTAAATCACTCTTATATTAAAATATTTTGAATTCAACATAAGAGATCTTTTGTCTTAAGCAATGGTTGTTTATAGATGAGGAAGCGTAGTGGAAGCATGGGTCTAACCCAAGTTAGAAGAAAAGTCAAAGACTTGACTGTACTTCTATGGTTTCCATACATATGACATCCAAAGAGTTGGATGAATGTCAATACTGCAATAAGCCGATGTACTGATAGTATGGCTATCTATACTATCTAGGATCCTTAGGGAAGGATATGGATAGTGCATTGGGATATTATACATCTACATATAATTTTTGAATTGACTTGCTTATTGTATAAGATCAAAGTCTAATAATTGAATCTCATTCTTCTAATAGCACTTGCAATTGGCTGTAGATGTTTTAAAAGACTGGAAAATTTGGTCTAAAGGTTTATAGTCATCCACATGGATATTGATGCAATTGTTGCAGCAATATCTATAGAATAGACTAACTTCATACTTTTAGTGGGAGGGCCCTTTAGTCTTAGAGAGTGTCTCTATGACCTAGATATTAGAATATATTCATTGTTTATTTCTAAATGTTGAAAATAAATATGTATTCTTGAATAGATTTATCATAAAGAGTTATAATGTATATATTTCAGATAATAATCTAACATCTAGAGGACTCTATTTATTAGAATATTAATGAATCATCATTCATTAACATTTCTAATACTGAAAATTTAACCTTTTTAAGATCAATAAGAGGATGAAGATCATTTGACAATGATCTGTCATCGAGCCTTGGACATATGTTTGTTGATGAGATCAATAGACTAGGAAGAGATGGAACTTTGGACTGTCTGAAATTTCAAATCTTACATACTAGAGAATATTGTATTCAAAGTAAAAATGTCCAATGCACCCTTCTCTGGGAATGATGTTGGATGCCGAGGTACTCAATATCTCATACATATTAATGTATGTGGATCATCTATATCATAATAAACATTAATGATATGTGATATCTATTAATGATTTTTGTGATATGAGATTTCTTCCCTTCACCTTAGAAACCATTGAAATGTTCAAAGATTTCATAATTTTGATTTAGAACCAAAGTTTGAAGGAGGATGAAAGAATTTGATATAATACAGGTAGCAAGTACCCATTAGATTAATTTAAGGAATACCTTATGGAAAAAGGAATATCATTCCTATCTCACTCCTCCTAATACACCTAAACTCAATAGAGTTTTAGAGAGATATAATTGGATCACGTGTGAGATGATTTGATCAATGATGAATATTAGCATAATTATCTCTTAGCTTCCATGTATATATTGTAGTAGAGATACAATATATATCCTTAATAAGATTCCATGCATATCTAAACCCGAAAACCCTCATAAGCTATGGTTTAGAACCTAGCCCAGTGTTGGATACTAGAGAATTTAGAGTTGCTTGATCATAACCATATCATGGATGTAAGCAAGCTGGAATCTAGCACTAATGAAGTGCTACTTCATTAGAAATGTAAAGGATGGTATTGGATACCTACCTTATGACCTTGAGTTTCTTAAAAGATTTCATCTCTGAGGATATGATTCTTAGAGGATGTCCTTCTTGAGAATCAAGATGAAAATGAAGTAAAGGAACTCATTGAATCTTTAGCAGATAATGAGGCTCCTGAAATTGGGAACTAAAAGGACAATTAAAGATGAAACACTCATACTCTTCAAATTAATTTGAGGATGATAATGATCCGACTTCATATGATGATTCTTTTGAAGATCATGGCATAGAAAGATGGATGTTAGAAATAAAGTCTAAAGTAGACTTCATGTATAAGTGTTGTATATGGATCCTCGAGGATCCACCTATATGGGTAAGACCCGTTAAGGTGTAAATGGATCTTCAAGAGAAAGAGGGAACCTAATGAGAAGGTAGAGACCTCCAGAGCACGACTCGTATCCATAAGATACACATGAAGAGAAGACATCACTTGTGATGAGATCTTCAGTGACCTTGCTTAATCCATCTGAATATTGCTAACTATAGCTACACAACTTGACTATGACATCTACAAGATGGAAGTCAAGATTGCATTCCTCTATGAATACCTCTCTGAGGATATTCATATGAAGTTGCCCCAGGGCTTCATGGTTGAGGAAAGCAAGGAGTGAAAGATGAAGAATTCCATCTACGGACTCAAATAAGCTTCTTGTACTAGGAAAATCAAATTTAATGAAATTATAAAGGTTATGATTGAAACAAAATCTTGATGAGCTACGTAAAGCTTAGTGGGAGTGCCATTGTGTTCATCGTGCTAAATGTAGATGAAATTCTAATCATTTTGAATGATATAAGGATGAGAATACATGTTTTATAATATGAATATTCCATACTTTAATATGAAAGATGTCAAGGATACCTCTTAGATCTTAGTTCTGAAGTTGTTCAGAAGCAAAGAGAAGAGGGTACTGGAACTGTCACATTAGTAGTATACCTTGGACATATTCCATATTTTTGGGAAAATCCCAATAAAGGCTTCCTTCCCTTAAGATATGGTACATACCTATACGAAGGATATCACCTCAAAGAGTTGAGGAAATGAATGCTAAAACTGTTTGCCCTTGTGCATCAATTATGAGAAGCCTGGTGTATGTTAGATGTGTACAGAAGTCAGATTTCTGCCATGCAGTGGGAGTAGTAACTGTTACTAATCCTACTATGGAGATAAAACACTTGATTGCAATAATAAAAACACCTTCAAAGAAGATAAGATTTTTGAGATAGAGATCTCAAAGTCTTATCTACAAGAACCTAAGACTTTATAGATAGTGCTCTAAAAGGTCTTAACTACAGATGCCTTATAAGACTTAAGACGTGGTCTTAGTCTTAGGAGATAGAGATATCTGTGAATAAGGGCATTCTGATAAAGATAATAGAAATTACATATTGGATATAATAATTATTGAGTTATAATGTCAAGGACACTATAGCTGCTTTAACAAAATTGAGTATTGATTGCATAGGATGCAACATTCGCATTGGATGCGAGCACTGTTACTAGAGGATATGCAAGTACCATAAAAGGACTTGGCATAGTCTCTCTGAAAAATGACTAGTCCGCTTACGTAACTGTTTTTCTAAAAGAGCTTATGGTTAGCACATGAGTATGAGTTTAAAGATTAGCTCATTAATGGCCCTTTGGGCTTGTGGGAGATTGTTGGACATGCGAGCCCACGATGAGCCATTATGCAATAATTGTTATTGCAAAATCATTCCATGACTGAAATGAAGAAACAACTAATTTTCATAGTAAGTCCCTTAGTATAATTAGAGTTATGTACCATGGCCATCTTGATGATCATACAACAGTTGATTCGATTGTTGAATCATAGAGGTTGGTGCTTGGATGAATATCTAAAGAGTTAGATTGAGGATTCATCAAGCACCGTCAAATGATTATTAAGAGATGATCTCCAGCCTGAGTAGGAGATGGCAATCCTTTCTCTAATAGGCTGATATCTAACTGGCCTCTTGATGCAGGTCTTCTGTATAGGAATAGAGATTCGGATGTGTTAGATAAGTTAGGTAAAAGAGTTGACTTAACAAGAACGAGATAACCAAAGAACTATATCGTATGCTATCATGATAGAAGCACACATCCTCTAATCAGAGATAGATGTTTTACTATATGTTTTGAGTATGTACATATGGTCGATCGATAGGTTGATGGCCTAATCAAGGTTTATACACCAGCGCGTTGGTGTGCATACAAGGGAATATGAGTGATACAATCTCTTAAAGGAATCATACAGGTTCATTTAACTAATCGAAAGACATGCACTCAGTCATGAGATATTGGGATCAAATATCATGCACGGTCGTCTCGCTTTGGACCCAATGGTCAAATGAGAAGCTTAATGATATAACCATGAAGGAGAGAGTCTAAATAAGATCTCAAACTTCGGGTTTATTCTAGATCTTCAATTATGCATGATGTAGAGGTATTAGGAATACCTGATGATGATGTGATCAATAAACGATTGTATAACCTTGACGTTTTCATTCCGAGGGAGTGATGAAACATGTATGGATTTTAGTTACTCCTTTCAGTAGAGAAGTAATCTGATCTTCGTCCAAATGTTGGACAATCATTTAAATGTGATTCAAATGCAATGAGAAGATTAGATTCACAGCTTTGATTTAATCAAACATTTGTATGAGGTCCTCGAGATCTGGATTTGAGATTTGATCTCAATATCCAAGTCACTATCTGCGGAATGCACAATCAGATTGTACTTATCTCCAAGTATCCACGAAGAAAGCATATCCTTGAAAGAGTTCAAGGATAATTTTATTGTTAATAACGTGTCTGAGCATTGAAGAAAATTGATAGATAAATGCAATTTAATTATCATGAATAATATAAATTTGATTAATATTTTATAATGAGAATTATCTAAGATAATTGAATGTTATTGAATTATCAGAGATGTGAATAATGTAAATGTGATCCATATTATTTGAGCATGTTAGAATAAAGATATAGAATACTAAATATGATTTAATTATCATGGATATGAATAATGTGTATAGCACTATCCATATCAATCATATATATTATAAATATTATTTATAATATGTAAGAGAGAGAGGTATTTGTAAATAACATTTACAATTTAAATGTTGATTTGAATTAGATTCACATTGGACAATTAATTTAAAATGTATGTTATATTTTATTTTGGGTTGTGAATGTGATTCACAAAATTCCAATGACATGATTGATATTTCACAAAATAATTTGGAATTATTTTGTGAGATAATTTGCATTAAACGTTGTTGCAAATTTTGGAGATTCTCATGAGATATGCAATCTCATGAAATAGGAAAAGGATGCACCCCTTCCTATTAGGGAGAGGGGATGACCACAAAGTCCTATTAGGAGTTATTACTGTCCACCCCGCTTATGGACGGTGGCTAGCCTTCTTCCTATTTCTCCAACATAAATCGATTTAATAATTTATATTATTTATTATTCGATATAGTTAATTTAATTAAATTAATTATTATTGTGTTTTTAACAACAAAATCATGGCCATTGAAAGAAACACAAATCAATATCCACCATTGGATTTATATTGTACATGGATAGAGATCCATGGAATCCCAAAATATTATATAAGAAGAGGCAATCCTAGCTCTTCATAAGAACACAACAATTTTGTGCTCTCTTCCTCTCTCTCTCTCTCTCTCTATCTCTCTCTCTCTCCAGGCCAAGCCTCTCTCTCCTCCTTAGAATGGTCGTCCACCCAAAACCCTAAAGAGGGTTGTCATGATCACCATGCTATTGTACGACCACTTCAACTATTCATGGATCTTCGTCTCCTTCGGTGCATCTTTCTCATAAAGAAGATGTCAGATCTCGTGAGACAAGATCAGAAGATTCACCGCTTAGATCGTCAACATCGATTGCGAGGAGAATGCATTTCATCAACGCACCTGCATGCGCCTCCTCCTTTGTATTGGACTTGAGACAGGAGGACTCTTACTTTAGAGACTCGATCAAAACCACACTTCAAGAGGTAACCTTAATACTTGTTGGACATGCGATCCCACAACAATCCATTTTGTAATAAATGTTATTGCAAATATCATTCCCTGGTCTGAAATGAAGAACAAGTAATTTTCATAATAGGTCCCTTAATACAATTAGGGTTATGCACCATGGCCATCTTGATGATCATGCAGCTGTTGATTCAATTCCTGAATCATAGAGGCCGGTGCTGGATGAATATCTAAAGAGTTAGATCGAGGACTCATCAAGCATCATCAAATGATTATTAAGAGAGGATCTCCAACCTGAGAAGGAGATGGAAATCATTTCTCTAAAGGCTGATATCTAACCGACCTCTTGATGCATGTCCTTGGCATTGGAATATAGATTCAGAGGTGTTAGATAAGTTAAGTCAAAAAGTTGACTTAACGAGATCGAGATAACTAAAGACCAATGTCATATTTTGTCACGATCTACGCACGCATCATCTGACTGGAGACATATGTGTTACTATATTTCTGAGTACGTACATTTGGCAGACCAATAGATTGATGGCCTAATCAAGGTCTACACGCTTGTACATTGGTGTGCATGCAAGGGCATATGAGTAAGATCTCTCAAGTGGATCATAGAGGTTCATTTACTGAACCAGAAGACATGAGCTCACTCATGAGATATTGGGATCAAATTTCGTGCACGTTCATCTTGCTTAGGAAGCTTGACTGAATTTGTAGGTTTGATATTTACTTTTGGAAAGTATATGATAAACACCTAGATATAATATATACTTTTGTAGAGTATATGATCGATACCGACTCCCAATGATCAAATGAGAAACTTAATGATAAAACCCTGAAGGAGACAATCTAAAATAGATCTAAAACTTTGGGTTTATTCTAGGTCTTCCAGTATGCAGGATGTACATGTATTAGGAATACCTGATGTGATCATAAACGATTGTATAACAATGACGCTTCCATTCTGAGGGAGTGATGAATCAGGTTTGCATTTTAGTGACTCCTCTCATAGAGAGGTGATTTGATCTTAGTCTAAATGTTGGACCTTGATCTTAATGTGATTTAGATACAATGAGAAGATTAGATCTACGACTTTTATTTAATCAAACATCTATGGGAAGTCCGCAAGATCAGGATTTGAGATTTGATCTCAGTATCCAAGTCACTATATGTGAAATGTAGAATTGCCATAACCTTATGTCCAAGTATCCGTGGAGAAAGCACATTATCCTTAAAAGAGTTCAAGGATAATGTCATTATTGATAATGTATCCGAGCATTGAGAAAATTGATAATTAAATGTGATTTATTTATCATGAAAATATGAATTCGATTCATATTATGAAGAGAGTTATCTAAGATAATTGGATGTGATTTAATTATCAAAGATGTGAATAATGTGAATGCGATTCATATTATTTGAGCACACGAGAATAGAGATCCAAGATGATTAAATGAGATTTCATTATCATGGACATGAAAAATGTGGATAGCACTATCCATATTAATCATATATTTATAAATTTGATTTATAATATATAATTAAGAGCTATTGGCAAATAACATTTACAATTTAATATTTATGTGTATTGGATTCATATTGGATATTTAATTGAAAATGTAATTTACATTTTATTTTGGGTTGTGAATGTGATTCACAAATTTTCAATGACATGATTGCAATGTTCACAAAATAAATTGTATTTATTTTTGTTAAATATTTTACAATAAAAGTTGTTGCAAATATAGAGAAAAACATGGAGCAAGTAGCCTCCATGGAATGAGGAAGGAGGAGCCACCTTCCATATGGGAAGGGGGGCGACCACCCTAATCCTATTAGGAGTGGTGGTCGCCCACCCTCTTTATGGAAGGGGGCTTGCCTCCTTCCTATTTCTTTATGGATGATTGATATAATTATGTTAATTTATATTGATGATTTATTCAATATATATATATTTGATTGAATTAAATTAATTGTTGATGTGTTTTACAACAAAATCACGGGCATTGAAAGAAACACAAATAAATCTCTACCATTGGATTTATGTTGTCTATGGATTGAGATCCATGGACTCCCAAAATATTATAAATAGAAGGGTAACCCTAACTCTTTATTTTATTACAACAACTTATGCTCTCTCCCTCTCTCTCTCTCTACATGCCAAGTCTCTCTCTCTCTCTCTCTTGTTGTGGCCATCCACCATGAAGCCCTAGAGAGAGTCGCCATCACTGTCACATCGTCGTTATGTTACCGGATCATTTGCTCGTGGATCTCTGTCAGTGCACCTCTCTCATGAAGGAGACATCGGATCTCAGTGACGAGATTAGGAGATTCATCGCTTGGATCATTAACATGGATTGCGAGGAGCATGTGTTTCATCAACGTGCTTGCAATCGTCTCCTCCATCGGATCGAACTTAAGACTAGTGGTCTCTTCGTTTAGAGACTCGATCACAACCATGCTTCAAGATGTAAATCTAACACTTGTATATGGTTTAAATGAAATGATCCTAGAAGTGTTCTTGCAACATTTAAAATTTTTAAATTCCTTTCCCCCTATCGACTAGTATGACTAGTCATTTCCGATTACATACGATATGATCCTCACGCTTCCATGATGTGCTTAAATATTTTTTCATATCCATCAAGTGGTGTCATAGACATAGTTCAAAGGTTTTGGATACGATCCATAAACCTAAGATGACATGGGCACTTTAAGGTTTGTGAAATTTTATCGCATTTTGTTCATGCAATCCTGTTTTGTATGATTTTTCCTCCCTGATTAGATTTTTTAAACTCAAAAATATTTGTATTATGTTCCCCATTAAATAAGTAAACTTTGTGACTTGAGTTTGCATCATTTGGAATCCACTTGCTCTAGTTATGATCTTTTTAGTGAATATGTATCCATTGTTTCGGGAAGATGAACTATGGCGTGTTTAAGGAGTTTACCAAGGTTTTCATTCGCCTTGAAATGCATGCAAATCACTTGGATTATGTTGTAAATAAAATTAGAAAACCATATAAACTTGTTTTGCATGATTTTTGTTTAAATTGATTGAGATATACTAATTTTGGTAAGTGAGGGTTATTGTTGAAAATTATTTTCCTAATCAAGAACCTTATGATTATCATTTAATCAATTAGTGAAATTAATGGTTAATTTCTTGAAATAGTTATTAATGAATATTTACGAAATATTTGATGTGATTGTTTCCTTAAATGACATTTCCATAACCAAATATGATAAGATAATCAATCTTGACCATAAATTAGTTACAACATTTTCAACAAACATAGTTGCTTGAATAGGATGGGGGATTTGTTTATCAAATCTCCTTATAATATTAATCAAAATAATTTTGATAAATTATATGGTATAACTTCGGTTGAAGGATCGATTATCATCTCAAATACAAAATGATCAAATCATATTATCTTGACCTGAGGCGGATATGGTATTTAGTCGAAGATCGTTGGGATAGCAGGTTGCTCCGTGAGCAGTCTGTCCCACATCTTGTGCATACTGGCCATGACAACGAGTAAGGAAAGGATAATGCTTGAAGCTATCATGACGTATTTTTCTAATATTGAAATTTGAATAACACGTATTTTGAGATTATACCATCCTTCAAGTCAAAATTAAAAATTATTTGTTGGTTGATTGATTGGATTGATAATTGATTTAATATGATTAAATTAATTAGATTTAATTATACACTCTATTGTGAATAGAGTAGTATTTCCCTTTGAAGAATAATTATGTGAATATGATTTATAATAATTAATTAGAAGTTGAACATGATATGGATGATCACATAAGTGGCATCCATGGTCTCCTGTCAAGGCGAAGGTTTTCGTCGTCAGGGATTGTATGTAGGAGACGCCTATCTCAAGTGACAGCTCCTGCATACAAGCACATCTGGGTCGGGCTTTTTGCTTCTTAAAAGAGTAAGGATGTATGCATAGTGACCCCAATATCGGTTCATCATATTATTGGGGTGACATTGGATTGCGTATAGTGAGGGTTATTCCTATTGATGGTTGGTACAATTAACGAAGGTTCAACATCACCTTAGGGGTGGTGGGCCTGGGTGTTAAAGATCGAATTGGGAAATGAAAGTTGGACTTGCAAGGTGGAATGAGTTCCCACTTCTTTTTATCCGAGTTAAAGTTTCTCATATTATTAGGATGTAACAAAGATAAGAAAAGAGATCCCGGATCTTGCTTGAGATATAATGGTAAGTATATCTCTTACATTGAATGTGATTAAAAAAAATCAACTTTCAGTGTTGACAAGTCATGACAACTTCAATATAAAAATTCCTAAATCAAATTGATATATATATATATATATTATCTTATTTCAGATAATCCTCATTAAACCGACTCAATACTACACTCAATAATAACCAGTAAATATCATGAATTATATTCATGATCAAAATATTGTACTTGTAGTTGGACACATAATGTATGTGGTTGCAATGTGCAAGTTTCCTCATAATAATGAGGAATGAAAATTAAATAGACAATAGGACAATAACCCAGGGATTGTGTGTCTCTATAGTCTTGATCTCTCATCGAGTGTGCTTTGGAAGTATCATGTCGATGATGATCGTAATTGTCAAATAATCCTGATAAAATCTAAGAAAATGTTTCTGGTATACATATGTGCTCTCGACATTTAATCATGAATGACATGGTTCACTGCATCATGCATAATGGTGGCTATATAAGAGATGTTGTATTCAAAATGTTTGAGTACCTACCATAACAAAAGTCTTCAAGAGTTAAGATGTATGTAGATATGATGAGTGTCATCACTCTACTATCTATACTGAAATCATTCATGAAGCTTCATAATAACCATATTGTATGAATTGAATGAAGCATGCATAAATGTTGAAATACTCTTATATTGAAATCCTTTGAATTCAACATAGGAGATCCTTCGTCTTAAGCAATGGCTGTCTATAGATGAAGGGGGCACAGTGGGAGCATGGGTCGGACCCAAGTTAGAAGAGAAGTCAAAGAGTTGACTGTACTTTTATGGCTTTCATACATATGACATCCAAAGAGTTGGATGAATGCCAATACTGCAATAAGCCAATGTATTGATAGTATGACTATCTAGACTATCTAAAATCCTTAGAGAAGGATCCGGATGGTGCATCAGGACAATCTATATCTACATATCATAATTGAAATTGACTTACTTATTTGATAAAATTAAAAGTCTAATAATTGTATCTCATTCTTCTAATAACACTTGCAATTGGTTGCATATATTTTAGAAGACTATAAAATTTGATCTTAAGGTTTAATAGTCATCTATATGGAAGTTGATGCAATTGTTGCAATAATCTCTGCTGGATGGACAGACTTCATAATTTCAGTAGGAGAGTCCTTAGTCTTAGAGAATGTCTCTATGACCTAGATATTAGAATACACTCATTGCTTATTTCTAAATGTTGGAAATAAACATGAAGTCTGAAATAGACCTATCATAAAGAGCTACGATAAATATGTTTCAGATTAGTAATCTAACATCTAAGAGGAATCTACTAAATTATAAAATTAATGAGCGATTCATTAATATTTCCAAATATTGAAAATTAAACCTTTAAAGATCAATAACGGGATGAAGATCTGGCATCAAACCTTGGACATAAGTCTATTATTGAGATCAATAGACTAGTAAGAGATGAAACTTTAGAACGTTTGAAATTTCAAATCTTACATACTTGTGAATATTGTATTCAAAGTAAAAATGTCCAATGCACCCTTCTTTGGGAATGGTGTTAGATGCCAAGGTATTCAAGACCTCATACATATTGATGTATGTGGATCATCTCTATCATAATGAACATTAATGATATGTGATATCCGTTGATGATTATGTGTGATATGAAATTTCTTCTCTTCACCTTAGAAACCTTTGAAATGTTCAAAGATTTCACAATTTTTATTTACAACCAAAGTTTGAAGGAAGATGAAATGAAGTTGATCTAACCTAGGTAGCAAGTACCTATTAGATGAATTCAAGGAATACCTTATGGAGAAAGTAAATATCATTTATGTCTCACTCCTCTAAATATACCTAAACTAAACAGAATTATAAGAAGATATAATTGGATCATGTGTGACATGATTTGATCAATGATGAATCTTAGCATAATTACCTCTTAGTTTCCAGGTATATATATGTAGTAGAGACTATAATATATATCCTTAATATGATTCTATGTAAATCTGAACCTCAAACCCCTCATAAGCTATGGTTTGGAACCTAGCCTAGTGTTGGACACTTGAGTATTTAGGGTTGCTTGGTCCATAATTTTGTCATGGATGCAAGTAAGTTGTAATCTAGCATCAGAGAATACTACTTCATTAGGAATATAAAGAATTGTATTGGATACCTACTTTATGGCCTTGACATTCTTAAAAGATCTCATATCTGAGAATGTGATCTTTAGAGGATGACTTTCTTGAGAATCAAGATGAAAATTAAGTAAATGAACTCATTTAATCTTGAGAAGATAATGAAGCTCCTGAAATCAGAAACTAAAAGGATAATTAAATATGAAACACTCATACCTCTTCAAATGAGTTAAGGATGGATTCCATGTGTCAGTTATGTCTGACAATGATATGACTTCATATGATGAAGTATCT
Source organism: Ottelia alismoides (assembly GCA_037367405.1). Classification (NCBI taxonomy): domain Eukaryota; kingdom Viridiplantae; phylum Streptophyta; class Magnoliopsida; order Alismatales; family Hydrocharitaceae; genus Ottelia; species Ottelia alismoides. The sequence goes on from JAZKJV010006663.1 coordinate 222,459, forward strand.
GAGGAGCATGACATGGAAAGAAGGATGTTAGCAATAAAGTCTAAAGTAGACTTCATATACAAATGTTGCATATGGACCTTCGAGGATCCACCTATATGGGCAAGACCCGTTAAGGTTTAAATGGATCTTCAAGAGAAAGAGGGAACCTGATGAGAAGGTAAAGACCTTCAAAGCACGGCTTGTATCCACAAGATACATAGAAAGAAGACATCTCTTGCAACGAGACTTGCTTTCTAGTGACCATGCTTAAACTCATCAAATTATTGCTAATTATAGCTACACTACTTGACTATAACATCTTCAAGATGGAAGTTGAGATTGCATTCTTCTATGAATTCCTCTTCGAGAATATTAATATGAAGTAGCCTCAAGGCTTCATAGTTGAGGAAAACAAGATGTGAAAGCTGAAGAACTCCATCTATGGACTCAAATAAGATTCTTGTAGTTGGAACATTAGATTTGATGAAATTATAAAGGTTATGATTTCAGATACAATCTTTATTAACCTTGTGAAGCTTAGGGAGTGCCACTGTGTTCATTGTGCTAAATGTAGATGATATCCTAATCATTTAGAATTATATAAGGATGATAATAAGTATTTTATAATCTAGCTATTTCATACCTTGAGATATGTTCTCAATGATTCCTCTTAGATTTTAGTTCTGAAGTTGTTTATAAGCAAATAGAAGAGGGTATTGGGACCATCACATTAGTGGTACACCTTGGACATGTTTCCTTTTTCTGTAAAATTCCAAGAAAGGCTTCTTTCCCTTAAGACATGGTACTGACCTATCTGAAGGGATATCGCCTCAAAGAGTTGAGGATGTGAATACCAAAGCTACATGCCCTAGTACATTAGCTGTGGGAAGCTCTGTGTATAGTAGATGTGACGAAAGCCAAATATCTGCCATGCAGTTACTAATCCTACTATGGAGATAAAATACTTGACTGCAGTAATAAAAACACCTTTAAAGATGACAAGACTTTCGATATAGTGATCTATAAGTTTTATCTTCACGAACTTAATACTTTATAGATAGTGATCTAAAAGGTCTTAACTATAGATACCTTAGGAGATAGAGATCTCCATGAATAAGGATTGCATAAGATGCAACATTCGTATTGGATGAGAGCACTATTACTAGGAGATATGTAAGTTCCGTAAAAGGACTTGGCATAGTCTCTCAGGAACAGAGTGACTGATCAGTTTACCTTGCTATTTTTTATATAGACTATGATTGTCATATGAGTGTGGTATTAAAGATTAGCCCATTGACTCTTTGGGCTAGTGGGAGATTGTTGGACATGCGAGCCCACGGTGGCCATTTTGCAATAAATGTTATTTCAAATATCATTTCCTGATCTGAAATGAAGAACAATTAATTTAAATAATAGGTACCTTAGTACAATTAGGGTTATGTACCATGACCATCTTGATGATCATACAACTATTGATTCAATTGTTGATTCATAAAAGCTGGTGCTTGGAAGAATATATAAAGAGTTAGATTGATGACTCATCAAGCACCATCAAATGACTATTAAGAGAGGATCTCCAACCTGAGAAGGAGATGGTAATCCTTTCTCTAAAGGCTGATATCTAACTGACCTCTTGATGCAGGTCCTCTGCATAGGAATAGAGATTCATAGGTGTTAGATAAGTTAAGTCAAAGAGTTGACTTAATGAGATCGAGATAACTAAATACATATGTCTTATGCTGTCATGATATAGGCACGCATCATCTGACCAGAGACATATGTGTTACTATATGTCTAAGTATGTACATTTGACAGACCAATAGGTTGATAGCCTAATCAAGGTCTATATACCAGCGCGCTAGTATGCATGCAAGGGCATATGAGTAATACGATCTCTAAAAGTGATCATACATGTTCATCTAATGAACCAGAATACATGAGCTCAATCATGAGATATTGAGTTCAAAATCCATGCACGTCATCTCTCTTTGGATGCTTGACTGGATTTGTAGGTTTGATATATACTATTAGAAAGTATATGATCAACACCTAGGTATGATATATGCTTTTGAAAAGTATAAGATTGATACCGACTCCCAATGATAAAATGAGAAACTCAATGATAAAACCCTGAAGGAGATAGTCTAAAATAGATCTAAAACTTTTGATTTATTTTAGGTCTTCCAGTATGTAGGATGTACATGTATTAGGAATACCTGAGGGTGATATGATCATAAACGATTGTATAACAATGGCACTTCCATTCCGAGGGAGTGATGAAATATGTTTGGATTTTAATGACTCCTCTCATAGAGAAGTGAATTGATCTTAGTCCAAATGTTGGACCTTGATCTGAATGTGATTCAGATACAATGAGAAGATTAGATCTACGTCTTCGATCTAATCAAACATCTATTGGAGGTCCGCATGATCTGGATTTGAGATTTGATCTCAATATTCAAGTCATTATACATGGAACGCACAATTGCCTTGTCCTTATCTTCAAATATCCGCGGAGAAAGCGCATTATCATTGAAAGAGTTCAAGGATAATTTCAATGTTGATAATGTATCCGAGCATTGAGAAAATTGATAATTAATGTTATTTAATTATCATGAACAATATGAATTTGATTCATATTATGAAGAGAGTTACCTAAGATAATTGAATATGATTTAATTATCAAAGATGTGAATAATGTGAATGTGATTCATATTATTTGGGCACATGAGAATATATGTTTAAGATGATTAAATGAGACTTAACTATCATGGGCATGAATGATTTGGATATCACTATCCATATTAATCATATATATTATAAATTGATTTATAATATATAAGAGAGAGCTATTGGTAAATAACATTTACAATTTAATATTGGTGTGAATTGGATCCACATTGGATATTTAATTGAAGATGTAATTTACATTTTATTTTGAGTTCTGAATGTGATCCACAAACTTCCAATGGCATGATTGCAATGTTCACAATATAAATTATTTTTATTTTGGTGAAATAATTTGCAACAAAAGTTGTTGCAAAATAGAGAGAAAATCATGAAGCAAGTAGCCTCCATGGAATGAGGAAAGAGGAGCCACCTTCCATATGGGAAGGGGGGACGACCACCCTAATTTTATTTAGAGTGGTGGCCGTTCATTCTCCTTATGGAAGGAGGCTTGCCACCTTCCTATTTCTCGATGGATGATTGACTTAATTATGTTAATTTATATTGATGATTTGATTTAATTAAATATTTATTGTTATGTTTTACAACAAAATCATGGCCATTGGAAGGAACACAAATCAATCTCTCCCATTGGATTTGTGTTGTCCATGGATTGAGATCCATGGACCCCCAAAATATTATAAATAGATGGGTAACCCTAGCTCTTCATTTTAGACAACAACATATGCTCTTTTCCTCTCTCTCTCTCTCTCTACAAGCCAAGTCTCTCTCTCTCTCTCTTTCATTGTGGCCTTCTACCATGGAGCCCTAAAGATAGTCTTCATCACCGTCGCATCGTCGTTATGCTACTGGATCATTTGCTCATGGATCTCCATCTCCTTCAGTTCCCTCGCTCATGAAGAAGACATCAGATCTCGTGTGACGAGATCAGGAGATTCACCGCTTGGATCATCAATGTCACGACCCCAATTCTGGAACGTAGGATCCTCCCATATCCGAATCTAGTTACTCATCAATAATTTATCCAGCAATCACACATAACATTCAGAAACAAATTACAAATAAAAATACTCAAAAAGAAGTATCTAATACTTTTCCATTCACAAAATAAAGTTTACATGATCCATTGTCCGACTACAACCCTTTACATGTACATCAGCTGGAAGGAAATACACAAAATATTACTAAACACCTTAGAGAGTAAAGCTACTGTGGCTGGCTGGATGGCTAAAGTCCTTGCGATGGCTCACAGACACCTGTTGGGTTTTCCAATAAATCATAGGATAACAATTAGCGAGTGCTAAGTAATGAAGAAGAGAAAAGTAAACAAATTGTGTAATTTTGCAAAACTTGTTGTCATTAAAAGTTACAATCCTTTCTTTAATTTAAGTTATATTCCTTTCTATTCCACATTAGGGATTAGTACAGGGGAACCTCACCATTCTTGGACTCTAAAGCTGTGGATACTTCAGGATTGGACATTGCGTTGATCTGGTGAGCTTATGCTGTCACACGTCTACTCAACCAATCCTCCAATACTACCCTGACAATTTTCCCTTTCTTTTATTAATCAGGGTTTTAAACCCTCAACCTGGAACACAAAGGAGCACACCGTCCTCGAGGACCCGATTGGTTAAAACCTCAGGCTAACCTTTAATCATATAACCTAGCAGCTTTAAATACATGTTATCGTGACCCAGACGCTATTGAACTAACCGTGCCTCCACATGGCACGACCACATCTTCCGCCGTTCAACCCAAATAAACTGGCACCCGGTACCACGCGTTGCAAATCATTCATTTCGTGCGTACTTATCAAAACAAGGCAACCGTAAATCACCTAGGTAGGGCCACACCAATATGGGTTCCTTCTGACAAACCTACAGGTTGCATGCCCGACCTGTAGTTCTACTCCCAGTCATTTCTTAACGTAATACACAATCCTTTTAAGGATCCAACTCAAAACACATCAATTCCCATGATGTAATTCCTCCGTTAAGCCTTAGATTAGCATAACCATAAATACTGAGTATAGACGTACATATATATTAATTGGTATTTATATACTCATATTTATGCTCATTTTAACTTCCAAACCCTAACTTTCCAAGCCACTGCATCAATTCGATGCTTAGAGCTTATTTTAGTGGAAATCACAAAGAAACTTTTCATATTTTCTCAAAAATTGTCAAATTAGGGTTCTTCGTAGCAAAGAACATAAAAATCAGAAATTTCAACGATCTCATATGAAAACCCAATAGCAAAAGGAAGGATCTCTCTCTTGTATACAGTTCTTTATCGTGATTCTCTTTCAAAAGGACGATTTATGGCTCCTGAAATGATCGAATTTCATTTTCATGTCAAAAATACTAAGAACATGCCAAGAAGGCGAAGAACACAAAGAACACGAAGAACACACAAAGAACAAAAAAAATGGAAGAACATATTTTCTCTTGAAATTTCGACAGAGCTTCCCCTTATACAGGGTGATATTTCTAAGAAACTTTCGGCAGAATTTCCCCTTATATCGGGACATATTTCTAAGAAAATTTTGGCAGAGTTTCCTCTTATAAAATTATCGAAAGAAAAACAACAAGGAAACTGAACATGAATCGAGAACCTAACTCACGAAGCAAACTAAGTAAGACAGGATCGTACCTTCCTCCTTCTCGTTCTCCCAGCAGCGCTTCGCTAGTGCTCCTTCCTCACCTCCTACTCCTCCCGACCTCTCGACCCTAGCCCTTGGGGTGGTGGTGGTAGTGGAAATCATAGAGAATGAATGGGTAGGGGGCTATTTATAGGCTCTAGAAAAACACTAACCATGGTTAGAAAATCATGGTTTAGGCCTTAATCACGGTTAGCGGCCCATGATTTTAGCCCATGGTTTTGGCCAAAACTTATCCAAAACTTAGGGCTTAAGTTAGAAAAATTCAGAGGATTCTAGATTCGCTAATGAGCTTAATTAACGCTAATCGTGATTAACTTTCTCTAATCACGATTTAACTTTCACAGCTTAGGCTTATCTTTTGGTAACTATTGATTAGTGCTCGCTAATGGTCATTAGTAGTTTTCAATCCGTCATTAGTTTCCTTAATCATGATTAATCTGTCTTAATGACAGTTACTAAGGTTTAATGACATTTTATGCCTCCTTACTTCTCTTTCTTCCGAAAATCATAACAAATCGAAACGAAGTCCGATTCACACGAAACGAATTCCATTAGTTTCCTCTTGATGAGTCAGATCTTATTATATAAGATTCGAGACCTAGTTTAAGGCTTTACAATTATAACAACCTTAAAGGAAGTCTCGTCCTCAAGACTAGAAATACATGCATAACAACCTTAAAGAGGGCTGAGACTATAAAAACCTTAAAGAGAATGAACGCCATTTCATTTATAATGAACATCTACAAAATACATAGTTTTATCATTCAAACAAGTACGGGTACTTTTCTTTCATTTCTACCTCAGATCCCCATGTAGATTCTTCAAACTCTTGGTTGTGCGACAACACTTTAACTAGAGGTACCTCCTTGTTCCTCAACTTCTTGATATCCCTGTCTAGTATTTGCACATGTATTTCTTGGTATGTCAAGTATGGTTCAACATGTAGATCATCATAGCTTATCTTATGCTCATGATCCTTGATATACTTTCTCATATTTGATAAATGAAAAACATCATGTATTGCTGAAAGGAGTGGAGGAAGTGCAAGTCTATAGGCGACTTTTCCAATCCTTTGAATGATTTCAAAGGGACCCACAAACCTAGATGCTAACTTCCCACGTAAGCCAAACCTATGAACACCCTTTATATGTGATAATTTGAGAAATACAAAGTCACCTACCTCAAATTCAAGGTCTCTTTGCCTGGTATCACTATAGCTTTTCTGGCAACTCTGGGTAGTTATTAGTCTTTTTCGAGCAAGCTCTACAGCTTCCCGTGTCTCCTGGAGTCTTTTTGAATCATAAAGGTTCTTTATCCCGACCTCTTGCCAACACAAAGGAGTAGTACACCTACGTCCATATAGTACTTCAAATGGTGACATGCCAATACTTGCATGGTAACAATTGTTGTAGGTGAATTTTGCAAGAGGCAAATGTTTAATCCATGATCCTTCCATTCTAAGGCACACACTCGTAGCATATCCTCTAGTGTCTGAATCTTACGTTCTGACTGACGGTCTGTTTGTAGATGATATGTTGTGCTCAAGCATAACTGTGTATACCTAAGGCTTTCATGAAGTTCTCCCAATAGTGTGAGGTGAATCGTGAATCTCGATCGGAAACTACTTCCTTTGGGATACCATGGAGGTGGATCACATGTGTAATATATAACTCAGCAAGATGGACTGGAGTGAAAGATAGGCTTATTGGAATAAAGTGTGCCACCTTGGTTAGGCGATCTATTATAACCCATATACTATCTTTACCACCAGTCATCTGAGGTATGCCAGTAACGAAGTCCATGGAAATGCTTTCCCATTTCCACTCAGGTATAGGGAGGGGTTGTAACAATCCTAGTGGCTTTTCGTGTGAAGCTTTTACCTGTTGGCAAGTAAAATATGAATTTACAAACTTAGCAAAATCCTTCTTCGTTCCTGGCCACCAAAAGTTTTAACGAAGATCCCTATACATCTTCGTAGTTCCTGGATAATAGATAATCTAGAGCAATGTGCTTCACACAATATGTCTTTCGTCAGTTCAGGTGTGTTTGGTACACAAATTCAATGATCGTTATATAGTGACCCACCTTGTATCTGGAATCCCTCTATCTCATTCTTCTCAAGTTGTTGTCTCAAGTTTTTAAGGACTGGATCATCCTCATGTCCTTTCTTTATGATATCCCAGATCTCTGGTTTGTATCGGTGAGGAATAGTTATAATATCAACACTACTATCAAATGGTTTCCATTCACTAAATGTTGATAGAAAAACCCAGAAGTGGATAGCACTCACTAACCCAGGTGAATAAGTTCTTCTGCTAAGGGCATCTGTTATGACGTTTTCCTTACTAGGGTGGTAGGAGATAGTGCAATCATAATCTTTCAACAACTCTAGCCACTGTCTCTGTCTCATATTGAGCTCCTTTTGATTAAACATATATTTCAAGCTTTTATGATCGGTGAAGATTTCAAAAGTAATACCATACAGATAGTGTCTCCATATCTTTAAAGCGAAAACTACGACAGCTAATTCATGGTCATGTGTTGGGTAGTTCTTCTCATGTGTTCTGAGCTGTCGTGATGCATAAGTGTTGCTACAGGAAATTTCCAGGATCGAAAATTAAAGGTATGATATGTAAATGTTGTTGTTATCCCCAAAAATCCCGTGACAAACAAACAAATTTTTTTCTCAAGCTGCAAAATTAATTAAAAGTGAATAATAAAGCAAGAGAAATATTTTGCTACTTATTTACCTATATAGCGGACAAGATCAAACTCAGGAAGACTACAATTCCCGAGGGTTATTCAATTAATCAACAAAAATTCAATTAAAAGAAAAAGAAAATCTCAAAGGCAAACTATCCTTGGTTTTTGTGGAATTTTTCTCTTTTATTTTTTTAAATTTTTTCTATTTTTTTTCTGATTTTCAATTTTTTAGTGATTTTAATTTTGCAATTTTTTTACTTTTAAATCAAGAATTATATGCACAAGATAAGAAAAATGCACACCAACTATTTTTTTATTTTTCAATTATATCCAAAATGATAAGAAAAATCCGGAGAAAATATTTTTGGATTTTAAGGGTTTTGAAATATTTTTGATATTTTTTGTAGAATTTTCGGATGTTTTTATATTTTTCTAAAAATCAAACAGTGACAAAAATAGAAACAGTGCACAACTTGGAGTAATTGGCAACTTAAAAATATTTTAAGTGCCCAAAACACCTGCAATTATTTTTATGATAAAATAAGGATAAATATCTACAAACAAAGACTGAAATCAAGATTTTTTGATTTTATAGAATTTTTTATGATTTTTATAAGATGTTTAGTATTTTTAAATTTTTTGGGTTTAATAAATAGTTAATACATAAAATTTGGAAAGAATTTAAAAGAAAATGAAATAAAACTACTCTATTTTTTCGGAATTTTTAGTGCTATATTCAAATTTTTATGAATTTTTGAAATTCAAGAAAAAAGACATTATTTTTTGATTTTTAAATAATAATAAATGATGACAAAACTGAATGAAAAATTAATAAAATGAACATGCACGTAATAGGAGTATATACAAATTTTTGTAAAATTTTCAGAACAAATACCACATTTATTTCAATGAAAAAATGAACCAGTAAATAGTCTGGAAATGAGAGACTAAAATGTCAATATTTGAAGTTTTGGAATTAAAACGTAACAATAAATAAAGTGTGGACGAAAAGCATAAATTACCAAAAAAAATCGTGGACAACACGTGCTTGCGGAAGTGGCAGGGGTCTTCTCGTAATTCTAGAAATGCCCAAGGGATAAGTTGTAAATGTTCAATATTTTATTGAAAACCCTCAGGCTCCCTTTCCTGTTCCTTCGTTTCAAGAGGGGGGAAGGGGGCCACCGCCCAAGGGGTGCCGCCGTAGGTCTGATCTTCACGCCAAGGGGGTTGCACCTCCCCTCTTCTTCAACTGCAAGCAACTTGGCGTCCACGTCGCGATTGATGAACGACCAGGTTCTCGCGTGTGTTGGTGGAGTCGCGGGCAACGAACCCAGCCTGGGGGTTGGTGACGGCATCGACGCATGTGTTGGCGGAGTCACATGCAACGAACATGGCCTAGGGGTCGGTGACGACATCCACGCCGTGGAGGGGCAGCGCACAACAAATGGTGGAGCAGGCTGGTGGTCTCGGGATGGTGGTCGGCGGGCGATCTGAAAGGAGGCCGTGGGCAGGAGGGGCATCGATGGCTCACTGTTGTTATGCGTCCCCTCACGATTTCCGCGTCGATGGAGTGCGATGGAGGGCTGGTGGAGCTGCTGGCCGCAGGTGGCTACGGCGGGTGGCGTGCGCGGTGGGGTGGCATTCGCCCTGAAGGTGTACATTGGCGTTGGGGCGAGATTACAAGCGATGGAGGACCGCTGGAGAAAGTACTGTCGGGGTGGCGAGACTGCGTACGGGCGACGAATGCCTGCATGTTTTTTTTATTATTATTGTAAATGAGAAACAGAAGTACAAATATTTATTTATTTATTTATTTTTATAGAATAAAGAAAACCTTTTTTAATGATTTTTTGGATTATTATTTTTTTGTTTTTATTTCCTGCAAAACAAATGTTAGAAGAAAACATATTTTTTTATTTTTTTATTTATAAAAAAATCAGAAGGTGAATGAGGATCCAGCGAAATGTGAGGAATCGAATCCGGTTCTTCGACCACCATGCATGGTCGGAGTTGATAGATCGTGGAAGATAGAAGATGAATGCAAAGAGATTAATAAATTGAGATGAAAAATCGAGTTGATTGCGGATCAAATCGAGATGGATTTTAAGACTAAAATAAAAATGACGAAAAAATTAAATTGCGACAAAATGAAACAAACGATTAATCTATATAAAAAATACGAGAAAATGGTGATGGATCTCACCTTAGGAGCGGAAAACTACCGTGATCGCCTCGACGAAGGCCGACTCGCTGTCATCGAACGGCTTGGAGGCTAGGCACCTTTCTTGACAAGAAGACTCTTAGAGATCGGGCTCCTCTCACCAAAGATTAATCAAATTGAAATGAGGGAGAAGGAGCCATATAAAAAGAAAAGATAATGGAGATGAAATTTGAATTTTTGACTTTTTGGTTGAAGAGATAAGAGAGATGAAAATTGAAATAAGATAAAGATAAAGAGAGATAAAACTATTTAGAACATTAACTATTTTTTTTGAATTTTCGTCACTTTATTTACTTGAATAAAAAATGGTAGTTTTTATGGTGGTTAATTAAGAATATCAACCATATACATATACTATATATATATGACATTATATACTTGGGTAAATGAGCAAATTAGCCTTTTTGTTTTTAAAAATTTTAATTTTTTTATTTTTATTTTAAATAATAAATAAAAATATTTACAATATATACAAATACAATATGTACAAAATACATGAGAAAATTACACAAACCGCCCCATAAAACCAACTTTTTACTCGTTAATCCAAAAATTATGAAAATATAGCCATTTTAAAGATAATTTAATTTAGAATCTAATGAAAGTGAAATTGGTTCAGTTTGAGTTAATATGGAGCCAGAATTGGTCTTTCAATTAGTGCTTTGTGGCTTTTTCCAAGTGTGGTTGCTTTTATTTTGTACATGATTTAGCAATTATTTTTATTAATTAGAACACATTTTTATTTTCAACTTTTGTTTTGAAAGTTATTTGATTTGAGGTCAATTAATGTATAAATAAAATAGTGTAGTATACAAATATATACAGCATACGATTTTTATGGATTTTCTAATTGAGGACCTTATCTCCCCCTACTTTATTCCTGGTCGACCAGGTCAAGTCTTGACCTTCTCTCGGGGTTCGGGTCAGCCTGTAACTATTACATATATACAGTCTTCCTTTTTTTATTTTATTTTCTTTATTTTTCATTTCTTTCTTTCTTTATTTATTTTAGGTTAAAATAATATACAAATATAGAACATTTACATACAGATGCAAGTTAGTAAGAATATCGAGTTATTGTTATATAGAGGTGTTTTTGAAGGGATTTTAAGCTAAAATAAATGAATAAAGATGATGAATCACATATTCATCATCCCCATACGCTTTAACTTTACTAGTCCCATATCAAACACTTATTTGAAAGAATAAGTGAAGAAAAAGAAAAAGAAAGGGAAAATAAAGAAAGTAGGACAATATTGAGTATTAAACTTATCTTCATAAAATTGTAGTTTGGAGCTCTATCGGACCTTTGGATTATTAATGTGTCAGAACCTTAATGGGAGATGGATTTAAAACCTAACATCCTCTAAGTTCCACAAGACTCCTATTCAGGTCTCCTCAACAGTCAGGTCAGAACAAGTCTTCATATACCAATTCTTATGACTATGAATCTTTACTTGTACGGTGCAAGTGAGATATAGCTCCACATCTCAGAAGTAGCAAAGAAACAACCTCTCTAAACAAGGCAACTCTAGTTCCCCGGTCTAGAAGCTCTTTTCTCGAGGAGCGGAGATATTCCCTTCTAAGTTCGAGTACAAGAAGCTTAAGAAGATGGGATTGAGAAAAGAATGGATAGTAACTAGTGTAGCTACCTATCCTTGGATGCATGACCATTGTAGCCAAGTCATCTGCTGCAAGCTTACAAAAATTTGTCTTTGAAGCTCTTATTTAATTTTTAATTTTTTTATCCTTGTATATAAACTCCGGCAGGTATTTTACTTTTCAATCATGCCTGTCCACTTTTGGAGATTCGGCATTTTTCATACTTTTTTTTTGAAAGCACATACAAGGTGCAACATATACATAAGGAGTTTTTCCTCTTGAGCCAGTAGACTATCCCTCTTTTGAAGTATTATTGTAACCCCACACCATCCTATATTTAGACCTCAACATCGCTAGACCAGGTTGAGATGCACTTCCTTCCCTAGAGGAAGACGAGAGGTTCCGCTTAGATGTACTACCCTCATATGCTACCCAAGCCAAAAGATTATGCCTCCTCACTACCTCATCCATGAAGAGCTAAGTGTAGAGTGCTTGTCCAAGATAAGACACGGTCTGAAAGAATCATGCGTGTGTTGTTAAATGTTCTACTTAGACTAATCAAGATGACATGTGGACATAGTCTTATGGACTCAAAGAATTAAGTCTCTAGGACCTGAAAAGTCTTAACTCCATTTCTTATAAGGTTCCTCTGAAATTAAGTGGAAGGTCCAACTAAGCTCCATTCTTCAATTTTATTCCAGACATTGTTTAAATGTCAATACTATTCTGAAAAATGCACATGCAAGAAAATATGTACATAACAAAGAAAGTATTTTTTAAAAAATGATGCACATGTGAAAAGAACATTTTTTTAAAACAATTTTCTAATTTTGAACTTTTTATGGATTTTTTTGAGAAAAATGCAGATGTAAAAGAAAGGTTTTTTTTAATTATGCAAGTTTTTATAGATTTTTGGTTTTCTAGTTTTTTTCGAAAAGGAAAAGGGGTTAGTAAAATGGGCTTGGGTTGTCTGCTGTAGTGCTGTAGTGTTGTAATGCACTACAGCCGCTCGATCATGCTCGAGCATGATCGAGCGGCTGTAGTGCATTACAACACTATAGCACTGCATCAGAGGATCAACACTCTAGTCAAATATATACAAGTATATACAAGATTTTTTTTGTTTTATTCTCTTTTTTTTTCTTTTTTATTATTTTCTATTTTTTTGGTTTTGTTGTTTTTTGTTTTTGTTTATTTTGTTTTGTTTTTTTGTTTGTTTTGTTGTTTTTTTGGTTGTTTTTTTACACACGTGGATTTTACAAAATTATATGCATAACCCCCCCAAATAAAAATATTTAAAAGTACGAGTTATGTCTAAAGTTTATATACAATATATACGACACCCCCTATACTTTGCTCGAACTATGTCCTCATAGTGATCAGAGAGCAAAAAAGGAAGACATAACTCGTGCTAAGTATAGAAAAGTGAAAAGACTCCTATGCTACAACAACTCAAAGATAAGAAGAGAAGTTGGTGATCCCCCCATACTTAGGATCAAGTAATCCTAAGTATAGTAGAGTGTACAAAAGGGGAAAACCGATGGAGAGAATGTACAAACTCAAAAATAAAATAAAATAAAGTAAAATTATATGAACAACATCACCACCTATACTTAGGGTAGAGTATCCCTAAGTATAGGCAACAACAAGAATGATGAACATGACGAATATGAACAACACAAATCATTTACCCCCGCATACTTACGATAAAGCACATCCTAAGTATAGCATACACACACACACGAAAAAAGGGTGAATGATAAAACGAAAGAAGAAAGAGTGAAACGAAAGGATATACAAGAGGAGTGGATGTACAAAGATCAATAAGGTAAAAAACAAACCTTCTTGCGGGACCGCTGAGGTATGGATCTGACAAGGTGTTGGTCGATATTGGGGTTATCATTAGATATGAACTGATCAGGATCGACCAAGAATGTATCCTCAGCGATTTCAGATTGTGTAGGCCTAAACCGGTTATTGGAAGTAGTGTGGTCATATTATGCCTGGGAAGTCTCGCAAACATCAAAGTAAAAGGGCTCGAATTCATTATCCGAAAAAGTAAAATCAATTCCAGCATGACGAGCCTCTACTAGATCATCATCTTTATCAAAAGGCCCAAATTCCTTTATAAAAGCAATCAAATCAAGTTTGGCTTGATCGGTCTCATCTGAATCAGGGTGAATAGGAACAGACTCATTAGTGAAAGTAGTCAAATCATGTCTGTCATGTCTAGTCTCAGAGTCTGCCTTCCGCTCTAGGGCATCTATCGTGTAAATCCCATTGATGTCATCAATGCATCGCCACATACCAGAAGGGAGACTCCAAGGTCTATGCTTTCCGAGTCTTCCTCCTTGAAAATAAATAACGGCTCCCGTAGAGGCGAGGGAAGGTCGTCCCAGGATGATTGGAGGGTGCTACATAGAGGTGGAGGTCTCCATGGGCAATACGACAAAATCAGAAGTGAATTTCATGCCCTTAATAAGAATGACATCATATTCTATCATACCCTTCGGCCTCTTGATAGATCCATCAGCAAATTGAACTGTCATCTTGATTTTCTTAAGAGGCCCAAGATGAAGAGATTGTACCATAGATAAGGGTATTATATTGATTGACGAACCACCATCAAGGACAGTGTTATCACAAGAATAGTTAGATATGGAGCAATTCACAAGTGGTGTGGGAGTGTTTTCTTTCTTATAATACGAACGGTGAGAGATGGCGTAGGCAGTGGCCATGGTCAAGATGGGACGTTTAGATCTTCTCCTTCGCTTTCTCTTCTTGTGTTGAGGAGTATATAAATCTATCATGGCCTGTTGAAGTGGGGCTTTAATGATCTCATGAATAGTGGCCACCACTTCAGGTTCAGTCAACATTTTTTTGAATTTTTGGACCTCCTCCATACAAGGGAGGAGATCAGAATCAACACATATACGAGGATTGCCAAGAGCAGTCTGTATAGTGGAATCCTCGGGTCAAAGTTGGGACATGTGTTGGATAGATGTGTGGGTAAATGATCGGGCATTTGGGTCCTCTCCTCACAAAATGAATCAATAATGTGTCTCCCAGAATCTTTTTGGATTTTTAAAATTTTCTCATTTTTTTGTATTTGGGCGATTGTAACCTCTCATGATTATCCTCAAGTGAATCCATATCTTCAAATAGTGGAGCAGCATTCTAGCTCGTATTTATGTTAAATAGATTGCTAATCCTCGAATTCATATGCTCCATCATCTGGTTCAGTGTTCAAGTGTGGAAATCATGAAAGGTGACTCCAAAATCCCTGGATTGGGTGGGTTGAATGAGGATGGATGAAAATCAAAGTCCTTTGATTTCTGAAATAATGAGTTAGTCAGATATGCACAAAAATCAGGAGGAAAGTCCTCCTTGAAAATGGAAGGTAGATTGTCTGGAGAGTGCGCGAAGTTTGCGAAGATCGGATTAAAATAACTCCAGTTGGTCATCTTCAAAAGGAAAGACAGGATCGAGAGGGCATGAGGGTCAAGTCAAAAGGTATGGAGAAAAATACGGAAATGCACAGAAGGATCGAGTATGCACACAAGCAATCAAACAGAATACAAACCCCCAGTTCACCAACTCAACTCAATGTGAAGACTGTGAAGGTTCGGTCAATTATCTTGTCAATTTTAGAGTTTAGCGAGAATACAATCTATCAGAGCGGTTAGAGCGAGCTGTTAAGAATCCAATGATCTTAGAGACTGGCCTAATCCCAAAGTTAGATCTTTCCCAGCCAGTATGAATTGCGGACCGTTTACCGTCTACCCGATCAATTCAATCTGTTAAGGACGTCGCGGGCTGCTTTACCGGCTACCAGAGAGATCCTCACTGGAGAACGACTAACCCAAGATAGTAGTCTGAAAAGAGTTCGGGTGTGGTTCTATCCTAGTATGCAGGTCGCTCTCTCGCTACATACAAATCAAACAATGAGGAAGTTATTCTCCCCAAAATAATGATTTCTCCTTGTGTTTATTTTAGGGTTGAGTTTTCTTTAGCAGTTCCGTATTTTAGGCAGTTGTCACTTGGTTAAAATATTTTCAAAGAATCACCTATCGAGTGTCCAATTTCCTTTTTAACTTATGTGAGTGAAAACAAGGAAGGAGATCGAAAATGCCAACGCACGATTAAAAACAATGATGCACGCATGGGTTTAGAGATGCGTACCTTGGTCGCCATCACTATACATGCAAGTGATTCGCGCAGAATTAAAATACAGAAAAATAAACTAACCTATATGCAAATGCAAGTGAACCATCCTAGATGATGACTTCTATTAATGGGCAAGAACAAGTTTATTTTATTAAGTCCAAATTATGCGCTACTCTATAGGTACAAAAATTCTTGTATAGGATGTTTGGACCTAATTAATTACCTAGCTCAAGCAAATTAATTAAAGCAATCAAGAGGTAGCTCACGAAATCCTCGGGAAATAAAGAAAAATAAAAGCGATGAAAACAAAACCGGTGAGGTCCCCCAAGTGCACCGGCACTTGGTGAAACAGACCCCACAACAAATTAATGTCCATTTACAAGAGTTCAAATGCTAGAAAAGAAAAACTCTCTCTCTCTCTCTTTCTCTCTTTAAAAAAAATTTCTTCAATTCTTCTTCTCCTCTTCTCATGGTATCTTGCGGCTTGGTGAAGAATCAAGCCACTTCCACGTCGCTTGGGTGCTTCGGCTCTCCTAGGATCACCTCCTTTGCCATGGACCCTCGCAAGAAAAAGAAAAGAGAATGTGTAAGAAATACAAATATCAAGTATGAGAAAGAAAAATGAAACTGATGTAGTGGATATGAACAATGAAGTGAATGGCAAAATGTAAACAGATATGTACAACCACGAATAGCAGGTCAAAAGAGAAACCTAACTACCCTCGTCGTGCCTCCTCGGCAACGACGCCATTTGTTGTGCCACAAGCTTCGAGGATCAAAAATTAAAGGTATGAAAGTCATTGTTTCTCAAAAATCCCGCGACAAACAAACAATTTTTTCTCAAGCTGATAAATTAACTAAAAGCGAATAATGAAACAAGAGAAATATTTTGCTACTTATTTACCTGTATTGCGGACAGGATCGAACTCAGAGAGGCTAAAATTCCCGAGGGTATTCAATTAATCGACAAAAAATCAATTAAAAGAAAAAGGAAATCTCAAAGGCAAACTATCCTTGGTTTTTGTGGAATTTTTCTCTTTTTATTTTTAAAATTTTTTTTCTATTTTTTTACTGATTTTCATTTTTTAGTGATTTTAATTTTGCATTTTTTTTACTTTTAAATCAAGAACAATATGTACAAGATAAGAAAGACGCAAACCAACTCTTTTTGTATTTTTTAATTATATCCAAAATGATCAAAAAATACAGAGAAAATATTTTTTGATTTTAAGGATTTTGAAAAGTTTTTGATAATTTTTGGATGTTTTTATATTTTTCTAAAAATCAAATAGTGACAAAAATTAGAAACAGTGCACGGCCTGGAGTAATTTGCAACTTAAAAATATTTTAAGTGCCCGAAACTCCTGACAATTATTTTTATGATAAAATAGGGCAAATATCTACAAACAAAGACTAAATTCATGATTTTTGGATTTCAGTAGTTTTTTTATGATTTTAGTATTTCATTTTTTGGGTTTTATAAATAATAATGTACACAATTTGGAAAGAAATTAAAAGACAATAAAATAAATCTACTCTATTTTTTCAGAATTTTTAGAGCAATATTCAAATTTTTATGAATTTTTGAAATTCAGGAAAAGAAAAAGACATTGTTTTTTATTTTTAAATTTTAATAAATGATGACAAAATGGAATGAAAAATTAATACAATGAACATGCGCATAACAAGAGTATATACAAATTTTTGTAAAATTTTCAGAACAAATATCACATTTATTTCAATGAAAAGATAAACCAATAAATAGTCTAGAAATGAGAGACTAAAATGTGAATATTTGAAGTTTTGGAATTAAAACATAACAATAAATAAAGTGTAGATGAAAAACGTAAATTACCCAAAAAAATCGTGCACAACACGTGCTTGCGAAGTGGCAGGGGTCTTCTCGTAATTCTGGAATTGCCCAAGGGTTACGTTTTAAATGTTCAATATTTTATTGAAAACCCTAGGGCTCCCTTTCCTATTCCTTCATTTCAAGAGGGGGGAAGGGGGGCGCCGCCCAAGGGGTGCCACCGTAGGTCTGAATTTCATGCCAAGGGGACTGTGCCTCCCCTCTTCTTCAACTGCAAGCTATGTGGCGCCCACGCCGTAGTGGATGAACGGCCGGGTCCTTGCATGTGTTGGCGAAGTCATGGACTGTTGGACAAGCGTGCCCACAGCGAGCCATTATGCAATAAATGATATTGCAAATATCATTCCCTGATCTGAAGTGAAGAATAAATAATTTTCATAATAGGTCCCTTAGTACAATTAGGGTTATGTACCATGGCCATCTTGATGATCATACAGCTGTTGATTCAATCATTGAATCATAGAGGCTGGTGCTTGGATGAATATCTAAAGAGTTAGATTGAGGACTCATCAAGCACCGTCAAATGATTATTAAGAGATGATCTCCAGCCAGAGTAGGAGATGGCAATCCTATCTCAGTTAGGCTGATATCTGACCGACCTCTTGATGCACGTCCTCTGCATAGGAATAGAGATTCGAAGGTGTCAGGTTAGTTAGGTCAAAGAGTTGACTTAACGAGATCGAGATAACCAAAGTCCTATATCGTATGTTGTCACGATACAGGCACGCATCCTCTGACCGGAGATAGATGTGTTACTATATGTTTGAGTATGTACATTTGGCAGACCAATAGGTTGATGACCTAATTAAGGTCTATACACTGGCATGCTAGTGTGCATATAAGGGCATATGAGTAGTAAGATCTCTCAAAGGGATCATACAGGTTCAGTTACTGAATCGGAAGACATGAGCTCACTCATGAGATATTGGGAAGAATCAAACTCCATGCGCATGGTCATCTCACTTTGGAAGCTTTACTGAATTTGTAGGTTTGATATATGCTTTTGGAAAATATATGATCAAGACCTAGGTATGATATAAGCTTTTGGAAAGTATATGATCGATACCGACTTCCAATGATCGAATGAGAAACTTATTGATATAACCCTGAAGTAGACAGTCTAAAGTTGATCTAATACTTCGGGTTTATTCTGAGTCTTCTAGTATGCAGGATGTACAGGTATTAGGAATACCTGAGGGTGATGTGATCATAAATGATTGTATAACCATGACGCTTCCATTCCTAGGGTGTGATGAAACGGGTCTGGATTTTAGTGACTCCTCTCAGTAGAGAAGTAATCTGATCTTAGTCCAAATGTTGGACATTGATCTGAATGTGATTCAGATGCAATGAGAAGATTAGATTTGATGTCTAGAATTAATCAAGCATCTATGGGAGGCCCGCGATCTGGATTTGAGATATGATCTCAATATCCATGTCACTATACGTGGAACAATACAGTCGCCCTGTCCTTATCTCCAAGTATTCGCGGAGAAAGCGCATTATCCTTGAAAGAGTTCATGGATAATTCTATTGTTGATATATGTATCCGAGCATTGAGAAAATGGATAATTAAATGTGATTTAATTATCATGAATAAAATGAATTTGATTCAAATTATAAGGAGAGTTATCTTAGATAATTAAATGTGATTTGATTTTGGAAGATGTGAATAATGTGAATGTGATTCATATTATTTGAGCACATGAGAATAAGTTATCCAATATAATTAAATGTGATTTAATTATTATGGATAAGAATAATGTGGATAGTAATATCCAATTATTCATAATATATTATAAATATGATTTATAATGTATTAGAGAGAGCTAATTATAATTTATATTTGTTGATTGATTATTATGTGTATTGGATACACATTGTGTAATTAATTGACAATATAAATTATATGTTGTTTGGGGTTGTGAATATGATTTAAAATTTTTCAATGGCAAGATTACAATATTCTCAAATATAATTGTGAATTATTTTTTCAAGAATAAAATCCCAACAAATAGTTGTTGGAAGTAAGTAGAGAGAAAAACAAGGAGATATGCAATCTCATGGATTTCCATGAGATTGCCCTCCCCATATGGAAGGGGTGGGCGGCACCCAATTCCCTTGTGGGATTGGTGGCCGTCCACTCCCTTTTATGGGGATGGATGATCTCCTTTGTATTTCATTCCTTATTTGATTGATTTAATTTTGGTGTTAATATATATTTGATTTATCAAATATAATCAATCTAAATTAAATCACAAGTTGTTGGCTTTTATCAACAACAATCTTGACCATTGGATTGACATAAATCAATCTCAACCATTGATTTTATATGTCCCATGGATTGAGATCCATGGATCCCAAAACCCTATAAATAGAGAGGCATACCCATGCTCTCTTTTTACACAACACACATAGTGATTGAGAAGCACATCTCTCTCTCCCTTTCTCTACACGCCTACTTCCTCTCTCCCTCTCATGTGTCCGTCCACCATGGATGACCTAGAGAGGTTCTCCATCGTCGCGGCATCTTCGTTATGCTGCCGTTCGTCTGCTCGTGGATCTCCGTCTCCTTCGGTGCGCCTCACTCGTGAAGAAGACGTCGGATCTCGTGTGTCGAGATCAGGAGATCCGTCGCTTGGATCATCAACATGGATTGCGAGAAGCACGCGGTTCATCTCTGCGCTCACAAGCGTCTCCTCTGTCGGATCGGACTTGAGACAGGAGGTCTCTTCGTTTAGATACTTGATCGCAACCACGCTTCAAGAGGTAATCCTATTACTTGTTTGTGGTTTATATGAAACAATCCGAGAAGTGTTCTTGGATCATGTGGTTTCGTCGTAATAAAATTTTTTAAATTCCGCTGCATCGAGCAACTAGTACGACTAGTCGCTCCTCGTCGTATTCGATACGACGCTCACGCTTCCGTGATGCGTTTGAGGATCTAACCATATCCTTCAAGTGGTATCAGAGCCAAGTTGACGGTTTCGAATATGATTCGCTAACCGAGGACGACTTTGGTTCGTTAAGGTCGCGAAAGTTTTCATCGCATTTGATTTCGCAGATCTGTTTAGTAAATAAATTAGGCACTGTTTAAATTGTTTAAACACGAATTTAATACTTTGATTTAGTTCCCCATTAAATAAGGAAACCATAGGATCTGAGTTTGCGTAAATCGGATTTCGTATGCTCGAGATATGGTTGTTTTAATGAACATGTATGCACTGTTGCGGGAACTGTAGATCTGAACGTGATTAAAATGTTAATTACTGTTTAGATTTGCCTCGAAATGCGTGAAACTTCACTTGGGTTCTGTCCTAAATCAAATTAGCAATTCATGAAAATTGATTTTGTTTAATTTGGATTTAACATGATTGAGATATGCTGATTTTAGTAAGTAGGGGTCACTGCTGAAATTACAGTCCTAATCAAGAACCATGTGATTGTCAATTAATGAAATTAATTGTTAATTTCGAGAAATAATTATGGAAAATATTTGAGAAATATTGGAAGATGATTATTTCCTTAATTGACTTGACCTCAACCAATTAATTGATTAGATTTGATCTAGATCATAATTGGAAACACAATCATCAAACTCATTGCTTGAATATGATTGGGAATTTCTCTAGCAAATTTCCTTATAATCAAAATTATTTTGATTACTATATGGTTTAATTTCGGTTGAAGAACCGATGATCATCTCAAGTACAAATTAATCAATTTGGGATTATCCTTTCCCAAGGCGGATATGGTGTCTAGTCAGGGATCGCTGGGGTAGCGGGTTGCAACGTATGCGGTCCGTCCCACTCCCGCCGGTACTGGCCATGACAGCGGGTAGGGCCGGGATAATGTCCGAGGGATTAAGTTGTTTTTTTCTAATTATTAACATACGAATAAATACGTACTTTGAGAATAATACCATGTATATTCAAGCATAACAATCAAGTTTGATTGATTGAATTGGATTGATAATTAATTTAATATGATTGAATTGATTATGTCCAATTATACTCTAATATGATTAGAGTTGATAATTCCCTTGGGAGAATTGATTATATGAATGTGATTCATAGTAATTAATTAAATTTGAATAAGATATGGAGGATCACATAAGTAACATCCATGGTCTCCCGTCAAGGCGGAGGGTTCCGTTGCCAGATATTATATGTGAGAGACGTCTGTCCGAAGTGACAACTCCTGCATACAATCCATTTGGATCAGGCTCGTCGCTTCTCGAAAGAGTAAGGACGTATGCGTAGTGACCCCAATATCGGGTCCTCATATTATTGGGGCGATATTGGATTGCGCATAGCGAGTTGTAGTCCTGTTGACGGTTGGTTCGATTAATGACGGGACAACATCACCTTAGGGGTGGTGGGCCCGGGTGTTAAAGACCGAATTGGGAGATGCAAGTTGGACTTGCAACGCGGAATGTGTTCCCGCTTCTTTTTATCCGAGTTGTAGGTTCTCATATTATTGGGATGCAACAAAGATAAGGAAGGAGATCCCAGATCTTGCTTGAGATATAATGGTAAGTATATCTCTTACATTGAAAGTGATTAAGGGAATGAACTTTCATTATTGACATAGCAAGACAACTTTGATATAAAAATTCCTAAATCAAAGTAAATTATATATTTAAATATATTTATGCAAATTTCTTAGTTCAGATAATCCTTCATTAAACCACTCAATATTTTATACTCAATGATAACCAGTAAAATATCATGGATTGGACCCTTTGATCCATATATTGTACTTGCAGTTGGACACATAATGTATGTGGTTGCAATGTGCAAGTTTCCTCATAATAATGAGGAATAACAATTAAATAGACAATAGATCTACAACACTAGGTTTGTATGTCTCTGTAGTCTTGATCTCTCATCGAATGTACTTTGGAAGTGACATGTCGATGATGATCGCAATTGTCAAATAATCCTTATAAAATCATTAAAGATATTCTGGCATACATATGTGCTCTTGATATTTAATCATGAATGACATGGTTCTCTACATCATGTACAATGGTAGCTCTATAAGA
The DNA here is from genome assembly GCA_037367405.1 of Ottelia alismoides. Taxonomy (NCBI): domain Eukaryota; kingdom Viridiplantae; phylum Streptophyta; class Magnoliopsida; order Alismatales; family Hydrocharitaceae; genus Ottelia; species Ottelia alismoides. The sequence goes on from JAZKJV010006663.1 coordinate 245,404, forward strand.
GATGATGTATTCAAATTGTTTGAGTACCTACCTGAACCTATGTTTTAAGAGTTTAGATGGATGTAGATTATGAGTGTCATCATTCTACTGTCTATACTCTAGTCATTCATGAAGCTTCATAATATTCATATTGTATGAATTGGGTGAAGCATGTATAAATGTCGAAGTGCTCTTACATTAAATTCTTTTGAATTTAACAAAAGAGGTCCTTAGTCTTAAGCAATGGTTGTTTACAGATAAAGGGAGCGCAATGGAAGCATGGGTTGGACCCAAGCAAGAAGTAGAATCAAAGAGTTGATTGTACTACTGTGACTTCCATATGACATCCAAAGAGTTGGATGAATGCCAATACTGCAATATGTTGATGTGTTGATAGTATGACTATCAAATCTATCTAGAATCCTTAGAGAAATTGGATAATACATCAGAAAAACCTACATATAATCATTGAAATTGACTTACTTATTTGATAAGGTAAAGTCTAATAATTGTATCTCAATCTTCTAATGACACTTGCAATTGGTTGCATATGTATTAGAATATTATAAATTTGATCTTAAGGTTTATTGGTCATCCATGTTGAATGTGATGCAAGTGTTTCAACAATTTCCATTGGATCAATAGACTTCATTTTTTCAGTGGGAGCCTTAGTCTTAGAGAACGTCTCTATAACCTAGATATTAGAATACACTTATTATTTATTTCTAATTGTTGGATATAAACATGACTTCTGTAATAAATCTATCATAAAGACTTATGATGGAGACATTTCAGATAGTAATCCAAAATCTAGTGGACTCTACTAAATTAGAAAATTAATGAATGCTTCATTAAGATTTCTAATACTGAAAATTAAACCTTTAAAGATCAATAGGAGAACATAGACCATTTGATAATGATCTGGCATCATGTTTTGGACAATTGTTTGTTGATGTGATCAATAGACTGATAAGAGATGAAACTTTAGATTGTCTAAAGGTTCAAATCTTACATACTTATGAATATTGTATTCAAAGAAAAATGTCCAATACACCTTTCTTTGGGAAAGATGTAAGATGTCAAGTTATTCAGGTTCTCATACATATTGATGTATGTGAATCATCTATTTCATAGTAAACATTATAGATATGTGATATCTATTAATGATTATGTATGATATGAAATTTCTTCTCTTCACCTAAGAAACCTTTGAAATGTTTAAAGATTTCACAATTTTGGTTTAGAACCAAAGTTTGAAGGAAAATGAAATGAATTTGATATAACCATGGTAGCTTGTACCTATTAGAAGAATTCAAAGAATACCTTATGGAGATGTGAATATGATTTCTATCTCAATCCTCCTAAAGAACCTTAACTCAATAGAGTTGTAAATTGATACAATTGATCATGTGTGACATGATTTGATCGATGATTAATCTTAGCATAATTATCTCTTAGTTTCCAGGTATATATATGTAGTAGAGACTACATTATATGTCCTTACAAGGTTCCATGCTAGTAAGATGGAATCTGGCACTAGAAAGTGCTACTTCATTAGGAAAATAATGGATGGTATTGGATACCTACTTTATGACCCTGAGATTCTTAAAGGATCTCATCTCTGAGAATGTGATTCTTAGAGGATGACTCTCTTGAGAATCAAGATGAAAATGAAGTAAAGGAACCCATTTAAACTTGATAAGATAATGAGGCTCCTGAAATCGGAAACTAAATAGAAAATTAAAGATGAAACACTAATACCTCTTCAAATAAGTTTGAGGATGGATTCCATGTGTCAGTTGAATCTTACAATGATCGGACTTCATATGATGAAGCTCCGGAGGATCATGACATGGAAAGATGGATGTTAACAATAAAAGTCTAATGTAGACATCATATACAAGTGTTGTATATGGACCCTCGAGGATCCACCTATATGGGTAAGACCCATTAAGGTGTAAATGGATCTTCAAGAGAAAGAGGGAACCTGATGAGAAGGTAGAGACCTTCAAAGCACGGTTCGTAGCCATGAGCTACACACCGAAGAGAAGACATCGCTTGCGATGAGACTTTCTCTCCAGTGACCTTGCTTTAACCCATTTGAATATTGCTAACTATAGCTACACAACTTGACTATGACATCTTCATGATGTGAGTCAAGATTGCATTCCTCTATGAATACCTCTTTGAGGATATTCATATGAAGTAGCCCCAGGGCTTCATGGTTGAGGAAAGTAAGGTGTGCAAGCTAAATAACTCCATCTTTGGACTCAATTAAGCTTCCTATAGTTGGAACATAAGATTTAATGAAATTATAAATGTTATGATTTCAGATAAAATCTTAATGAACCATGTGAGGCTTAGTGGGAGTGCCATTTTGTTCATCATGCTAAATGTAGATATTATTCTAAACATTTGGAATGATATAAGGATAATAATAAGTGTTTTATAATTTGGTTGTTCCATACCTTGAGATACAAGGATACCTCTTAGATCTTAATTCTGAAGTCGTTCAGAAGCAAAGAGAAGAGTGTATTGGGACTGTCGCATTAGTAGTACACCTTGGACTTGTTCCATTTTTCTCGAAAATTCCAAGAAAAGCTTCCTTCCCTTAAGATGTGGTAGTGACCTATCTAAAGGGACAACACCTCAAAGAGTTGAGGAAGTGAATGCTAGAACTGCTTGACTTGTGCATCATTTACGAGAAGCTGAGTGTATGCTAGATGTGCAAAAGAGCCAGATGTCTGCCATACAGTGGGAGTAGTAAACTGTTACTAATCCTACTCTGGAAATAAAACACTTGGTTGCAGTAATAGCAATATCTTCATAGATGATAAGATTTTTGAGATAGTGATCTCAAAGTCTTATCTTCAAATACTTAAGACTTTATAGATAGTGATCTAAAAGATCTTAACTTTGGATAATTTTAGAGATAGAGATCTCCAGGGATATAGGTATTCTGATAAGGATTATGGAAATACTGGTTATAACAAATTATTAAGCTATAGTGTCAATAACCCTATAATAGCTTTAACAAAATTGAGAATTGGTTGCATGAGATGCAACATTCGCATTAGATGCGAGCACTGGGGATATGCAAGTGCCGTAAAAGGACTTGGCGTAGTCTCTTGGGAACATAGTGACTGATCAACTTACCTAGCTATTTTCTAAATAGCCTATGATTGTCACATGAGTGTGGGTTTACTTGATTAGCCCATTAATGGCTCTTTAGGCTAGTGGGAGATTGTTGGACATGCGAGCCCAAGGAGAGCCATTATGCAATAAATGTTATTGCAAATATCATTCCCTGATATGAAATGAAGAATAAATAATTTGCATAATAGGTCCCTTAGTACCATTTGGGTTATGTACCATGGCCATCTTGATGATCATACAGCTGTTGATTCAATCATTGAATCATAGAGGCTGGTGCTTAGATGAATATCTAAAGAGTTAGATTGAGGACTCATCAAGCACCGTCAAAATGATTATTAAGAGATGATCTCCAGCCAGAGTAGGAGATGGCAATCCTATCTCAGTTAGGCTGATATCTGACCGACCTCTTGATGCAGGTCCTCTGCATAGGAATAGAGATTCGGAGGTGTCAGGTTAGTTAGGTCAAAGAGTTGACTTAACGAGATCGAGATAACCAAAGTCCTATATCGTATGCTGCCATGATACAGGCACGCATCCTCTGAACGGAGACAAATGTGTTACTATATGTTTGAGTATGTACATTTGGCAGACCAATAGGTTAATGACCTAATCAAGGTCTATACACCGACGCGCTGGTGTGCATATAAGGGCATATGAGTAGTACGATCTCTCAAAGGGATCATACAGGTTCAGTTACTGAACCGAAAGACATGAGCTCACTCATGAGATATTGGGAAGAATCAAATTCCATGCTTATGGTCGTCTCACTTTGGAAGCTTTACTGAATTTCTAGGTTTGATATATACTTTTGGAAAGTATATGATCAAGACCTAGGTAAGGTATAGGCTTTTGGAAAGTATATGATCGATACCGACTTCCAATGATCGAATGAGAAACTTACTGATATAACCCTGAAGGAGACAATGTAAAGTTGATCTAATACTTCGGGTTTATTATGAGTCTTCTAGTATGCAGGATGTACAGGTATAAGGAATACCTGAGGGTGATGTGATTATAAACGATTGTATAACCATGACGCTTCCATTTCTAGGGTGTGATGAAATGGGTCTGGATTTTAGTGACTCCTCTCAGTAGAGAAGTAATATGATCTTAGTCCAAATGTTGGACATTGATCTGAATGTGATTCAGATGCAATGAGAAGATTAGATTTGCTGTGTTGATTTAATAAAGCATCTATGGGAGGCCCGCGATCTGGATTTGAGATATGATCTCAATATCCATGTCACTATATGTGGAACAATACAGTCGCCATGTCCTTATCTCCAAGTATACGTGGAGAAAGCGCATTATCCTTGAAAGAGTTCATGGATAATTCTATTGTTGATATATGTATCCGAGCATTGAGAAAATGGATAATTAAATGTGATTTAGTTATCATGAATAATATGAATTTGATTCAAATTATAAGGAGAGTTATCTTAGATAATTAAATGTGATTTGATTATCAAAGATGTGAATAAATGGAATGTGATTCATACTATTTGAGCACATGAGAATAAGTTATCCAATATAATTAAATGTGATTTAATTATTATGGATAAGAATAATGTGGATAGTAATATCCAATTATTGATAATATATTATAAATGTGATTTATAATGTATTAGAGAGAGCTAATTATAATTTATATTTGTTGATTGATTATTATGTGCATTGGATACACATTGTGTAATTAATTGACAATATAAATTATATGTTGTTTTGGGTTGTGAATATGATTCAAAATTTTTCAATGGAAAGATTGCAATATTCTCAAATATAATTGTGAATTATTTTTGAAGAATAAAATCCCAACAAATAGTTGTTGGAAATAAGTAGAGAGAAAAACAAGGAGATTTGCAATCTCATGGATTTCCATGAGATTGCCCTCCCCATATGGAAGGGGTGGGCGGCACCCAATTCCCTTGTGGGATTGGTGGCCTTCCACTCCCTTTTATGGGGATGGATGATCTCCTTTGTATTTCACTCCTTATTTGATTTATTTAATTTTGGTGTTAATATATATTTGATTTATCAAATATAATCAATCTAAATTAAATCACAAGTTGTTGGCTTTTATCAACAACAATCTTGACCATTGGATTGACATAAATCAATCTCATCCACTGATTTTATATGTCCCATGGATTGAGATCCATGGATCCCAAAACCCGATAAATAGAGAGGCATACCCATGCTCTCTTTTTACACAACACACATAGTGCTTGAGAAGCACATCTCTCTCTCCCTTTCTCTACACGCCTACTTCCTCTCTCCCTCTCACGTGTCCGTCCACCATGGATGACCTAGAGAGGTTCTCCATCGTCGCGACATCTTCGTTATGCTGCCCGTTTGTCTGCTCGTGGATCTCCGTCTCCTTCGGTGCGCCTCGCTCGTGAAGAATACGTCGGATCTCGTGTGTCGAGATCAGGAGATCCGTCGCTTGGATCATCAACATGGATTGCGAGAAGCACACGGTTCATCCCCGCGCTCGCAAGCGTCTCCTTCGTCGGATCGGACTTGAGACAGGAGGTCTCTTCGTTTAGAGACTTGATCGCAACCACGCTTCAAGAGGTAATCCTATTACTTGTTTGTGGTTTAGACGAAATGATCCGAGAAGTGTTCTTGGATCATGTGGTTTTGTCGTAATAAAGTTTTTTAAATTCTGCTGCATCGAGCCACTAGTACAACTAGTCGCTCCTCGTCATATTCGATACGACGCTCGCGCTTCCGTGATGCGCTTGAGGATCTAACCATATCCTTCAAGTAGTATCAGAGTCAGGTTGACGGTTTCGAATATGATTCGCTAACCGAGGACGACTTTGGTTCGTTAAGGTCGCGAAAGTTTTCATCGCATTTGATTTTGCAGATCTGTTTAGTAAATAAATTCGGCACTGTGTGTTTAGACACGAATTTAATTTTTGGATTTTGTTCCCCATTAAATAAGGAAACCATAAGATCTGAGTTTGCGTAAATCGGATTTCGTATGCTCGAGATATGGTTGTTTTAATGAACATGTATGCACTGTTGCGGGAACTGCAGATTTGAACGTGATTAAAATGTTAATTACTGTTTAGACTTGCCTCGAAATGCGTGAAACTTCACTTGGGTTCTGTCCTAACTCAAATTAGCAATCCATGAAAATTGATTTTGTCTAATTTGGATTTAACATGATTGATATATGCTAATTTTAGTAAGTAGGGGTCACTACTGAAATTACAGTCCTAATCAAGAACCATGTGATTGTCAATTAATGAAATTAATTGTTAATTTCGAGAAATAATTATGGAAAATATTTGAGAAATATTGGAAGATGATTATTTCCTTAATTGACTTGGCCTCAACCAATTAATTGATTAGATTTGATCTAGATCATAATTGGAAACACAATCATCAAACTCATTGCTAGAATAGGATTGGGAATTTGTCTAGCAAATTTCCTTATAATAAAAATTGTTTTGATTACTATATGGTATAATTTCGGTGGAAGAACCGATGATCATCTCAAGTACAAATTAATCAATTTGGCATTATCCTTTCCCGAGGCGGATATGGTGTCTAGTCGGGGATCGCTGGGGTAGCGGGTTGCAACGTATGCGGTCCGTCTCACTCCCGCCGGTACTGGCCATGACAGCGGGTAGGGCCAGGATAATGTCCGAGGGATTAAGTTGTATTTTTCTAATTATTAACATACGAATAAATACGTACTTTGAGAATAATACCATATATATTCAAGCATAACAATCAAGTTTGATTGATTGAATTGGATTGATAATTAATTTAATATGATTGAATTGATTATGTCCAATTATACTCTAATATGATTAGAGTTGATAATTCCCTTGGAAGAATTGATTATATGAATGTGATTCATAGTAATTAATTAAATTTGAATAAGATATGGAGGATCACATAAGTGACATCCATGGTCTCCCGTCAAGGCAGAGGGTTCCGTCGCCAGATATTATATGTGGGAGACGTCTGTCCGAAGTGACAGCTCCTGCATACAATCCATTTGGATCAGGCTCGTCGCTTCTCGAAAGAGTAAGGACGTATGCGTAGTGACCCCAATATCGGGTCCTCATATTATTGGGGCGATATTGGATTGCGCATAGCGAGTTGTATTCCTGTTGACGGTTGGTTCGATTAATGATGTGTCAACATCACCTTAGGGGTGGTGGGCCCAGGTGTTAAAGACCAAATTGGGAGATGCAAGTTGGACTTGCAAGGCGGAATGTGTTCCTGCTTCTTTTTATCCGAGTTGTAGGTTCTCATATTATTGGGATGTAACAAAGATAAGGAAGGAGATCCCAGATCTTATTTGAGATATAATGGTAAGTATTTCTCTTACATTGAAAGTGATTAAGGGAATGAACTTTCATTGTTGACATAGCAATACAACTTCGATATAAAAATTCCTAAATCAAAGTAAATTATATACTTAAATATATTTATGCAAATTTCTTATTTCAGATAATCCTTCATTAAACCCACTCAATATTTTATACTCAATGATAACCAGTAAAATATCATGGATTGGACCCTTTGATCCATATATTGTACTTGCAGTTGGACACATAATGTATGTGGTTGCAATGTGCAAGTTTCCTCATAATAATGAGGAATGACAATTAAATAGACAATAGATCTACAACCCTAGGTTTGTATGTATCTGTAGTCTTGATCTCTCATCGAATGTACTTTGGAAATGACATGTCAATGATGATCGCAATTGTCAAATAATCATTATAAAATCAATAAAGATATTCTGGCATACATATGTGCTCTTGACATTTAATCATGAATGACATGGTTCTCTACATCATGTAGAATGGTAGCTCTATAAGAGATGATTTATTCAAATTGTTTGAGTACCTACCTGAACCTATGTTTTAAGAGTTTAGATGGATGTAGATGATGAGTGTCATCATTCTACTATCTATACTCTTGTCATTCATGAAGCTTCATAATATTCATATTGTATGAATTGGGTGAAGCATGTATAAATGTCGAAATGCTCTTACATTAAATTCTTTTGAATTTAACAAAAGAGGTCCTTAGTCTTAAGCAATGGTTGTTTACAGATAAAGGGAGCGCAGTGGAAGCATGGGTTGGACCCAAGCAAGAAGTAGAATCAAAGAGTTGACTGTACTTTTGTGACTTCCATATGACATCCAAAGAGTTGGATGAATGCCAATACTACAATATGTTGATGTGTTGATAGTATGACTATCAAATCTATCTAGAATCCTTAGAGAAATTGGATAATACATCAGAATAACCTACATATAATCATTGAAATTGACTTACTTATTTTATAAGGTAAAGTCTAATAATTATATCTCAATCTTCTAATGACACTTGCAATTGGTTGCATATGTATTAGAATATTAGAAATTTGATCTTAAGGTTTATTGGTCATACATGTTGAATGTGATGCAAGTGTTGCAGCAATTTCCATTGGATCAATAGGCTTCATTTTTTCAGTGGGAGCCTTAGTCTTAGAGAATGTCTCTATAACCTAGATATTAGAATACACTTATTGTTTATTTCTAATTGTTGGATATAAACAAGACTTCTTTAATAAATCTATCATAAAGACTTATGATGGAGACATTTCATATAGTAATCCAAAATCTAGTGGACTCTACTAAATTAGAAAATTAATGAATGCTTCATTAAGATTTCTAATACTGAAAATTAAACCTTTAAAGATCAATAGGAGGACATAGACCATTTGATAATGATCTGGCATCATGTTTTGGACATTTGTTTGTTGATGTGATCAATAGACTGATAAGAGATGAAACTTTAGATTGTCTAAAGGTTCAAATCTTACATACTTATGAATATTGTATTCAAAGAAAAATGTTCAATACACCTTTCTTTGGGAAAGATGTAAGATGTCAAGTTATTCGGGATCTCATACATATTGATGTATGTGAATCATCTATTCCATAGTAAACATTATAGATATGTGATATCTATTAATGATTATGTATGATATGAAATTTCTTCTCTTCACCTAAAAACCTTTGAAATTTGATCTAACCAAGGTATCTTGTACCTATTAGAAGAATTCAAAGAATACCTTATGGAGATGTGAATATGATTCCTATCTCAATCCTCCTAAAGAACCTTAACTCAATAGAGTTGTAAATTGATACAATTGATCATGTGTGACATGATTTGATCGATGATTAATCTTAGCATAATTATCTCTTTGTTTCCAGGTATATATATGTAGTAGAGACTACATTATATATCCTTACAAGGTTCCAATCTAGTAAGCTAGAATCTGGCACTAGAAAGTGCTACTTCATTAGGAAAATAAAGGATGGTATTGGATACCTACGTTATGACCCTGAGATTCTTAAAGGATCTCATCTCTGAGAATGTGATTCTTAGAGGATGCATTCCACACGCGCGACATAGACTTTTCAGAATTCTTAGTATAGTAACTTTCATCTCTTGAGAATCAAGATGAAAATGAAGTAAAGGAACTCATTTAATCTTGAGAAGATAATGAGGCTCCTGAAATCGGAAACTAAATAGAAAATTAAAGATGAAACACTAATACCTCTTCAAATAAGTTTGAGGATGGATTCCATGTGTCAGTTGAATCTGACAATGATCGGACTTCATATGATGAAGCTCCTGAGGATCATGACATGGAAAGATGGATGTTAGCAATAAAAGTCTAATGTAGACTTCATATACAAGTGTTGTATATGTACCCTCGAGGATCCACCTATATGGGTAAGACCCATTAAGGTGTAAATGGATCTTCAAGAGAAAGAGGGAACCTGATGAGAAGGTAGAGACCTTCAAAGCACGGTTCGTAGCCATGAGCTACACACCGAAGAGAAGACATCACTTGCGATGAGACTTGCTCTCCAGTGACCTTGCTTTAACCCATCAGAATATTGCTAACTATAGCTATACAAAGTGACTATGACATCTTCATGATGTGAGTCAAGATTGCATTCCTCTATGAATACCTCTCTGAGGATATTTATATGAAGTAGCCCCAGGGCTTCATGGTTGAGGAAAGTAAGATGTGCAAGCTAAATAACTCCATCTTTGGACTCAATTAAGCTTCCTGTAGTTGGAACATAAGATTTGATGAAATTATAAATGTTATGATTTCAGATAAAATCTTAATGAACCATGTGAAGCTTAGTGGGAGTGCCATTGTGTTCATCATGCTAAATGTAGATATTATTCTAATCATTGGGAATGATATAAGGATAATAATAAGTGTTTTATAATTTGGTTGTTCCATACCTTGAGATACAAGGATACCTCTTAGATCTTAATTCTGAAGTCGTTCAGAAGCAAAGAGAAGAGGGCATTGGGACTGTCGCATTAGTAGTACACCTTGGACTTGTTCCATTTTTCTGGAAAATTCCAAGAAAAGCTTCCTTCCCTTAAGATGTGGTAGTGACCTATCTAAAGGGATAGCACCTCAAAGAGTTGAGGAAGTGAATGCTAGAACTGCTTGACTTGTGCATCAGTTACGAGAAGCTGAGTGTATGCTAGATGTGCAAAAGAGCCAGATGTCTGCCATGCAGTGGGAGTAGTAAACTGTTACTAATCCTACTCTGGAAATAAAACACTTGGTTGCAGTAATAACAATATCTTCATAGATGATAAGATTTTTGAGATAGTGATCTCAAAGTCTTATCTTCAAATACTTAAGACTTTATTGATAGTGATCTAAAAGGTCTTAACTTTGGATACTTTTAGAGATAGTGATCTCAAGGGATATAGGTATTCTGATAAGGATTATGGAAATACTGGTTATAACAAATTATTAAGCTATAGTGTCAAGAACCATATAATAGCTTTAACAAAATTGAGTATTGGTTGCATGAGATGCAACATTCGCATTAGATGCGAGCACTGGGGATATGCAAGTGCCGTAAAAGGACTTGGCGTAGTCTCTTGGGAACATAGTGACTGATCAACTTACCTAGCTATTTTCTAAATAGCCTATGATTGTCACATGAGTGTGGGTTTAAATGATTAGCCCATTAATGGCTCTTTAGGCTAGTGGGAGATTGTTGGACATGCGAGCCCACGACGAGCCATTATGCAATAAATGTTATTGCAAATATCATTCCCTGATCTGAAATGAAGAATAAATAATTTGTATAATAGGTCCCTTAGTACAATTAGGGTTATGTACCATGGCCATCTTGATGATCATACAGCTGTTGATTCAATCATTGAATCATAGAGGCTGATGCTTAGATGAATATCTAAAGAGTTAGATTGAGGACTCATCAAGCACCGTCAAATGATTATTAAGAGATGATCTCCATCCAGAGTAGTAGATGGCAATCCTATCTCAGGTAGGCTGATATCTGACCAACCTCTTGATGCAGGTCCTCTACATAGGAATAGAGATTCGGAGGTGTCAGGTTAGTTAGGTCAAAGAGTTGACTTAACGAGATCGAGATAACCAAAGTCCTATATCGTATCCTGTCACGATACAGGCACACATCCTCTGACCGGAGACAGATGTGTTACTATATGTTTGAGTATGTACATTTGGCAGACCAATAGGTTGATGACCTAATCAAGGTCTATACACCGGCGCACTGGTGTGCATATAAGGGCATATGAGTAGTACGATCTCTCAAAGGGATCATACAGGTTCAGTTACTAACTGGAAGACATGAGCCCACTCATGAGATATTGGAAAGAATCAAATTCCATGCGCATGGTCGTCTCACTTTGGAAGCTTGACTGAATTTGTAGGTTTGATATATACTTTTGGAAAGTATATGATCAAGACCTAGGTATGATATATGCTTTTGGAAAGTATATGATCGATACCGACTTCCAATGATCGAATGAGAAACTTACTGATATAACCCTGAAGTAGACAATGTAAAGTTGATCTAATACTTTGGGTTTATTCTGAGTCTTCTAGTATGCAGGATGTACAGGTATTAGGAATACCTAAGGGTGATGTGATCATAAACGATTGTATAACCATGACGCTTCCATTCCTAGGGTGTGATGAAACAAGTCTAGATTTTAGTGACTCCTCTCAGTAGACAAGTAATCTGATCTTTGTCCAAATGTTGGACATTGATCTGAATGTGATTCAGATGCAATGAGTAGATTAGATTTGCTGTCTTGATTTAATCAAGCATCTATGGGAGGCCCGCGATCTGGATTTGAGATATGATCTCAATATCCATGTCACTATACATGGAACAATACAGTCGCCCTGTCCTTATCTCCAAGTATTCGCGGAGAAAGCGCATTATCCTTGAAAGAGTTCATGGATAATTCTATTGTTGATATACGTATCCGATCATTGAGAAAATGGATAATTAAATGTGATTTAATTATCATGAATAATATGAATTTGATTCAAATTATAAGGAGAGTTATCTTTGATAATTAACTGTGATTTGATTATCAAAGATGTGAATAATGTGAATGTGATTCATATTATTTGAGCACATGAGAATAAGTTATCCAATATAATTAAATGTGATTTAATTATTATGGATAAGAATAATGTGGATAGTAATATCCAATTATTCATAATATATTATAAATGTGATTCATAATGTATTAGAGAGAGCTAATTATAATTTATATTTGTTGATTGATTATTATGTGTATTGGATACACATTGTGAAATTAATTGACAATATAAATTATATGTTGTATTGGGTTGTGAATATGATTCAAAATTTTTCAATGGCAAGATTGCAATATTCTCAAATATAATTGTGAATTATTTTTGAAGAATAAAATCCCAACAAATAGTTGTTGGAAATAAGTAGAGAGAAAAACAAGGAGATATGCAATCTCATGGATTTCCATGAGATTGCCCTCCCCATATGGAAGGGGTGGGCGGCACCCAATTCCCTTGTGGGATTGGTGGCCGTCTACTCCCTTTTATGGGGATGGATGATCTACTTTGTGTTTCACTCCTTATTTGATTGATTTAATTTTGGTGTTAATATATATTTGATTTATCAAATATAATAAATCTAAATTAAATCACAAGTTGTTGGCTTTTACCAACAACATTCTTGACCATTGGATTGACATAAATCAATCTCATCCATTGATTTTATATGTCCCATGGATTGAGATCCATGGATCCCAAAACCCTATAAATAGAGAGGCATACCCATGCTCTCTTTTTACACAACACACATAGTGCTTGAGAAGCACATCTCTCTCTCCCTTTCTCTACATGCCTACTTCCTCTCTCCCTCTCATGTGGCCGTCCACCATGGATGACCTAGAGAGGTTCTCCATCGTCGCGGCATCTTCGTTATGTTGCCCGTTCATCTGCTCGTGGATCTCCGTCTCCTTCGGTGCGCCTCACTCGTGAAGAAGACATCGGATCTCGTGTGTCGAGATCAGAAGATCCGTCGCTTGGATCATCAACATGGATTACGAGAAGCATGTGGTTCATCCCCGCGCTCGCAAGCGTCTCCTCCGTCGGATCGGACTTGAGACAGGAGGTCTCTTCGTTTAGAGACTTGATCGCAACCACACTTCAAGAGGTAATCCTATTACTTGTTTGTGGTTTAGACGAAACGATCCGAGAAGTGTTCTTGGATCATGTGGTTTTGTCATAATAAAATTTTTTAAATTCCGCTGCATCGAGCAACTAGTATGACTAGTCGCTCCTCGTCGTATTCGATACGACGCTAACGCTTCCGTGATGCGCATGAGGATCTAACCATATCCTTCATGGACAATGAACCCGACCTTGGGTTGGTGACAGCGTCCACACGTTTGTTGGCGGAGTCACAGGCAACAAACCCGGCTTGGGGGTCGGTGACGGCGTCCACGCCACGGAGGGGCGGCACACAAAAAATGGTGGAGCAGGCCGGTGGTCTTCAGTTTGGTGGTCGACATGCGATCTGAAAGGAGGCTGCGGGCATGAGGGCCATCGATGGCTCACTGTTGTTATGCATCCCCGCGAGGTTTCCGCGTCGATGGAGTGTGACGGAGGGACGGTGGAGCCGCTAGCCGTAGGTGGCTGCGGCAGGCGATGTGTGCGATGGGGCGGCGTGCTCCCTGAAGGTGTACGGTGGCGCTGGGGCGAGCTTGCAGGCGATGGAGGACCGCTGGAGAAAGTGTTGTCGGGGTGGCGAGGCTGCGTACAGGCGGTGGACGCCTGCGTGTTTTCTTATTATTATTGTAAAGCAGAAACAGAAGATATAAAATTTTATTTATTTTTTATAGGATAAAGAAAACCTTTTTTATTGATTTTTTTGTATTATTATTTTTTATTTTTTATTTCCTGCAAAACAAATGTTAGAAGAAAACATATATTTTTTATTTTTTTCCTTTTTGTTTATAAACAAATCGGAAGGTGAACGAGGATCTGACGAAACGTGAGGAATCGAATCCGGTTCTCCGACCATCGTGCGTGGTCGGAGTTGATAGATCGTGAAAGATAGAAGATGAATGTGAAGAGATCAAGAAAATGAGATGAAAAATCGACTTGGTTGCGGATCAAATCGAGATGGATTTTAAGACTAAAATAAAAAATGATGATGAAATTAAATTTGACAAAATGAAACCATGATTAATCTAGATGAAGAATAGGAGAAAATGATGATGGATCTCACCTTAGCGGAAAACTACCGTGATCGCCTCGACGAAGGCTGACTCGCTGTCACCGAACAGCTCGGAGGCTAGGCACCTTTCTCGACAAGAACACTCTCAGAGATCGGGCTCCTCTCACCAAAGATTGATCAAGTCAGAATGAGGGAGAAGGAGCCATATAAATAGAAAAGATAATGGAGATGAAATTTGAATTTTTGACTTTTTGGTTGAAGAGATAAGAGAGATGAAAATTAAAATGAGAAAAAGATAAAGAGAGATAAAACTATTTACAATATTAGCTATTTTTTTTAATTTTCATCACTTTATTTATTTGAATAAATTTTTTTATATTTTTATGGTCGTTAATTAAGAATATCAAATATATACATATACTACATACATATATGACATTAAATACATGGGTAAATTAGCAAATTAGTCTTTTTTGTTTTTAAAATTTTAATTTTATTATTTTAATTTTTATTTTAAATAATTAGTAGAAGTATTTACAAATATATACAAATACAATATGTACAAAATACATGGGAAAATTGCGCAAACCACCCCATAAAATCAACTTTTTACTCGTAACTCCAAAAATTATGAAAATATAGCCATTTTAAAGATAATTTAATTTAGGATCCATTGGAAGTGAGATTGGTTCAATTTGAGTTTATATGGAGCCAGAATTGGTCTTTCAATTAGTGCTTAGTGGCTTTTTCCAAGTGTGGTTGCTTTTATTCTGTACATGATTTAACAATTATTTTTATTAATTAGAACACATTTTTATTTACAACTTTTGTTTTGAAAGTTATTTGATTTGAGATAAATTAATGTACAAATAAAATACTGTGTAGTATACAAATATACACTGCATACATCTTTTTTGGATTTTCTAATTGAGGGCCCTATCTCCTCCTACTTTATTCCTGGTCAATTAGGTCAAGTCTTGACCTTCTCTCAGGGTTCGGGTCAGCATGTATCTATTACATATATACAGTCTTCCTTTTTTATTTTCTTTTCTTTATTTTTCCTTTATTTATTTATTTATTTTAGGTTAAAATAATATACAAATATACAATATTTACACACATATGCAAGTTAGTAAGAATATGGAGTTAGTGTTATATACATGTATTTTATAAGGGATTTTAAGCTAAAATAAATGAATAAAGATGATGAATCGCAGATTCATCAATAAGCAACTACCTTATCATGTTGCAAAAGAACTGCTCCAAGTCTTTCTTTAGATGCATCAATGTACACTGTAAATCCTTCAATTCCATAGGGTAGATTAAGGGTAGGTGCAGATGTTAGGCATTCTTTTAGTGTTTGGAAACTAGTTTCGCATGCATCAGACCATATGAATGGAACTTCCTTCTGGATCAACCTAGTTATTGGCAATGCTATTTGTGTAAAGTCCTTCACAAATCTTCTATAATATCCAGCTAATCCCAGAAAAGATCGTATTTATGCGACAACCTTCGGACGTTCCCAACTCATCACCGCACTAACCTTTGTAGGATCGACTGATATACCTTCCTCAGAAATAACATGGCATAAGAAAGATACTTCAGATAGCCAGAAGTCACATTTGCTATATTTAACATGCAGTTTGTTCTTCCTTAGAGTTTCAAGTGCCTACCTGAGATGGTGTTCATGCAGATACTTATGCTTTGAGTAAATAAGCACATCATCAATAAAGACTACTACAAAGTGATCTAAGAACTCCTTGAATACTACACAGTGATTTAACTTTTGCAGCTTAGGCTTATCTTTTGATAACTATTGATTAGTGTTTGCTAATGGTCATTAGTGGTTTTCAATCCATCACTAATTTCCTTAATCATGATTAATCAGTCTCAAACGATCATTAAGGTTTAATGACATCTTAAGCCTCCTTACTTCTCTTTCTTTCAAAAATCATAACAAATCGAAACGAAGTCCGATTCACACGAAATGAATTCCGTTGGTTTCCTCTTGACGAGCCAGATCTTATTATATATGATCCGAGAAATGCCAAGTTCAAGGCTTTACAATCAACTTGGATTGTGAGGAGCATGTGTTTCATCAATGTGCTCGCAAGCATCGCCTCCATCGGATCGGATTGAGACAGGAGGTCGCTTCATTCAGAGACTCGATCGCAACCCCGCTTCAAGAGGTAAACATAACACTTGTATGTGGTTTAGATGAAATGATCCGAGAAGTGTTCTTGGATCATGTGGTTTCATCGTTTAAAATTTTTAAATTCCGTTGCCTCGAGAAGCTAGTACGACTAGTCGCTCATGATCGCATACGATGCGATGATCACGCTTTCGTGGATGCGCTTAAGAATTTTCCCATATCCTTCAATACATGCTTGTAGTTTATATGAAACGATTCAAGAAGTGTTCTCGGATCATGTGGTTTCATCACTTTTAAATTTTAAATTCTGCTTCTCAGAGCGATTAGTACGACTAGTCACTCCCGATTGCATATGATGCAATATTCACACTTCTGTGATGCACTTAAGGTTTTATACATAACCTTTAGTTGAGTCCTCATCTAAGTCTTTAGATAGTCAACCCTACACCTACCTCTATGATCCAACCTTTGGATCAATAATTGTACGATATCAAGATGGCCATGGTACATAACCTTAATTGTACTAAGGGACCTATTATGCAAATGAATTATTTTTATTTCAGATTAAGGAGAGTATTGCTATAAGTTTTTTGCACGATGGCTCTTCGTGGGCTGAAAATTGCAACAATCTCCATTAGTCGAAAGATCCATTAATGGGTTAACCTTTAACCCACACTCTTGTGCTAGTCATAATCTATTTAAATAAATGGCTTAGTCAGCTGACTAGTCACTCTATTTCTGAGAGAATAAGCCAAGTCCTTTTACAGACTGGCATATCTCTTAGTAACAATGCTCGCATCCAATGTGAATGTTGCATTTTACGAAACCAATACTCAATCTTTGTTAATGTAATTACATTACCTTTGACACCGCAACACAATAATTATTATAACCATCAAGAGATTTATCCTTATCATAATACCATTATGCTTGGAGATCTCTATCTCCTTAGACTAAGACACAATTTTAAGTCTTGTAAGGTATATGTAGGTAAGACCTTTTATATCACTATTTATAAAGTCTTAAGTTCTTAAAGATAAGACTTTGAAATCTCTATCTCTAAAGTCTTGTGTCATTGAAGATGTTGTTATTGATGCAATTAAATATTTTATCCCTACAGTGGAATTGGTAACAATTTACCACTCTCAGTGCATAGCAGACATCTGGCCTTTTATACACATCCAACATACAACGGGACTTCCTATAGTTGATGCACAAAGTAATGTAGCTTTAGCATTCACATCATCAATATTTTAAGATGTTATTCATTTAGATAGGTCAGTATCATATCTTAAGGGAAAGAAGCCTTCCTTAGAAACTTCCAAAGAGGAATTTGCCCAAGATGTACCACTAATGTGATGGTCCCATTTCCCTCTTCTCTTTGCTTCTGAACAACTTCATAATTAATATCCAAGAGGCATCATTGAGATCTGTCATCTCAAGGTATGGAAAATGGATTTAAAATAATTTATTATCATCCTTATATCATTCCAAATGATTAAGATTTTATCTACATTTAGCATGACGAACACGATGGCACTCCCACTAAGCTTCACATGGTTCATGAAGATTCTGTTTGAAATCATAACTTTTATAATTCCATCAAATATGATGTTCCAAACACGAGAAGCTTAATTCGAGTCCATAGATGGAGTACTTTAGCTTTCACACCTTGCCTTCCTCTAATATGAATTCCCAGGTCTACTTCATATGAATATCCTAAACAATCTTGACTTCCATCTTCTAGATGTCATAATAAAGTTGTGTAGCTATAGTTAGCAATATTCTAACGGGTACAAGCATTGCCACTATAGAGAAAGTCTCATCACAAGCGATGTCTTCTCTATGAACCAATCTTTGAAGGTCTCAACCTTCTCACCAGGTTCCCTCTTTCACTTGAAGATCAGTTTGCACCCAATGAGTTTGACCCCTATAGATGGATCCTCTAGGGTCCATACACAACACTTGTGCATGAAATCTACTTTAGACTTTATTGCTAACATCCATATCTCCATGTCATGATCTCAAAATCTTCATCATATGAAGTCAGATCATTGTCAGACTTCTCTAACTTATGAATTTCATACCCTCTAGACGGTCTTACCACTCTCAAAATGGTTTGAAGAGGTATGATTGACTCATCTTTAGTTATCCTTCTAGTTTCTGATTGTGGGGACCTCATTATCCTCCTAGGATTCAATGAGTCCCTTCATTCTTATCTTGACTCTTGAGGAATCATCCTTTAAGAATCATATTCTTAGAGATGATTAAGAATCTCAAGGTCATAAAGTAGGTATCCAATACGATCCTTTATATAGCTAATGAAGTAGCACTTTCTAGTGCTAGATTCTAGCTTACTTGCATCAATGTTTATGACATGGACCAAGAAACCATTAATCCTCAAATATCTTACAACGGGCTTGGTTCCAGACCATACCTCACGAGGAGTTTTTGAGTTTATAGTTTCTTGTAATTTATTAAGGATGTATGTTGTAGTCTCTAGTACATATACTCGGAAACTAAGAAGTAGTTATGCTAAGATTCATCATTGATCAAATCATGTCACACATGATCCGATTGCATTTACTTGCAACTCCATTGAGCTGAGGTGTATTAGGAGGAGTGAGATAGGATCAACATTCCTTTCTCTATAAGGTATTCTATGATTTTTTCTGGTATGTACTGGCTATCTGAGTCAGATCAAATTCATTTCATCTTCCTTTTTACTTTGGTTCTCAACAAAATTATGAAATCTTTTCAAAGGTTTCTAATGGATAATGAAGAAATCTCATACCAAAATAATCATCGATGGATATCACATATCTTTAATGTTCATTGTGGTATAGAAGCTTACATCAATATGTATGAGATCTTGAATACATCTGCATCTTACATCATTTCCAGAGAAGGGTGTATTGGATATTTTTTACTTGAATATAATATTCACAAGTATGTAAGTTTTGAACTTTAAGACAATCTAAATTTCTGTCTCTTACAAGTCTATTGATCTTATCAACATACATATGTCCAAATCAGAATGCTAGATCATTGTTAAATGATCGTCATCCTCCCTTTTAAGGTTTAATTTCTAGTATACTGTGAACCATTCACTAATATTCTAATTTCATAGAGTCCTCTAGATGTTAGATTACCATCTGAAATATATATCAATAATAACTCTTATGATAGATCTATCCCAGAATGCATGTCTATTTCTCACAAGTTTAAAAATGAATAACAAATCTATTCAAATATCTAGGTCATAGAGACATTCTCTAAGACTAAGGGATCTCCCACTAGAAATATGTAGTATATCTATTCAATGGAGATTGTCACAAAAAATGCCTCAAATTCCAAGTTGGTGACTATTAAACCTTAAGATCAAGTTTTCTGGTCTTTTAAAATATGTGCAATCAATTACAAGTGTTATGAGAAGAATGGGATACAACTATTAGACTTTAATCTTATCTAATAAGTAAGCAAATTTCAATGATGATATGTCGATGTAGGTTATGTTGATGCACTATTTGAGTCATTCTCTAAGGATTCTAGATTGTCTGGATAGTCATACTATTATAATATCAACTTGTTGTAGTATTGGCATTCATCCAACTCTTTGGTTGTCATATGTGTGGAAGTCACATAAGCACAATCAACTCTTTGATTCTCCGACTCTAGATTGTCTGGATAGTCATACTATCAGAATATCAACTTGTTGTAGTATTGGCATTCATCCAACTCTTTGGGTGTCATATGTATGGAAGTCACAGAAGTACAATCAACTCTTTTACTCTCCTTCTTACACAAGTCGGACCCATGCTTCCATTGTGTTTCCTTGATCTATAAACAACCATTGCTTAAGATAAATGATCTCTTAAATTGAAAAAGTCCCTAAGGAACTTCAATGGAAGAGTATTTCAACATTTATCCTTGTTTTATCCTATTTAATATGAATATTATGAAGCTTTATGAAAGACTTAAGTTGAGGTAGTAGAATGATGACATTCATCGTATTTACATCCATCTTAGCTCTTAAAGACTTTAGTTCATGCATGCACTCAAATATTTTAAGTACATCTCCTATGGAGCTATCGTCTTGCATAATGCAGTGAACCATGTCATTCATGATTAAATGTTGAGAGCACATATGTTTATCAAAACATCTCCTTCGGTTTGTTAAAAGGATTTTGACAATTACGAACATCATCGACATGTTACTTCCAAAGTACACCTGGAGTGATACCAATACTGTGGAGACTTACAAACCCTAGGTTGTTGTCCTATTATCTTTCAATTGTCATTCGTCATTCTCACGAGGAAACTTGTACGTTACAACTGCATACATTATGTGTCCAACTACAAGTACTACATTTTGATTATGGATCCAATGCATAATATTGGTTATGATTGAGTATAGATTTAAGTGGGTTTAATGTAGGTTATCCAAAATAAGATAATTTGCATAAATATATTTACTTTTATTTAGGTTAATTATTGTTTTAAATCAAAGTAATCACACTTTATACAGCCTTGAAAGTACATTACTTTTCTAACTTTCAAAGCATGGGGCATGCTAACCATATTACCTCAACCAAGATCTAGGATCTCCCTTTTAACTTTGTTACACCCTAATAATATAATAAAATGTAACTCAGGTGAAGGAAGAGGGTGTTGGACATGCGAACCCACGACGAGCCATTATGCAATAAATGTTATTGTGAATATCATTCCATGATCTGAAATGAAGAATAGATAATTTACATAATAGGTCCCTTAGTAAAATTAGGGTTATGTACCATGGCCATCTTGATGATCATACAACTGTTGATTCAAATATTGAATCATAGAGGCTGGTGCTTGGATGAACATCTAAAGAGTTATATTGAGGATTCATCAAGCACCGTCAAATGATTGTTGAGAGATGATCTCCAGCCTGAGTAGGAGATGACAATCCTTTCACATTTAGGCTGATATCTGACCGACCTCTTGATGTAGGTCCTCTGTATGGGAATACAGATTCGAAGGTGTCAGATTAGTTAGGTCAAAGAGTTCACTTAACGAGATCGAGATAATTAAAGTCCTATGTCGTATGCTATCATGATATAGGCACGCATCCTCTGATCAGAGACAGATGTGTTACTATATGTATGGGTATGTACATTTGGCAGACCAATAGGTTGATGATCTAATCAAGGTCTATACACCGGTGCGTTGGTGTGCATATAAGGGCATATGAGTAATACGATCTCTCAAAGGGATCGTACAGGTTCATTACTGAACCGGAAGACATGAGCTCACTCATGAGATATTGGGAAGAATCAAATTCTGTGCATGGTCGTCTCGCTTTGGAAGCTTGATTGAATTTGTTGGTTTGATTTATACTTTTGGAAAGTATATGATCAACACATGGGTATTATATATGGTTTTGGAAAGTATATGATCGATGCCAACTCCCAATAGTCAAATGAGAAACTTAATGATAAATCCCTGAAGTAGATAGTGTAAAATTGATCTTATACTTCAAGATTATTCTGGGTCTTCCAGTATGCAGGATGTACAGGTATTGGGAATATCTGAGAGTGATGTGATCAGAAACGATTGTATAACCATGACATTTCCATTCCTAGGGAGTGATGAAATGGGTATGGATTTTAGTGACTCCTCTCAGTAGAGAAGTAATCTGATCTTAGTCTAAATGATGGACTTTGATCTGAATGTGATTCAGATGCAATGAGAAGATTAGATTTTCGGTCTTGATTTAATCTAGCATCTATGAGGTGCCCGGGATCTGGATTTGAGATGTGATCTCAATATCCAAGTCACTATACGTGGAACAATACAATCGCCCTGTCCTTATCTCCAAGTATTTATGGGGAAAGTGCATTATCCTTGAAAGAGTTCAGGATAATTTCAATGTTGATATAAGTATTCGAGCATTGAGAAAATGGATAATTAAATGTGATTTAATTATCATGATTAATATGAATTCGAATCATATTATAAAGAGAGTTGTCTTAGATAATTAAATGTGATTTGATTATCAAAGATGTAAATAATGTGAATGTGATTCATATTATTTGGGCACCAGAGAATAGAGATCCAAGATGATTAAATTTGATTTAATTATCATGGATATTGAATAATGTGGATAGAACTATCCATATTAATCACATATATTATAAATATGATTTATAATATATAAGAGAGAGCTATTTGTAATTTACATTTGTTAATTAAATGTTGATGTGAATTGGATTCACATTGGATATTAAATTGAAAATGTAATTTACATTTTATTTTGGGTTGTGAATGTGATTCACAAATTTCTAATGGCAATATTGCAATATTCACAAAATAATTATGAATTATTTTTGTTGAATAATTTACAACAAGTATTGTTGTAAATATTGGAGATTTCCTTGGAATAATGTAATCTCATGAGATATCATCAGATTACATGAGATTGCCACCAAATCCCATATTATGGAAGGAGGCAATCTTCATTCCATAATCTCCATGCTTGATTGATTTAATTTGGGATTAAATCATATTGATTCATCAATATATATTTAATATAAATTAAATTAATTGTTGTTGGTTTTTACCAACACAAATCTTAGCCATTAAATGAAACACAAATCAATGGGAGCCATTGGATTTGTGTTGCCCTTGGATTGAGATCCATAGATCCAAAAATAATATAAAAGGAGAGGCACCCCTTAGCTCTTCTTTACACACATGAGAACATAAGTCTCTCTCTCTTTCTCTCTCTACACACCCTCTCTTCTTCTCTCATGTGGTTGTCCACCATGGATGCCCTAGAGAGGTTCTCCATCACCGCAGTGTCGACGGTATGCTGCCCGATCGTTTGCTCATGGATCTTCGTCTCCTTCGATGCATCTCGCTCGTGAAGAAGACGTCGGATCTCATGTGTCGAGATCAGGAGATCCGTCACTTGGGTCATGAACATGGATTGCGAGTAGCACGTGTTTCATCAACACGCTCGCAAGCATCTCC
This sequence comes from Ottelia alismoides, assembly GCA_037367405.1. Classification (NCBI taxonomy): domain Eukaryota; kingdom Viridiplantae; phylum Streptophyta; class Magnoliopsida; order Alismatales; family Hydrocharitaceae; genus Ottelia; species Ottelia alismoides. Next base: position 269,281 of record JAZKJV010006663.1, read on the forward strand.
TCCATCGGATCAGACTTGAGACTGGAGGTCTCTTCATTTAGAGAGTCGATTTCAACCACGCTTCAAGAGGTAACCCATGGCTAGACAACTTTGATATAAAAAAATTCCTAAATCAAAGTTAAATATGTATATATATATAAATATACACTTATGCAAATTTCTTATTTCAGATAATTCTTCATTAATCCCACTCAATGTTATACTCAATAATAACCAGTATAATATCATTGATTGGATCCATGATCAAGATATTGTACTTGCAGTTGGACACATAATGTATGTGGTTGCAATATGCAAGTCTTCCTCATAATAATGATGAATGAAAATTAAATAGACAATAGGACTGCAACCCTTGGGTTTGTATGTCTCTATAGTCTTGATCTCTCATCGAATGTACTTTGGAAGTGACATGTCGATGATAATCGCAGTTGTCAATTAATCCTTATAAATTCTAAGAAGATATCTGGCATACATATGTACTCTCAACATTTAATCATGAATGGCGTGGTTCTCTGCATCATGTAGAATGGTGGCTCTATAAGAGATGATGTATTCAAATTGTTTGAATACCTAGTTGAACAATTGTTTTAAGAGTTTAGATGGATGTAGATACGACGAGTGTCATCATTCTACTGTCTATACTATGGTCATTCATGATGCTTCATATTATTCATATTGTATGAATTGAATGAAGCATGTATAAATGTTGAAATACTCTTATATTGAATTTTTTTGATTTCGATATAAGAGATCCTTTGTCTTGAGCAATGGTTGCTTATAGATAAAGGGAGTGCAGTGGAAGCATGAGTTGGACCCAAGTGAGAAGGAAAGTCAAAGAGTTGACTGTACTTCTGTGACTTCCATATGACATCCAAATAGTTGGATAGATGCTAATACTGCAATAAGTCGATGTACTGATAGTGTGACTAGCAAGTCTATCTAGAATCCTTAGAAAAGGACTTAGATCGTGCATCAGGATAATCTACATTTACTCATTTAAATTGACTTTCTTATTTGGTAAGATCAAAGTCTAAAATTGTATCTTATTCTTCTAATAATAACACTTGCAATTGATTGCATATGTGTTAGAAGACTATAAAGTTTGATTTCAAGGTTTACTAGTCATCCACATGGGCATTGATGCAATTGTCGCAACAATCTCTATTGGATTGATGAACTTGTTATTTTCAGTGATAGAGTCCTTAGTCTTTGAGAATGTCTCTACGACCTAGATATCAGAATACAATCATTATTTATTTCTAAATGTTGGAAATAAACATGAATTCTGTAATAGATCAATCCTAAAGAGTTATGATAGAGATATTTCAGATAGTAATCTAAAATCTAGTGGACTCTACTAAATTATAAAATTAATGAATGGTTCATTAACATTTCTAATATTGAAATTAAACTTTAAATGTTCAATAAGAGAATGGAGATCATCTGGCAATGATCTGGCATCAAGCCTTGGACAGTTGTCTGTTGATGTGATCAATAGACTTGTGAGAGATGAAACTTTAGATTGTCTAAAGGTTCAAATCTTACATACTTGTGAATATTGTCTTCAAAAGTAAAAATGTCTAATACACCCTTCCTTGGAATGGTGTAAGATGTCAAGGTACTCAAGATCTCATACATATTGATGTATGTGAATCATCTATATCAGAATAAACATTATGGATATGTGATATCCATTGATGATTATTTTGATATGAGATTTCTTCTCTTCACTTAGAAACCTTTGATATGTTCATAGATTTCACAATTTTGGTTTAGAACCAAAGTTTAGGAAGATTAAATGAATTTGATCTAATCTAGGTAGTCAGTACCTATTAGATGAATTCATAGAATACCTTATAGAGATATGAATGTCATTTCTATCTCACTCCTCCTAATAAACCTAAATTCAATGGAGTTGTTGGTAGATTCAATTGGATCATGTGTGACATGATTTGATCAATAATGATCCTTAGCATAATTACCTCTTAGTTTCCAAGGTATATATGTAGTGGAGAGTACAATATATATCCTAAATAAGGTTCCATGCATATAATCTGGAATCTGGCACTAGAGAGTGCTACTTCATTAGGAAAATAAAGGATGGTATTGGATACCTACTTTATGACCTTGAGTTTTTAAAAAGATCTCATCTTTGAGAATATGATTCTTAGATGATGACTCCCTTGAGAATCAAGATGAAAATAAAGTGAAGGAACTCATTTAATCTTGAGAAAGATAATGCGGCTCCTAAAATTGGAAACTAAAAGGACAATTAAAGATGAAACACTGATACCTCTTCATATAAGTTTGAATATGGATTCCAAGTGTCAGTTGAATCTGACAATGATCTAACTTCATATGATGAAGCTTCTAAAGATCATGACATGGAAAGATGGATGTTAGCAGTAAAGTCTAAAGTAGACTTCATATACAAGTGTTGTATATGGACCCTCAAGGATCCACCTATATGGGTAAGACCCATTAAGGTGTAAATGGATCTTCAAGAGAAAGAGGGAATCTGATGAGAAGGTAGAGACCTTCAAACCACGGCTCGTAGCCATGAGCTATACACCGAAGAGAAGACATCGCTTGTGATGAGACTTGCTCTTCAATGATCATGCTTGAACCCGTCAGAATATTGCTAACTATAGCTACACAATGACTTTGACAGCTTCATGCTTGAACCCATCAGAATTTGCATAATAGGTCCCTTAGTACAATTAGGGTTGTGTACCATGACCATATTGATAATCATACAACTGCTAATTCAAATATTGAATCATAGAGGCTGGTGCTTGGATGAACATCTAAAGAGTTAGATTGAGGACTTATCAAGCACCATCAAATGATTGTTGAGAGATGATCTCCAGCCTGAGTAGGAGATGGAAATCCTTTCTCATTTAGGCTAATATCTGACTGACCTCTTGATGCAGGTCCTCTGCATGGGAATAGAAATTCAAAAGTGTCAGATTAGTTAGGTCAATGAGTTAACGTAACGAGATCGAGATAACCAAAGTCCTATGTCGTATGCTGTCATGATATAGGCATGCATCCTTTGACTAGAGACAAATGTGTTACTATATGTATAAGTATGTATATTTTGCAGACCAATAGGTTGATAACCTAATCAAGGTCTATACACCGGCGCGTTGGTGCACATATAAGGGCATATGAGTAGTACAATCTCTAAAAGGGATCATACAAGTTCATTACTGAACCGGAAGACATGAGCTCACTCATGAGATATTGGGAAGAATCAAATTCCATGCACGGTTGTCTCGTTTTGGAAGCTTGATTGAATTTGTAGGTTTGATATATACTTTTGGAAGTATATGATCAACACTTGGGTATGATATATGCTTTTGGAAAGTATATGATCGATACCAACTCCCAATAGTTAAATGAGAAACTTAATGATAAATCCCTGAAGTAGACAATGTAAAATTGATCTTATACTTCGGGATTATTCTGGGTCTTCCAGTATGCAGGATATACAGGTATTGGGAATACCTGAGGGTGATGTGATCATAAACGGTTGTATAACCATGATGCTTCCATTCATAGGGAGTGATGAAATGGGTCTTGATTTTAGTGACTCCTCTCAGTAGAGAAGTAATCAGATCTTAGTTCAAATTTTGGACATTGATCTGAATGTGATTCAGATGCAATAAGAAGATTAGATTTGTGGTCTTAATTTAATAAAGCACTTATGGGGAGTCCCGAGATATGGATTTGAGATGTGATCTCAATATCCAAGTTACTATATGTAGAACAATACAATCACCCTGTCCTTATCTCCAAGTATTCGCGGAGAAAGCACATTATCCTTGAAAGAGTCCAGGATAATTTCATTGTTGATACAAGTATCCGAGTATTGAGAAAATGGATAATTAAATGTGATTTAATTATCATGATTAATATGAATTCGATTCATATTATAAAGAGAACTGTCTTTGATAATTAAATGTGATTTTATTATCAAAGATGTAAATAATGTGAATGTGATTCATATTATTTGGGCACATGAGAATAGAGATCCAAGATGATTAAGTGTGATTTAATTATCATGGATATTGAATAATGTGGATAGCACTATCCATATTAATCACATATATTATAAATGTGATTTATAATTTATAAGAGAGAGCTATTTGTAATTTACATTTGTTATTAAATGTTGATGTGAATTGGATTTACATTGGACATTAAATTGAAAATGTAATTTACATTTTATTTTGGGTTGTGAATGCGATACACAATTTTCCTATGGCAAGATTGCAATATTCACAAAATAATTATGAATTATTTTTGTTGAATATTTGACAACAAGTGTTGTCGTAAATATTGGAGATTTCCATGGAATAATGTAATCTCATGAGATATCATGAGATTACATGAGATTGCCACCAAATCCCATATTATGGAAGGGGGCAATTTTCATTCCATAATCTCCATGCTTGATTGATTTAATTTGGGATTAAATCATATTGATTTATCAATATATATTTAATCTAAAATAAATTAATTGTTGTTGGTTTTTACCAACACAAATCTTAGCCATTAAAAGAAACACAAATCAATGAGAGCCATTGGATTTGTGTTGCCCTTGGATTGAGATCCATGGATCCTAAAATATTATAAAAAGAGAGGCACCCCTTTGCTCTTCTTTAGACACAAGAGAACATAAGTCTCTCTCTTTCTCTCTCTACACGCCCTCTCTTCTTCTCTCATGTAGTTGTCCACATGGATGTCCTAGAGAGGTTCTCCATCACCGCAGCGTCGTCGGTATGCTGCCTGATCGTTTGCTCGTGGATATCCATCTCCTTCGGTGCATCTCGCTCGTGAAGAAGACGTCAGATCTCGTGTGTTGAGATCAGGAGATCTGTCGCTTGGATCATCAACATGGATTGTGAGAAGCACATGTTTCATCAACACGCTCGCAAGTGTCTCCTCCGTCGGATTGGACTTGAGACAGGAGGTATCTTCGTTTAGAGACTCGATCGCAACCATGCTTCAAGAGGTAATCCTATTACTTGTTTGTGGTTTAGATGAAACGATCTGAGAAGTGTTCTCGGATCATGTGGTTTCCTCGCATGAAAGTTTTTTTAATTTCTGCTGCATCGAGCGACTAGTATGACTAGTCACTCCCGATCGTATACGATGCGATCCTCACGCTTCCGTAATGCGCTTAAGGATCTAACCATATCCTTCAGAGGGAACTCTTTTTGTCTTGGAAGTCCAACTTGCATTTCTCAATTTAATCTTTGACACCCGAGCCCACCACCCCTAAGGTGATGTTGACCCATTAGCAATTGAATCAGATCTCAATAGGAATTGAACTCGCTATGTGCAATCCAATACCACCTCAATTATATGGGGAACAACATTGGGGTCACTATGCATATGGCCTTACTCTTTCGAGAAGCAAAGTACCCGATCCATATGTGCTTATTTGTAGAAGCTATGACTTCGCATATGCATCTCTACCTTACAATCCATGACGATTGAATCCTTTGTCTAGACGAGATATCATGGATATAATCTTATGATACTCTACATATCATTGAAATTTTGGTTAATCAATTAGATGAAGGATATGGGGAGATCCTCAAGCGCATCATGGAAGCGTGTGTATTGCATCGAATGCGATCGAGAGTGACTAGTCGCACTAGTTGCTCCAGGTAGCGGAATTTAAAAAATTTAAATGTGATGAAACCACATGATCCAAGAACCTTTCTCGAATTGTTTCATATAAACCACAATAGGTATTAAGTTACCTCTTGAAGCATGGTTGCAATCGAGTCTTTCAACCAAGAGACCTCCTGTCTCAAGTCCGATCCAACGGAGGAGACGGTTGCGAGTGCGTTGATGAGACGCATCCTTCTCGCAATACATGTTGATGATCCAAGCAATGAATCTCCTGTTCTCGTCACATGAGATCCGATACCTTCTTCATGAGCGAAGCACACCAAAGGAGATGGAGATCTGCGAGCAAGTACTCCGGCAGCATAACAATGATGCTGCGGTGATGGCGACTCTCTCTATGGCTCCATGGTGGATGGCCATAAAAGAGAGAGGGAGAAAGGCACATGACGTGTAGAGAGAGAGAGAAAGAGGAAGAGAGCAATAGTTTACATTGTAAACGTGTGTATCGAAGAGCAAGGGGTGCCTCTTCTTATATAGGGTTTTGGGAGTCCATGGATCTCAATCCATGGACAACACACAATCAATGGTTAAGATTGATTTGTGTTTCTTTCAATGGCTAAGATGTTGTTGTAAAAACACAACAACAATTGATTTAATTTGAATAAATTTATATTGATAAATCAACATAATTAATCTCAATTTAAATCACTTTGACTGGTCTTGGAGATAATGAGATAGAATGAGTCTATCTCCTCAAAAACTTATGAGATCTCAATATCTCATGAGATCTCATTATCTCATGAGATCTCCAAGATTTACAACAACATTTGTTGTAAATTATTTCACAAAAATAATTCATAATTATCTTGTGAACATTGCAATCACGCCATTGGAAAAATGAATAACATTCACTTCCCAAAACAAAATGTAAATTATATTTTAAATTAATCATCCAATGTGAATCAAATTCACATCAATAATTAATTAATAAATATAAATCACAATACGCTCTCTTTAATATATTATAAATCACATTTATAATATACCTGAATAATATGGATAATACTATCCTCATTATTCTTATTCATGTTAATTAAATCACATTTAATCCTCTTGGATCTCAATTCTCATGTGCCCAAATAATATGAATCACATTCACATTATTCACATCTTTGATAATTAAATCACATTAAATTGTCTTAGATAACACTCCTAATAATATGAATCAAATTCATATTATTCATGATAACTAAATCACATTTAATTATCCATGTTCTCAATGATCGGATGCATATATCAACAATGAAATTATCCATGAACTCTTTCAAGAATAATGCGCTTTCTCCGGGGATACTTGGAGATAAGGACAGGGTGATTGTATTATTCCATGTATAGTGACTTGGATATTGAGAACACATCTCAAATCCAGATATTGTAGACCTCCCATAGATGCTTGATTAAATCAAGACCGCAAATCTAATCTTCTCATTGCATCTGAATCACATTCAGATCAATGTCCAACATTTGGTCTAAGATCATATTACTTCTCTATGAGAGGAGTCACTAAAATCCAAACCTGTTTCATCACTCCCTCGGAATGGAAGCATCATGGTTATACAATCATTTATGATTACTTCACCCTCAGGTATTCCCAATACCTGTACATCCTGCTTACTGAAGGACCCAGATTAAACCCAAAGTATAAGATAATTCTACACTGTCTACTTCAGAGTTTTTATCATCAAGTTTCTCATTCGATGACTGGGAGTCGTTATCGATCATATGCTTTCCAAAAGCATATATCATACCCATGTGTTGATCATATTTTCCAAAAGTATACATCAAACCTACAACTTCAGTCAAGCTTCCAAAGCGGGATGGCCGTGCATGAAATTTGATTCTTCCCAATATCTCATGAGTGAGCTCATGTCTTCCGGTTCAGTAATGAACCTGTATGATCTCTTTGAGAGATCATACTACTCATATGCCCTTATATGCACACCAGCGCGCCGGTATATAGACCTTGATTAGGTCATCAACCTATTGGTATGCCAAATGTACATACTCAGACATATAGTAACACATCTGTCTCCGGTCAGAGGATGCGTGCCTATATCGTGACAACATACAACGTAGGACTTTCGTTATCTCGATCTCGTTAAGTCAACTCTTTGACCTAACTAATCTGACACCTCCGAATCTCTATTCCCATGCAAAGGACCTGCATCAAGTGGTCAGTCAGATATCAGCCAAGTGAGAAAGGATTGCCATCTCCTACTCAGGCTGGAGATCCTCTCTTAATAATCATTTGACAGTACTTGATGAGTCCTCAATCTAACTCTATAGATATTCATCCAAGCACCAACCTCTATGATTCAATACTTGAATCAACTACTGTATGATCATTAAGATGGCCATAATACATAACCTTAATTGTACTAAGGGACCTATTATGCAAATTAGTTATTCTTCATTTCAGATCAAGGAATGATATTCTCAATAACATTTATTGCATAATGGCTTGCCGTGGGCTCGCATGTCCAACATTAGAGTCATTCTTATGATTAGCCCTTACAAGGAAAATCCAGTCTTACTAAACATATACTGTGTATTTTAATTGGATGACATTAATTTAATCATATTAAATTAATCATCAATTCAATACAACCAACTAATAATTTAATTTTCTTGATATTACTATATAATATACACCCTCACATAGTACAAATTAATTATTCCAATTAGTTGTTAGAGTATGCTTTAACCGTGCATTATGCTATACTTCCTTAAAACGGATCCGGCTAGATGCTCGAGTTACGTTGAGGGGGAGCATTTCCTTGACATGCAAGGTGCTAACTAAGAAACCAAGCTAGCATACATGGTCTAGACACCATCTCCCTTTCAATTCAGAACAACACAATTGGATTTTATTTGTACTAAAAGGTTTTATCGATCATATGCAATTGATGACCGACATGATACTATATAATTAATAATCAGAAATTTAAGCATCTTAAAATTTTCCGAATGATCCTAAATTTCTAATCATATCAAGCAATCAAGTTTTTGCTTGGAAATTATTGAACTACAACAATTGTAGTTTCCAATTTAGCATTTCTCATGAAACAATCATTCAATAAAGTTGTTATTTGTTAATTATTTCTCTAGATAAGTGATGCACAAATTAATCAAGGTAAATTCATAATTTCCATGATTTATTTTGAATGATAAATGCATAAAAAACGTCATCAAGATGAATCAGCATCCGACCCATTCCCACTAAATATCACATATCTTTGATAAATGGAGTCGGAATCGTGCGAAATTAATTCGAGAGATTTATTGGTTTAATTCTTAACATATTTACTGTATTTATAATGTATTTCTTGATAGGAAAATAACAACTGAAAAATATTTAGTTACAAATCAAGTTTACATGCAAAAACAACAACATTGTGGTAACTTATTGATTTTAAAATGATGCCTGTTTGATGCCAACAATTGATGAATATGATCGATATATTAGATATTCTAAATACATTTAAGTACATGAAAAGATCATTCAAATAAGTTACAAATAGCAGCTTTTGCATATGAGCAAAAAACTATACGAAAAAGCATCTACAAAAAAAAACAATAGACTCCCATGTATCTGATATCCAATTCTTGTTCCCTTAAGAGTTTGTATCACATCCAAGACCTTTGACCAAGGATTTGATACCATTTGTAGGGAGTCTATTTAAATAAATCGACTCACACATCACAGAAGCATGGAGATCACATCATATGCGATCTAGGGAAACTAGTCATACTAGTCGATGGGGGTTGCAAAATAAAAAATCTTTTTGATGAAACCACATGATATGGGAACCATTCCCTTGTCACTTCATCTTGATCACACAAGTTTAGACTTACCTCTTGAAACATGGTTATGATCTCAATAGCCTCTAAAGGAATGGGTATCTTGACTCAAGTCCAATCTGATGAGAGTGCACTTGTAGGTGTGTTGATGAGACATGTGCTTCCCACAATCCCAAGTAATGATCCAAGAAAGGAACCTCCTAAATTCGTCTCACGAAATCCGTCATCATCTTTGAAGGATATGGGGAAAATCCTCAAGCGCATCCGGAAGCGTGATGATCGCATCGAATGCGATCGTGAGCGACTAGTCGCACTAGTCGCTCTGGGAAATGAAAATAAATTTTTTTATGTGACGAAACCACATGATCGAAGAACACTTCTCGGATATTCTCGAAACCACATGATCCAACGGAGGAGACGCTTGCGAGCGCAGGGATGAATCACGTGCTCCTCACAATCCATGTTGACAATCCAAGCGGCAGATCTCCTGATCTCGTCACACAAGATCCAACAACTTCTTCACGAACGAGGCACACCGAAGGAGATGGAGATCCACAAGTAGATGATCCGGCAGCATAGCGACGATGCTGCGTCGATGACGACTCTCACAATGGCTCCATGGTGGACGTCCATTATAAGAGAGAGATGCTTGGCGTGTGGAGAAAGAGAGAGAGAGAGAGAGAGAGTGAGAACATTCATTATTGTGTGTCTTGAAGAGCAAGGGATACCTCTTCTTATAGGGTTTTGGGAGTCCATGGATACCAATCCATGGACAACACACAATCAATGGTTGAGATTGATTTGCGTTTCTTTCAATGGCTAAGATGTTGTTGTAAAAATACAACAATAATTGATTTAATTTTGAATTAATTTATATTGATAAATCAACATAATTAATCTCAATTTAAATCACTTTGACTGGTCTTTGAGATAATGAGATAGAATGAGTCTATCTCCTCAAAAACTCACGAGATCTCATTATCTCATGAGATCTCCAAGATTTACAACAACAATTGTTGTAAATATTTCTCACAAAAATAATTCATAATTATCTTGTGAAATACTTCAATCAAGCCCTTGAAATTATGTGAATCTCATTCACAACCCAAAACAAAATGTAATTATATTTTTAATTAATCATTCAATGTGAATCCAATACACATTAACAATTAATCAACAAATATAAATCACAATATATTCTCTTTAATATATTATAAATCATATTTATAATATATATGATTAATATGGATAGTGCTATCCACATTATTCTATCCATGATAATTAAATCATATTTAATCATCTTGGATCTCTATTCTCATGTGCCCAAATAACATGAATCACATTCACATTATTCACATCTTTGATAATTAAATCATATTTAATTATCTTAGATATCTCTCCTTATAATATGAATCAAATTCATATTATTCATGATAATTAAATCACATTTAATTATCAATTTTCTCGAGGCTATGATACATATATCAACAATGAAATTATCCCTGAACTCTTTCAAGGATAATGCGCTTTCTCTACAGATACTTGGAGATAAGGACAGGGCGGTTGTATTGTTCCACGTATGGTGACATGGATATTGAGATCACATCTAAAATCCAGATCTTGGGGCTCCCATAGATGCTTGATTAAATCAAAACTGCAAATCTAATCTTCTCATTTCATCTGAATCTCATTCAGATCAATGTCCAACATTTGGACCCAGATCAGATTACTTATCTACTACGAGGAGTCACTAAAATCCAGACCCGTTTCATCACTCCCTCGGAATGGAAGTGTCATGGTTATACAATCGTTTATGATCACATCACCCTCAGGTATTCCCAATACCTGTACATCCTGCATACTGGAAGACTCAGAATAAACCCAAAGTATTAGACCAACTTTATGCTATCTACTTCAGGGTTTTATCAGTAAGTTTCTCATTTGATCATTGGGAGTTGGTATCGATCATATACTTTCCAAAAACATATATCATACCGAGGTCTTGATCATATACTTTCCAAAAGTATATATCAAACCTACAAATTCAGTCAAGCTTCTAAAGCGAGATGACCGTGCACGGATTTTGATTCTTCCCAATATCTCATGAGTGAGCTCATGTATTCCGGTTCAGTAATGAATTTGTATGATCCCTTTGAGAGATCATATTACTCATATGTCCTTATATGCACACCAGCACGCCGATGTATAGACCTTGGTTAGGTCATCAACCTATTGGTCTGCCAAATGTACATACTCAGACATATAGTAATACATCTGTCTCCGATCAGAGGATGCTTGTCTATATCAAGATATCATACGATATAGGACTTTGGTTATCTCGATCTCGTTAAGTCAACTCTCTGACCTAACTAATCTGACACCTCTGAATCTCTATTCCTATGCAGAGGACCTGCATCAAGAGGTCGGTCAGATATCAGTCTATGTGAGAAAGGATTACCATCTCCTACTCAGGCTGGAGATCACATCTTAACAATCATTTGACGATGCTGGATGAGTCCTCAATCTAACCCTTTAGATATTCATCCAAGTACCAGCCTCTATGATTCAATTATTGAATCAACAACTGTATGATTATTAAGATGGCCATGGTACATAATCCTAATTGTACTAAGGGACCTATTATGCAAATTATTTATTCTTCATTTCAGATTAGGGAATGATATTTTCAATAATTTATTGCATAATGGCTCGCCGTGGGCTCGCATGTCCAACAATCTCCCACTAGCCCAAAGAGCCATTAATGGACTAATCATTTAAACCCACACTCATGTGACAATCATAAGCTATTTAAAAATAGCTAGGTAAGCTGATCAATCTCTCTGTTCCTACGAGACTATGCCAAGTCCTTTTACGACACTTGCATATCCCCAGTAACAGTGCTCGCATCTAATGCGAATGTTGCATCTTATGCAACCAATACTCAATCTTGTTAGTTATAGTGTCCTTGACACTACAGCTTAATAATTATCATAACTTGTATTTCCATAATCCTTATTAGAATATATTTATTCCCGGAGATCTTTATCTCCTAAGGCATCTACAGTTAAGACCTTTTAGATCTCTATCTATAAAGTCTTAAGTTTTTGAAGATAAGACTTTGAGATCACTATCTCAAAAATCTTGTCATCTATGAAGATTTTGTTATTATTGTAATCAAGTGTTTTCTCTCCATAGTAGGATTAGCAACACTTTACTACTCCCACTGCATGGTAGATATCTGGCTTTTGTACACATCTAGCATACACTCAGCTTCTCATAACTGATGCACAAGTGCAAGCAATTCTAGCATTCACTTCCTCGACTCTTTGAGGTGCTATCCCTTCAGATAGGTCAGTACCATATCTTAAGGGAAGGAAGCCTTCCTTGGGATTTTCCAAGAATGGAACATGTCCAAGGTGTACTACAAATGTGACGGTCCCAATAGCCTCTTTTCTTTTCTTCTGAACACCTCCAGCTCTAAGATCTAAGAGGTACCCCTGAAATCATATTTCAAGATATGGAATAGCCAATCCATAAAACACTTATTATCATCCTTATGTCATTTTAAAATGATTAGGATATTATCTACATTTAGCACGATGAACACAATAGCACTCACACTAAGCTTCACATGGTTCATCAAGATTCTATCTGAAATCATACTATTTATAATTTCATCAAATCTTATGTTCCAGCTTCAAGAAGCTTATTTGAGTCCATAGATGGATTTCTTTAGCTTGCACATCTTGATTTCCTCTACCATGAATCCCTAGGGCTACTTCATATGAATAACCTCAAATAGGTATTCATAGAGGAATGCAATCTTGATTACATCTTAAAGATGCCATAGTCAAGTTATGTAGCCATAGATAGCAATATTATGATGAGTTCAAGCATGGTCATTGAAGATCAAGTCTCATTGCAAGCAATGTCTTCTCTTCAATATGTAGCTCATGGCTACAAGCTGTGATTTGAAGGTCTCTACCTTATCATCGGGTTCCCTTTCTCTTGAAGATCCATTTACACTTTTATGGGTCTTACCCATATAGGTGGATCCTCGAGGGTCCATATACAACACTTGTATATGAAGTCTACTTTAGACTATATTGCTAATATCCATCTTTCCATATCATTATCCACAAGAGCTTCATCACATGAAGTCCGATCATTGTTAGACTTAATCGACACATGGAATAATCCTCAAACTCATTTGAATAAGTATAAGTGTTTCATCTTTAATTGTCCTTTTAGTTCCCGATTTCAGGAGCCTCATTATCTTGTCAAGAATAAATGGGTTCGTACACTTAATTTTCATCTTGATTCTCAAGAGAGTCATCCTCTAAGAATCACATTCTCAGAGATGAGATCTTTTAAGAATCTCAGGGTTATAAAGTAGGTATCCAATACCATCCTTTTTTTCCTAATGAAGTAGCACTCTCTAGTGCTCAATTCCAGCTTACTTGCATGGAATCTTATGAAGGATATATAATGTAGTCTCTACTACATATATACCTGGAAACTAACAGGTAATTATGCTAAAATTCATCATAGATCAAATCATGTCAGATACTATTGTATCTCCCTACAACTCTATTGAGTTTAGGTTTATCAGGAGGAGTGAGATAGTAATGATATTCATATCTCCATAAGGTATTCTTTGAGTTCATCTAACAGGTACAAGCTACCTAAGTTAGATCAAATTCATTTCATCTTTCTTCAAACTTTGGTTCTAAACCAAAATTGTGAAATCTTTGAACATTTCAAAGGTTTTAATGGTGAAGGAAAGAAATCTTATAATAGAAATAATCATTAATAGATATCACATATCCATAATGTTTATTCTGATATAGATGATCCACATACATCAATATGTATTAGATCTTGAATACCTCGACATCTTATACCTTTCCCAAAGAAGGGTGTATTGGACATTTTACTTTGAATACAATATTCATAAGTATGTAAGTTTTGAAATTTCAGACATTCTAAAGTTTCATCTCTTACTAGTCTATTGATCTTATCAAGATGCATATGTCCAAAACTTGATGCCAGATCATTGTCAAATTATCTTCATCCTCCTATTGATCTTTTAAAGGTTTAATTTTCAGTTTTAGAAATCTTAATGAGCCATTCATTAATTTTCTAATTTAGTAGAGTCCACTAGATGCCAGATTACTATCTGAAATATATCCATCATAACTCTTTATGATAGGTTTATTCCAGAATTCATGTTTATTTCCAATTCTTGGAAATAAGCTATGAGTGTATTCTAATATCCAGGTCATAGAGATATTCTATAAGACTAAGGGCTCCCACTGAAATAATGAAGTATGTATATCCAATAGAGAATGTTGCAACAATTGCATCAATATCCATGTAGATGACTATTAAACCTGATGATCAAATTCCAGTCTTCTAAAACATATGCAACCAATTGCAAGTGTCATTAGAAGATTGGGATACAATTATCAGACTTTATCTTGTCAAATAAGTAAGTCAATGTCAATGATTATATGTAGATTATTCTGATGCTTTATTTGAATCCTTCTCTAAGGATTCTAGATAAACTTGATAGTAATACTATCAACACACCAACTTATTGTAGTATTGGCATTCATCCAACTCTTTGGAAGTCATATGGAAGTCATAGAAGTACGATCAACTCTTTGACTATCCTTCTCATCTTGGGTCTGACCCATGCTTCCACTGCGCTCTCTTTATCTATGAACAACCATTGCTTGAGACTAAGGATCTCTTATGTTAAATTCAAAAGAATTCAATATAAGAGCATTTCAACATTTATACATGCTTCATTAAATTCATACAATATGAATATTATGAAGCTTCATGAATGACTAGAGTATAGACAGTATAATGATGACACTTATAGTATCTACATCCATCTAAACTCTTAAAACATTGGTTCAGGTTGGTATTAAAACATTTTGAATACATCATCTCTGATAAATGTACCATTCTTCCTGATGCAGAGAACCATGTCACTCATGATTAAATATCAAGAGCACATTTGTATGCCAGAATATCTTCTTAGATTTTATAAGGATTATTCGACAATTACGATCACCATCAACATGTCACTTCCAAAGTACACTCGATGAAAGATCAAGACTATAGAGACATACGAACCCTAAGGTGATGTATTATTGTCTTATTTAATTGTCATTCCTCATTAATATGAGGAAACTTGCACATTGCAACCACATACATTATGTGTCCAATTGCAAGTACAATATCTAGATCATGAGTCCAGTCCATGATATTTTACTGGTTATTATTGAGTATAACATTGAGTGGGTTTTATGAAGGATTTTCTGAAATAAGAAATTTGCACAAGGGTATATATATTATATATACATATTTTACTATGTTTTAGGAATTTTTATATCAAAGTTGTCTTGCCTTGTCAACAATGAAAGTTCATTCCCTTAATCACTTTCAATGTAAGAGATATTCTTACCATTATATCTCTAGCAAGATCTGGGATATCCTTTCCTATTTTTGTCACATCCCAATAATATGAGAACTTGTGACTCTAATAAAAAGAAGCGGGAACACATTCCACCTTGCAAGTCCTACTTGCATCTCCCAATTCGATCTTTAACACCCGAGCCCACCACCCCTAAGGTGATGTTGACCCGTCTTTAATTGAACCAATCGTAAACAGGTTTAATACTCGCTATACGCAATCCAATATCGCCCCAATAATATGAGGACTCGATATTGGGTCACTACGTATACGGCCTTACTCTTTCAAGAAGTGAAGAGCCCGATCCAAATGGATTGTATGCAGGAGCTGTCACTTCGGACATGCGTCTCCTACATACAATATCTAGCGACGGAACCCTTCCCTGACGGGAGACCATGGATGTCACTTATGTGATCCTCCATATCATATTCAAATTCTAATTAATCATTACGAATCATATTCATTACGATTAATTCTTCCAAGGGAAATAACACATCTATTCATAATAGAGTGCTTTTAATAGGATATAGATAATTTTATCACATTAAATTAATTATCAATCCAAATTTCAATCAACAAACTTGATTATTACTTGAATAGTAGGTATAATCTCAAAGTACATATTATTCGAATTTTATAATTAGAAAAATATACTTTGATTTCTTCGGCATTATCGAGTCCTTACCCGTTGTCATGGCCAGTACCGACGGGAGTGGGACGGACCACAACCAGCACAACCCGCTACCCCAATGCTCCCCGACTAGACACCATATCCACCTCAGGAAAGGACAATGCCAGATAGAACAGTTGTACTTTGAGATGCTCATCGGTTTTTCAATCGAAATTATACCATATAATATTCATTAAAACCATTTTGATAATATTATAAGGAGATTTGCTAAAAAATCCCCAATCCTATTCAAGCAATAAGGTTTTGCATGTAAAAGTTGTCCTACAACTATTGTAGGATAAACTAGAGTTTTTCATTAAAACAATGTTTGTTGGAAATTTCATATTAACCAATCGTGATCAAGATCAACTATCTTATCAATTTTGGTTAATGCAATGTCATTAAAGAAAATAATTATCATCTTTAAATATTTCACAAATATTTATCAATAATCATTTCAGAAAATTAACAATCAATTTTCATTAATTTATTTGAATGACAATCACAAGGTTTTGGATACTCATGCAATTTCCAGCAGTGACCCTTACTAACTAAAAATATCATATCTCATTCATTTTAAATCTAAATTAAACAAAAAACAATTTCCAGAGATTGATAACTTGATTTAAAAAATGAAACCATGTGATAAACATGCATTTACAAGTGTTTTAAAACCATAATTAATATCTTAATTACGTCTCTAATCGCCATCCCCGAAACAGTGCACATATGGTTAATAAAATGACCATATCTTGAGCAAACGGAATCCAAATTACGCAAACTCAAATTCCACATTTTCCTTATTTAATGGGGAACATACCTATGTGATAAATTCATGTTTAAACATTTTAAATAGGGTCGAAAAAAGTATCCCAAGACAGGGCTGCGAAAATTGAAATGCTAAAATCTTCACGAACCCAATCGAGCCCAAATCTTCGTAGGTTCATGGATCTCATCCATAACCTTCGACAACCAGGCTCTGATACCACTTGAAGGATGTGGAGAAAATCCTAAAGCGCATCACGGAAGCGTGATGATTGCATCGAATGCGATCGGGAGTGACTAGTCGCACTAGTCGCTCCGGGCGGCGGAAATTATTTTTTTTATGTAATGAAACCACAAGATCAAAGAACACTTCTCGGATCATTTCATCTAAACCACAAATAAGTAATAGGATTACCTCTTGAAGCGTGATTGCGATTGAGTCCCTAAACAAAGAGACCTCATGTCTCAAGTCTGATCCGACGGAGGAGACGCTTGCGAGCGCGGAGATAAATCACATGCTCCTCGCAATCCATTTTGATGATACAAGGGGCGAATCTCCTGATCTTGACACACAAGATCCAACATCTTATTCACGAGCGAGACGCACTGAAGGAGATGGAGATCCACGAGTAGATGATCCGGCAGCATAACGACGATGCTGCGTCAATGACGACTCTCACAATGGCTCCATGGTGGACGGCCATTATAAGAGAGAGAGGCTTGGCGTGTGGAGAAAGAGAGAGTGAGAGAGAGAGAGCATTCATTATTGTGTGTCTTGAAGAGCAAGGGGTGCCTCTTCTTATATAGGGTTTTGGGAGTCCATGGATCCCAATCCATGGACAACACACAATCAATGGTTGAGATTGATTTGTGTTTCTTTCAATGGCTAAGATGTTGTTGTAAAAATACAACAATAATTGATTTAATTTTGAATTAATTTATATTGATAAATCAACATAATTAATCCTAATTTAAATCACTTTGACTGGTCTTGGAGATAATGAGATAGAATGAGTCTATCTCCTCAAAAACTCATGAGATCTCATTATCTCATGAGATCTCCAAGATTTACAACAACAATTGATGTAAATATTTATCACAAAAATAATTCACAATTATCTTGTGAAAAACTTCAATCAAGCCATTGAAATTATGTGAATCTCATTCACAACCCAAAACAAAATGTAGTTATATTTTCAATTAATCATTCAATGTGAATCCAATTGACATTAACAATTAATCAGCAAATATAAATCACAATATACTTTCTTTAATATATTATAAATCACATTTATAATATATATGATTAATATGGATAGTGCTATCCACATTATTCATATCCATGATAATTAAATCACATTTAATCATCAAGGATCTCTATTCTCATGTGCCCAAATAACATGAATCACATTCACATTATTCACATCATTGATAATTAAATCATATTTAATTATCTAAGATAACTCTCTTTATAATATGAATCAAATTCCTATTATTCATGATAATTAAATCACATTTAATTATCCATTTTCTCAATTCTTGGATACATATATCAACAATGAAATTATCCTGAACTCTTTCAAGGATAATGCGCTTTCTCCACGGATACTTGGAGATAAGGACATGGCGATTGTATTTTTACATGTATAGTGACTTGGATATTGAGATCAGATCTCAAATCCAGATCTCGAGCCTCCCATAGATGCTTGATTAAATCAAGACCACAAATCTAATCTTCTCATTGCATCCGAATCTCATTCAGATCAATGTCCAACATTTGGACCAAGATCAGATTGCTTCTCTACTGAGAGGAGTCACTAAAATCCAGACCCGTTTCATCACTCCCTAGGAATGGAAGCATCATGGTTATACAATCGTTTATGATCACATCGCCCTCAGGTATTCCCAATACCTATACATCTTGCATACTGGATGGCTCAGAATAAACCTGAAGTATTAGATAAACTTTATGCTGTCTACTTCAAGGTTTTATCAGTAAGTTTCTCATTTGATCATTGGGAGTTGGTATCGATCATATACTTTCCAAAAGCATATATCATACCTTGATCTTGATCACATACTTTCCAAAAGTTTATATCAAACCTACAAATTCAGTCAAGCTTCCAAACGAGACGACCGTACATGGAATTTGATTCTTCCCAATATCTCATGAGTGAGCTCATGTCTTCTGGTTCAGTAATGAACCTGTATGATCCCTTTGAGAGATTGTATTACTCTTATGCCCTTATATGCACACCAGCGCGCCGATGTATAGACCTTGGTTAGGTCATCAACCTATTGGTCTGCCAAATTTACATACTCAGACATATAGTAATACATCTGTCTCTGGTCAGAGGATGCGTGCCTATATCGTGACAGCATACGATATAGGACTTTGGTTATCTAAATCTCGTTAAGTCAACTCTTTGACCTAGCTAATTTGACACCTCTGAATCTCTATTCCTATGCAAAGGACCTGCATCAAGAGGTCGGTCAGATATCAGCCTATGTGAGAAAGGATTGCCATCTCCTACTCAGGATGGAGATCACATCTTAACAATCATTTGACAGTGCTTGATGAGTCCTCAATCTAACCCTTTACATATTCATCCAAGTACCGGCCTATATGATTCAATTATTGAATCAACAGCTGTATGATTATTAAGATGGTCATGGTACATAACCGTAATTGTACTAAGGGACCTATTTTGCAAATTATTTATTCTTCATTTCAGATCAAGGAATGATATTTGCAATAACATTTATTGCATAATGGCTCGTCGTGGGCTCGAATGTCCAACATTATTCACGAGCTTGAAGCATAGAACTAAATGAAGTTCCTCAAGCAATTGGTCCAGCAAAACGATGACAATTCGATGACAATTGCAGTCTCCACAACCTAGATAGGGGACAACCAAGGATTGGACATGATGGTGCAGAAGTATGGTGTAGAGAATGAGAGAGAGATACTAATTATGAAATATTTGAATTCCATTTAAGAGATCGAGGGTCAACCTTTCTTTTATAATAAATTGGATGTCCATAGATCCCAATCCATGTGCATACATAATCAATGGTGGAGATTAATTTCTGTTTCAAACCAATGACCTAGATTTTTATTGTAAAAATTTAGAAGTAATTAATTTAAAGAAATAAATAATATTGAATACTTCTTCAATAAATTTAATTTTCATTAAATCAATTTCATGTAGAATAATAGGAAGGAGGAAAACCTCCTTCCTTATTAGGGTGGATGACACCATGGAGTCTTTTTCTATGTAGTTGTCCACTCCATATGATGAATGGAGCTCTCTTCTTTCCTTATGAGAATCTAACCATATTTTCCACATGCTTGCAACAACTTTTCTCGCTTGAATTTTCACCAAAATTATTCCAAAGTATTTTCTGACAGTATCATTTTTGTCATTGATAATTATGAATCATATTCGTCTATCCAATATTAACTGTAAATCACATTTACATTAAATTGTCTAATGTGAATCCAATTCACTTTAACATATTAATTATGAATCTCATTCATAATTAAATCTCTCTATGATATTGTGGATCATATCCACATTATCCATGATTATTGTGGATAGTGTTATCCACATTAATGATGTCCATGATAATTAAATCCAATTTAATTATCCAAGATGTTTCTCTACACATGTCTAAATAATGTGAATCATATCCACATTATTTGTGATGAATAAATCTAATTAGTTATCTAATTTGATAGAGATCATATAATATTTCTTATGAAACACTTATCCAACTTGTTCAAGAATTGTGTGCCTTCTCCTCAAATACTTGGAGATAAGGTCATGGCAATTGTATAATCCATGTGTAGTGATTTAGATAAGATCGCTCAGACGTGTCTGATCTTATCAGACATAATATCTCATCTTCTCATTGTATCTGAATCATATTCGGATCAATATCCGACATTTGAACAAAGAATTAATAACTAGTCTACTAAGTGGAGTCACTAAAATCCAAACTTGTTTCATCATTCCCTCATAATGGAAGTGTCATGGTATCCATCCGTTTAAGATCACTTCACCCTCGAGTATTCATTATACATGTACATCTTACATAATGGAAGACCTAAAATAAACCTGAAGTTATGATTTTATTTGAACTGTCCCCTTCAAGGTTTTATAATTATGTTTCTTATTTGATAATTTGGAATTGGTATAGATCATATACTTTCCAAAACCATATATCATACCTATAAATCCTATCTTATTTCCAAAACAAGACAACCAATGTTGGAATTTGATTTATTCCAAATATCTCATGAGTGAACTCATGTCTTCTGGTTCAGTAGTGAAACTAATGATCCCTTTGAGAGGTCGTATTACTCATATGCCTTTGTTTGTGCACCATCTCGTTGGTGCATAAACCTAGATTAGGTCATAGAACTGATGATCTATCGAATGTACATACTTAGACATATATACATTTGTCTCCAGACAGAGGATGCATATCTATGTGTGACATCACACGATATATGTCTTTGTTATCTCGATCTCGTTAAGTCAACTCTTTTACCTAACTCATCCAACTTCTCTAAATCTCTAATCCTACGGAGATGACCTACATAAAGAGGTCGGTCAGATGTCAGCCTTTAGAGTAAGGATTGCCATCTCCTTCTTAGGCTGGAGATCCCTTCTTGATAATCACTTGACGATGTAGTTGACTCCTCACTCTAACTCTTTAGATATTCAACCCTACACCAGCCTTTATGATCCAATATTTTGATCAATAGCTATATGATATCAAGATGGTCGTGTTACATAACACTAATTGTACTAAGGGAACTATTATGCAAATAAATTATTCTTCATTGCAGATTGAGGATCAAATTATAATAACTTTTATTGCATAATGCCTCGATGTGGGCTGACAAGTCCAAGAAAGTAGATAGTTAAAAAAAAATCTGAACTTTGGTTCTAACTTAAGTCTTTCAGTATGCATGATGTATATATATTGAGAATACTCGAGGTAGATGTGATCGTAATTGATTGTATACCATGATGCTTCTATTCTGATGGAGTGATGAAACATGTTTGGATTTTAGTGACTTTACACAGTAGAGTGGTTATCCAATCTTAGTCTAAATTTTGGACATTGATCTGCATTGGATTCAGAGACAATAAGAAGATTGGGTACATTGTTTGAATGATCAGATATCTTTGAGAGGTCTTCTTGATCTGGAAATAAGATTAGATCTCATTATCGAAGTCACTATACATGGCATATACAAACGACATGTCCTTATCTCCATGTGTTAGTGGAGAAGGCACGCGATCCTTGAATGTCTTCAAGGATTGTTCCATCCGAGATAGATTTGAATGTTAGGAAAAGGGAAGAAATTTATATTATCTTGGATAGTGTTATTTGTAGAATAACATGGATAAGATTCACATTATTTTTATATGTAAAGAGATGATTTTGAGATAATTAAATTGATTTAGTTATCGCTGATAAATTAATGTCGATCGTGTTATCCACAATAATCAAGGATAATGTGCATAAGATCCACATTATCTTATTGATACTTAATTGCGAATAGGGTTGACTTTAATATAATGTGAGTTGGATTCGCATTCTACAATAAATGTAAATATGATTTACACTTTGTTTTAGACTTACTAATGTGATTCATATTTGTCAATGATTTACTTACAAATATCAGAAATAGTTTGGAATTATTTTATGATAATTGAATTTCAAAATTGATATATAAAAGATTTGCTTGTTTATATTGAAACCATAATAATAATAAAACAAAAGGAGCTCCCTAACTTTGGGGGGACCATGGTTGCAACAACCATGGTAAATGTCCCTACCAAAATAGGAACCTCCTACTGTTAGTAATAATAATATTATTAATTTATAGTTGTTTAGTTTGTTTAACTAATTAAATGTATAATTATTATCAATTCTTATCCTAAAATTGTGAGCTCCTTTAATCTTGGCCATAATTCAAAAACAAGATTGCAATTCTGATAATTAAAAAATATATAACATGAGAGGTAGATCATGCCTTCCTCGTAAGTTATTTTCAAGAGTTAAAAAATATTAGTCTTTATCTTATCATACACATCCAACTCTTTCTTTTCTCTCTCCATATGGTTGCCCCCTGGCCCAGGCTACCACCACCACGACAGGTCATCGCTTCAGTAATCGCTCTGTTGTTGTGTTGTCAGATCGATTCGATCGACCTCACTTGGAGGTTCTTCTTCTTCAGTTCCTCATTCTCTTGAAGAATAAAGATGATTTCATGTAACAAAATCGGGAGCTATACGATTCTGACCATATTATTCAATTGTGAGAAGACGTGAGTCATCCTCGTGCTCGCAAGTGTTGTCTCCATCAGACCAGACATGACATATGAGGTCTCTTACGTTAAAAACTTATATGTCACATTCACACTTTATAGGTATGTCTTATTCTTATGTGATCTTGATGGAGAAGATTGGGAATGGTTATCAATCCATGTGATTCTATTGATTTTTTTAAATTCCACTGTTATCATGACTTGTATGGCAAGTCTATTTTTAAATCAAATATGATTTAATCTTCATGCTTTTGTGATGCACAAGGATTAACCGCCTTCCTTCTGACTTCTGCAACTACTACACTACTAGCACGATTCTCCTTCTTCATGACGTCCTATGCAAACTTCAATGAAGCCATGATTTCAACGTTCGCTAATCTGAACTTGTTCATATGGATTCCATTCCACAAAGTTGTTGAAAGACTTTGGTAGAGATAGCAAAATGAAGTCAGACGACATGTCTGAATCCATCTCTGCCCCATGAGTCTCCAACTTAGAGAGGTTGCTACACATTTTGATCATGTGGTTTTTGATTGGTGTCCCTTCTTGCATCTTGCATTGTATAAATTCTTTCGTTGGGAGTATTGCAATGTGTGGTTCACATCACTGACCATTTCTTTCAGATTCTTCGTTGTATCATAGGCATTATCTATGTCCACATATTGTTTCTCAAGCACATAGGACAGAAATCCCATAATATACCAACATGCCAATGAGTGGTTATATTCAGGCACATAGGACAGAGATCCCATAATATATCCCATAAATTAAATTTCTTCCAATGACATAGGGTTCTCAAACTTGGTCTTCTTAGGTACATATGTGATGCGCTCAGTGATAAATACGAGATTAATCATATTATTTATCACTTGTTTTTCTCTTTGCTTAAATAGTTCAATAAAATCTAATATTAATTAACCTTAATTAACAACTAACATCTTGTTATTAACTAACCCTAATTATTGTATAAAATTAACATTATTTTATTTTCTTTAGTTTCCTTTAATTTCTTCGTATTAAAAATTCCAAAAAATAGATAAATATAGTATATATTTATGTCACCTTTTCTTCTAAATTAAAAGTAAAAAAATCTCAAAAGAACTAAAATCAAGTATTTGTTTGTACAAATGACTTCTTTTTGCTTCTTGTTAAACATAAAACTTGTAGATCTCATCGAGATCTATAATTTTCATGTTTTGATCTTTTTTTAATTCGACTTATTTTTATTTATTTTTAATTTTCTTTTATTTTCTATTTTCTAATAATCATATTAGGCTACGTAGCGCTCTTAGGCGCAACCACGTGGACATCTCTTCTTCTCCATGCGTGCATTGCCTCTGCCGTCAGATCCTCAAGATGGATTTCATCTTGACTTTTCTCTTATGCTTATTCATCTACCCTTTGATCGTGCCACCTGATGCGATCAGAGCCGCTAACCTATGCATCCATCATGACCACTAAATTACATAATCGAACAGTAAGGGCTCCATCTCCTACCTTCACTACTCCTTTCTTCCACGTCGCAAGTCGTCGTGCCTCATCCCCCTTATTTTTAGCATCCAACCCATGTCATTGTTCTCCTCACCGACCAACCCTCGACGTAACCCATACTTCTCTCATCTCGTGTAACCCTCAACCTTTCAATACCTTCCTTATAGAGCTCATCTCAGTGGTTATAAACCATGACCTGCACCTCCTTTAGGCTTCATCCACCAATCCACGGGTCAAGGTCGAGCTCCTCGCCTTCCTCTTGTGATAGAGGAGCAAGGAATTGAGGCATCGACGACCCTATTCAAGCCCTGGTGTTGACCCATGGTCTTCTGACCATGTTACGGTCGATTAACGGTCGTTGAGCTACATGGTCTGGTTGACTAAGTCCGACTCAGACCAAGCCAAATCCGACCATTATTCTGTCATTCTTCAATCTTAGGTAAGCCTCCTTCGTGATTTTTATTTTGCTTTCTCCAAATTAATTAGGCGCACACTTCCACCTTCTCCTATCTCTGACCGATTCCCCACCTTCATCGAGGATTAGTGATCCTTACGGGAGGCTCCACCCATCTGCTTCCTTCCTCCATAGCCTCATCAACCCAGGCCTTCTTCTCTGGTAGAGCTGGAGAAGAACCCACCCAAGGATTCATCTTCTCCGTGCACAAAGCCCTCCGTTCACTCCACTCCATGCACACACGAGCTTCGTCTATCCTTTAACATAACAGGTACCTCTTACCTTCAATGGCTACACAACTCGAAGCTAAATATTTCTAGAGCCCATGCGGCGAAGACACGGGTTTGATTCGTCATTCCGGACACCTCCGAACCTTGCTCTCTCCTTCAAGATCTTCGTCTGCTCCATAGAGTCTTCTCCGACCCTCCAAGATTGAGTAGGAGCATGACAAAGCGTTCTTGGGTTTGCCAGAGTCCAACCTTCTCCGTTGTGTGAGAGGGAGACAACGACAAAGCATGAATAACAGTTATCATCCGATCTTTTTAACTGGACGACCCATATCTTGCCCCAGCTTCGTTGCTAGTCCTGGAGGCTCAGTGGGTTTCTTCCTACTCCGAGGCACTAAGGTTGCCTACCTAGCCTCCAAAATTATGACCGGTCGACCTGCACTGTGAGTTTGTCCGCGCATGCTGGGCGCGTGCAGGCGGAAACAATTGCCGTTACGCCCTTATCGTCTCTAATATTTGCATTCATGTCCTGGGCACGTGCCTCACGTGCAATGCATGGTGAGATTGCACAGGGGCTCGACCAACTTATGGAAATTGCAGAATGCCCCTCCTATGACCTTTTTGATATATTTTTGCATTTGTTTCTCCCATATTTATTACGTTTATGCCCCTAGAGCATTTTGCTTATATCTTGAGCATCTAATCTCATTTTCCAATAATTTCAATTTCATCGTGATGCCTATTTGATGCTCTATCTCATGGCATAATTGATTCATTAAATTTTCACCTTTAAAATCATGGAATAAATTTGGTGTCTATGGTGTCATTATTTTATATTAAAATACCATATGCTTTGCATAGATAAAATATAATGCCTAATTGCTAATGAAATTGAACCTAATTTCTTTCTCAATTATATGTTTAATTTAGGGGAATATTCATGCATCTTTATCTGATTGCTTATCATGGAATATTGCTTCATTTTAACTTGCATGAAATCTATAAAAATTGCATTATGTTCATGTATTACATATATTGCATTGCATCATTCATTGCATTGTCTGTGTGCTGAGGTAGATAAATAATCACTTAAATTGATCATTGATATGTGTTTGATCATCGAGGTAGCTCGTGTCCATGTGTTCAAACTTGGTACACTTACCAAGAATTAAATATTCCACATATTCATACATTTGTGGTTTCTGCATGGATACATTTTTTCCTCGTCTACTAAGACAACTCCAGATTATTAATAGAGGCGAAAATGCAGTTCATCAGATGGTTCCATTGCTGGTGTCGCGACTCATCTTAGTGTTCGATTAGATTTTATATGTTTAATTCAGTTGATTATTTTTTAACACTTAGGTGTACCGGTTGTGCTTGTTTTTGCATATATTTATTGTCCATTAGATTTCTTAATTTATATCTAATGCTTGATTTTATGGTTGGGCACGTGGAGACTGTGGATGTTCGGGAGACAAGTAGGCGAGAGTTGGGAGATCTCGCTACTGAAGCATTAAGAGATTTATTTAGCATTTTGTGTTATATATATGTATCTGTAATAGTTGCATTTCTGGCGCTCCTCATCGAGAACTTGCATGTGTATTCAGAGACTTGGACATGCATGTGGTGTATGGAGCATGTTTCACCCCCATCCTGTGTGGGGCTTCACTTGAGTGTTCGACTAGGTTAGGCACGTGACTCTCCAAGCTTCTTTTATTTTATATTATATATGCTCGATCATAGGTAGGACACTAATAAGAATCGTGAGAATTACTCCATCTCTTCATATTCAACGAGACATACTTAAACATCTATCTATTTTCCCAAAATCAATTCAATTCTTCCTACTAATAGTATCATGTTTAGGATGCAGTTTTCTTGACTTGCATGCATTTAGAGATAATTTTAAAAATGCATTCTTGCATGTGCATGGAGAATGCTGGAGGCACTATAAGTTTTTCTCTCAAGCTTGCATCATGGTTTTCATGTATTCATCGTGTTTTTCTCGATTTCTCTACCTTGATTCATCACTTAGGATTTAAATGAAATTGGTATTGGTCGTTAGACAATGGATGATTTACTTGTGTCCGCATTATTTCAACAATAACCTAAGAGAAAAATTGGGACTGATAATGTAAATCAACCTTAAACAAAATGAAGTAAAATTTCACCTTGGATTATGGGAGACCGATACCCACATTGTACGCAAGATGTGACTGCATGTTGAGAGGTGAGGTTGCATCCTTAGGATAGTGCCCATAACCAATCATTAAACTCGCGTAACAGACTCAAATTTTGGATGATCACCAATAAAATAAAAAAGATAAATGACCAACACTCGTTGGTCTACACGTGTAAAGTTGGTGAACCAAGGGTGTATTGCTAGATTGGTTTAACCAAGGTTGTGTATTCTTCCCAACCCTCCCATAACCTTAGACACTCCATCTTCTATCTCCATAGATTCATACATCTTTGAAGATTCATCAATCTTGTAAATTCATTCCACTCTAACCTTAACTGGTGTCTTGATCCCCCTTACTTAGCTCCATATTGAGCATACTTAGGCTACTCTTCAGCCTAAGTATAGGGAGAACCATCTCCATCTCCGAGTGTTCACCTTGGGTCCCTCCATATTAATTGCATATCTCTATACTTAGGATC
Organism: Ottelia alismoides; assembly: GCA_037367405.1. Classification (NCBI taxonomy): domain Eukaryota; kingdom Viridiplantae; phylum Streptophyta; class Magnoliopsida; order Alismatales; family Hydrocharitaceae; genus Ottelia; species Ottelia alismoides. The sequence continues at coordinate 297,895 of JAZKJV010006663.1, forward strand.
CTCTCAACCTAAGTATAGGGGAGACCTGAGCCCCTGTCATCTTCTTATCTCATTTGATCCCTCTCTCAGTCCTCTTCTTATACTTGGGTAATTTTTAACCTAAGTATAAGGGGGTGTTCTGAGCTAGTTCACATATATCACCTTGTATTTTAGAATGTGCTATGGCTTCATATGAAACTGTGCTATGAGTACATAGCAAAAGCTAAGTATAAGGGGGTGTAACATACATATTTCATATATACTCTAGCCATAGATCATATTTTGAAAAAAATTTTAATCTTTTTGGGGCCATGGTAGAGTATCTTTTGAACTAATTTGTGTAAAAATGTATGCAAATGATGTGAAAATTTTTCGGACTGTGTGACGTTGTTTCGAGAAAATATTTGATAATGGTTGAAATAATATGATTATAGTTATTATAAAAACTGTTTGAAAAATGTTTTGAAAATCATTATATCATGTGACATGGTTTAGAAAATGTTTTCAAAATTCTTTCATAATAATGGGAAAAATGAGACTAACTTGTGTTTGTAAATACTTCTAACCTTATTTTAAAAACCTAAAAAAATCAATAAAAAAACTTTAGTAACAATTTTGACTACTAAACTTAGAAAAGATTAGCTATTTTTAGTGAGGGAACTACAATCTCCCTTAGCAGAGTGGGTGGTTAAAAGACAATGAGTATGGCACCGTCTTGAAGTAACACGGGTTGTCGTATGACGGTTCGTACTTACACTCATACTGGTTGAATGTAGATGCAACTGGTCATATGAGTTCAGACCAATCAATATTCCTCTAAAGATGCTAAAAAATCCTTAATTTTTTTTGCAAAATTTAAAAATCACAAAAATGTTAACTTTTAAGATGGAGTATCCCTGACACATTCACTGTCACTCAAGGCTTGAGGAACTGAATATACTTGATTTATGAGGTCTTAAGAATATGAGTTAACCGACATTAGTCATTAGGGTTTGAGACTTAATAATCCACACTTCTCTAGTTTAAAAGATATGGGTACTATATTGCACACTTTATCTCTACCTTTAAGAATATGATTAGCACATCACTTGCAAACCTGCATGAGTGATGAGATGAGTTGAGATTTCACTTAAGGGATCGGTATTTGATATTTGAGTTTAGACCTGATTCAATGAGGCTTGAGGATAGGATAAAGTTGGTGAAAGCTTCATGAAACCTGTATATCAGCAAACCCTAGCCAGTATGGGAAGAAGTTCTTATGCTATCTCTTGATATTGACCTATGTGCCAGGGTGTGATAAAATTCAATAACTTGTTGGTCAATATGCGCCAACTTGGTAAAAGCAGTGGAGCTAGCCAAATGAAAAAGGAAAGAAATATTGAATGAAAAGGCTCTCAATATAAAGTGAACTACAAAGAGCTTCCACCAAAGGCGAGCGCTCCCAACCATTTTAAGTGATCGCTTGCACCAAATTAGGACCATGAGTCGGGTTAGCACCCAAAAATTACTTTGCATCATATAGTGATACAAGTCTGGATGTCGAAGGTATATTAGATACTCAAAAGAGACACATCTTGGTTCTCTCCAAGGAAAACAAGTGCATATGACTCCAAGCTCTCTTGATAGACACATTGATCAACAATAAAAAATATGTGTTGAGTAATAAGGCACTCGAGAGGACCCATGTTACAATGTGAGGGAGAGAAGAAATTACACAAAACTATGCCCTCCATCCACTGGGCTTCCACATCCACTATCATGTCTGACACACTATTGAGACAATGGATTTAGTGCAAGAACTGAGTTATTCCCTAGTGCTGAGGAATAGGTCTTGAGGAGAGTCTCTTGGACTTGAACCGTGAGTGACCATGCGACTCGACTCTCATGAATGCAGTACACACCAAATATCATATCTCTATACTACAGAGAGTTTAATAATTAAAGGAGTTGGATTCCTTTTGATTAGAGCTTAGTTTAGTTAACAATTTTAGGATCACTCAAACCAAGGGTTTTTGATGAATTAAGCCTTGAAACTTCACATGCAGGGTCAGAGATTAATCCAACCCTTTCATTCTTTAAATGCTCGAGGACGAGCATAGTTTAAGTATAGGGGGATGATGAATGTGAGATTAATCATATTATTTATCACTTATTATTCCCTTTGCTTAAATAACTGAATAAAATCTAATATTAATTAATCCTATTAACAACTAACCTCTTGTTAATAACTAACCCTAATTATTATATAAAATTAACACTCTTTTATTTTCTTTATTTTCCTTTATTTTCTTCTTATTAGAAATTCCAAAAATAGATAAATATGATATATCTTTATTTTGGATTTTCTTATAAATTAAAAATGCAAAAATATCAAAAGAATTAAAATCAATTATTTTTGATCCTTAAAAATGCTCCCAAAAACATTTCTTCAAATAAATGACTTCTTTTGGCTTTTTATTCAACATGAAACTTGTAGATCTCATCAAAATCTACAAATTTCATGTTTTCGACTTTTTTGTAATTCAACTTAAATTTATTTATTTTTAAATTTATTTATAGTCTATTTTTAATAATCTTATTGGGCGATGTGGCGCTCTCAGTATCAACCACATGGTCGGCTCTTCTTCTCCACACACGTGTTACCCCTACCATCAGATCCTTAGGATGGATGTCATCCTGACGTTCCACTCCCGCTTGATCGCTCCACCTGATGCGATCAAAGCCGCTCTCCTGCACCTCCGTCATGACCCTCGGATCGTATGATCTAACGATAAGGGCTTCATCTCCTACATCTGCTACTCCTTTCCCATAATCACCCCTCGTCGTGCCTTGTCCCCTTTCCTTTATAGCGTCCAACCCACGTTGTTGTTATCCTCACTAACCAACCCTCTACCTAACCCACACATCCTCATCCTTGCACAACCCTCAACCATTCATCACTTTCCTTCTAGAGCTCATCTCGACGGATACAAACCATACAACAACATTCTATAACCATCACCTACTCCTTCAAATACACCACCTCTATCTCCTTCAGCCTTCGTCCACCAATCCACAGGTCAAGACCGAGCCCCTCGCCTTTCTCTTGTGACAAAAGAGCAAAGAATCAAGGTGATGAAGACCCCTTAGAGACCTGATGTTGACCCATGGTCTCTTGACCTTGTCACGACCCTTAGCAGCCATTCAAGCTACTTGGACCGACTGACTAGGTCTAACTATGACTCGAACCCCTCAGTGACTCAGCCCAAGCCAAATCCGACCCCCATTGCATTGTTCTTCAATCTCAGGTATGCCTCCTTTGTGATTTTTTATTTTGTTTTCTCCAAAAAATAAGGCACACACTTCCACCTTCTCCCATCTTTGACCGATTCCCCACCTTCACTAAGGATCAGTCATCCTCACGGGAGGCTCTACCCATCTCCATCCTTCCTCCATAGCCTCATCATCCCAGGCCTTCTTCTCTGACAGAGCTGGAGAAGAACCCACCCAGGGATTCATCTTCTCCGCACACATAGCCCTCCGTTCACTCCACTCCATGCACACACGAGCTTCAACTATCCTCCAACATTGCAGGTACCTCTTACCTTTAATGGCCAGACGCCTCGAAGATAATCAGTAGAGTCCCGACGCCGAAGATAGGGGCTTGATTTTTCATTCCACACACCTCCAGACCTTGCCATCTCCTTCAAGATCTTCTCCAGCTCCTAAAGATTATTCGATGGACCTTAGAGATTGAGTAGGATCATGGTAGAGCGTTCTTGGGTTCTCTAGAGTCCAGCCTTCTCTGTCGTGCGAGAGGGAGCCAATGACATATCATGAAATAATAGTTAGCATACTTTCTTTGTGATTGGACGACCCAAATCTTACCCCAGCTTTGATGCCAATCCACAATGCTCGGTGGGATCGTGCCTGCTCTGAGGCACTAAGGCTGCCCATATGGCCTCGAAATCTGTGAACGGTCGACCCGAATTCCGAGCATGTACGCACGTGCTAGGCACATGCGGGCAGGAACAATTGTCGTTATGCCCTCATCATCTCCAATACTTGCATTCAGGTCCTAGGTCATGCATCCCATAAGCAGTGCCTTGTGAAGTTACGTGGGGACCCAGCTGACTGTTATAAATTGCAAAAATGCCCCTCCCAAGACCTTTTTGATATATTTTTGCATTTATTTCTCATGTTTTTATTGCATTTATACCCTTGGATCATGTTGCTAATATCATGAGCATCTGATCTCGTTTTTCAGTAATTTCAATTTCTTTGTGATGCCTATTTGATACTCTATCTCATGACATAATTGATTCACTGATTTGTCACCTTTAAAACCATGGAATAGAGTGGGTATGGTGTCATTTATTTTATATTAAAATGACATATGCTTTGCATAGATCAAATATAATGCCTTGATTGCTAATGAAATTGTACCTTAATTTGACGCATTTGTGGTTTCTGCATGAGTCTATTTTCGCCTTTTGTACTATGACAATTAAACAATATTAAAGAGGCAAAAATGTGGTTCATCATTAAACAGAAAGAACAAGTTCTAAAATCCGAATCCAAATCGAGTAATTTGGTTCGGTCAACTAGTTGACCTCCAGAAGCTTGATGAGTGGGTTCATGGATTTCATCTGAGATTAAGACATGCACTTTAGTAGTATACATAGAACACACATGCATTTTATTTAATTATGGATTTTATTAAAAGTTTTCTTGATTTTTGATACTTTGAAAGTCTCATTTCCTTATCCAACTTTCAAAGAAACGGATATACATACCTTTATATTTCTAGCAAGACCTAGGATCTCCTTTCCACCTTTGCCGTACCCCAATTATATGAGAGCATGCAACTCCTATGAAGAAAGTGAGAACTCTTTCCACCTTTTAAGTCCAACTTGCAATACCAATTTGGTCTTTGACAATCGAACCCACCATACCTAAGGTGATGTTGACCCATTTCCAATTGAACCAACCGTCAACATGAATAGAACTCTTTATGCGTAATGAAATACCACATCAACTATATGGAAAATAGTATTGGAGTCACTATGCATACAATCTATCTCTTACTATAAGTAAAGAGTTTGATCCATGTAGGCTTGTACATTGGGGTTGCGACTTCACATAGGTGTCTTCGTCGTACAATCCATGACGATGACACCCTCTACCTTGACAGGAGACCATGGAGGTCATCATATGATCCTCCGTATTCCATTCAAGTTTTGATTGATTATTTTGAATCGTATTTTAATGAAGAATCCTTTCAAGGGAATTCCCATCATTAATTACAGAATGTGAATAATTGGATTATTAATATATTTATATTAAATTATCACTCCAATTCAACCTACAAATAAATTTCACTAGATATATGTTATTATATAGTACATGCACTTCACAAGTATGTCTTATTCCAATCTTTGTTATTAGGGTATGCCTTGACTCCTACATTATATTTTCCTTCCTTGAAACAAATCTAGGCAAATGCTTAGATTATGCCTAGAGGGAGCCTTTCCTTGCATTGCAAGGTGCTATTTACGAAACCAAGTTAGTATACCAGTCTAGACACCATCTCCATTCCAACTCAGAACAACATAATTGGATCAATTTGTACTTGTGGCTTTATTGGTCTTTTAGTCATGAATTATACTATATAATAATATCTCCTTGAAATATGGAATTAAAGCTATTTTAATATCCACAAATTTTAAATACACCAAGTAACTAATTGTTTTCACCTCCGAATTATCTAGTTACAAAAATTGTAGTTCAAATTCAATTTCTATCATGAAATAAATATTCAAAAGTTGTTCGCAATTTAATAATTTCTCTACATATTTATTTCAACAATTTATCTATAAAATATCATATTTCATGAATTATTTTGGATGATAAACACAAATAAAAAATGTCACCAAAATGATCTAATCATCCTCAAATCCTAGCCCACTAGATATCGAATATTTTCGGCTATCGGACTCGAAATCATGTGAAATAAACTCGTACAATTTTCTTGTCTAACTTATGACATTTATAAAGTATTTTTAGCATGTTTATACCATAAAAACAATATAAAAAATCTTAATAATTAGTTACAAAATTTTTGAAAAAATAACATGATATGGGAACTTTTCGTATCCAAATCTTCGGTTGATCATAACTAATTATTGGTTCGAGATTTTGGGTCATATTTAGACATTAAAAACATGATTTTCAATTCGTAATAGGGGCTAATATCAGCAACAACAAATGTTTATAAAAACAACTCGTAATAGCACAACCGTGGAAAAGAGAATGTTCACACAATCTGATATCCAAAGTTTTGTCATCCTAAAACTCTGAATCATATCCAAGACCTTTGACCAAGGCTTTGATACCCATTGAAGGAGGTTTTACGTATCGTGCATTACAAAAGCATGTACATCAAATCATATCCGATCAAAAAAAGAGATTCATGACATGAATCTACATAGCAGCGGAATTTTAATGATGCATAGATGAAAGGAGAGAAGATTTTGTTGATGTATAGATGAAAGATATAAAGAACATTGAAAAGGAAATGAATTTCTTGTATAGTTCTCTATCTTCTAAAGAGTATAACATGGCATCTCAATGTAAGACAACCCGCGAGATTTTCCAAACTCTATCATTAACTTATGACAGAAATAACGAAGGTAAGAGTTCGAAGATCTCTATGTTAACTCGAGAATATCAAAGGTTTGAGATGTCTCTTGGAGAAATCATCAATGATATGCATACAAGGTTCAAAAAGTGTGTGAACAATCTTAAGGCAATAGGAAAGACTTTATCAAGGAATAACCTATAGCAAAGATAATTGATTCTCTTAAAGTGATTGGAAATAGAAGGTAACAATAATAGAAAAAGCTAATGATATTGACGAGATCAAAGAGGAAGTTCCCTAGGAAATCTATTGATTTAAATGTAAAGAAGATTAATAAAGAAGGCCTATACAAAAAATACAAACAAGAAGACTTTCGCTTTTAGAGTAGAAAATAAAAAAGAAAAGATGACAACATGATAAGTCAATATTTTGCTACTCTAAAGGGGTCGAATTGTAGTATGAACTAAGAGCGAATTATTAGAACCACATTTAAATTGATCTCGATTAAGATAGCATGGCTTAATATATACCTGGGTAAATCTAGGGTTGAACTCAGAGACATGAGCTATTAGGTCAATTAATCCCAGTTAAATATCTAGTCTATCTAACTTATTGCTATTGGGATCAAGGTAAAAATATGATGCATGCAGATTTTTTATTTTATATGAAAATTATGATGTTATAAAAAGAATGATATGTAATGTAAAAGAATCACCAAAACACACATAAAAAGACTTCTGAATTTAAGTTATAAGCACAAGATCAAATTAATAAAAATAGTCTCAAGTAATGTTAAATCTCTACTGCAAATATGAAAAGCTAGTTGGGCTTGGGTACAATTAGCCCCAAAGCGGGCACACAAAGGGCATGTGGGGGCGAAGGCTTGGTTGTAGGCTCATGGCGCTATGTGGCTCATGCTACATGGTCAGTTATTGTCACTTTGGGCTAGGTTCGGGTCCACCAAGTCTACAAGTTTAGAGAAGATGGCTCGAAGTAGATCCGGGTCGTATGATCAAAGCTGATAGGGCTTGATCCAACGCTGTATATATGTCTTCTCAGTGGAACTTCTCTGAGTGTCCTAGTGGAGCTCCAGTGTGGCATAGGTTGCTCCTCCTTCCTCCTCTAGTCTTGATGAAGGCCATGATAGGCTGCTGACGTGGTAGCGAAGACGATGGAGAACCGGAGACGTGTCTGAAGTGACTAGAGTAGTTGGTCAATGTCTACTTGTTGGAGGTGGAGATTGAGATTGGAAAGGATATGAAACCTCCGATAAATGAAGTATCAAGGAACTTGTAGTGGTTAGATAAATAGTCGAAGAAAGGGGGTCGCTTTATGAATGAGATGGATGAGCAGAGGGCTCTATAGAGGTGAAGAGGATGGGGCCCTCAATGGGTTCTTCTTCCTTGTAGGAAGAAGATCGAATTAATGTGGAGAGAGATCTGGAGAAAAAAGGATGAGTGATAAGGGTGATTGGTGAAGAGTAATGTGTGAGGATGGTGTAGAGTTGATCATGTATAGGTATGCGCAAAATTAAAATGGAGACAAATAATGGAAAATGAAAACGAAGGTCGGAGGTCGATTTGAGGCTTGGGCTAGAGCTTATAAAGCCAATGGTCTTCGCCCAACATGCACGATGAGGGTGTGGAGATCGAGAAAAAATTGAAATAAAGGTTGTGACATGATAAAGGTGACCTTGGATCTCGACGGAGAAGACGACCATCTTCACTCATCCTATCTATCTCTCTCTATTTGTCAAAGAGGGCAAGTAGGGGTTTGTGGTTTTCTCACATACAAGTGGATATCGTGGAATTGACGGCCTCAGAAGGATTTTTTTTCAAAGGATCAATTGGCGAAGGCGGTGGTTTCAACGGATGGGAGTGGTTGTGTTAAGGTGGATGGCCTTATTAGCAAATGAGAGGGTTGTATGGGCTATTGTTGGATCACCAATTCATCATCTTTATTTATTTATTTTATCTTAAAAACCTTTATAAAACACCTATAAATATTAATAAATATCACTTTTTAATAACTCCTCTTTCTTCTGTAAATATTATATATCTATTAATCCTTTAATTATACTAGCAGTCCCTATTTTAGGTTTGATTATCACTGAGTTTAATCCACCACACAAGGTACGCCTATCGAATAGTCCCGATTTCCTTTAATCCTAAGTAATAAAATCAAGGGGAAGTGAATCGAGAAAAGACAATGCAATCAAGTAAATCAATGACGCCTGCCCAGTTCAGAAGACTTACAGTGATCCTCGCGCTCTACATGCGGGATGCAATACATAATTGAAAATTTTATACTATACGAAATGCAAACGATAAAACTGCACCTAACAAATAGTTCTAATTATCGGGAAGAAGTGAATTGAATTTGACTAAGTTAGACCGATTTAAGGTTTGTATTATTAAAGTGAATGTGCATGGTCCTAGATTTTATGATAACAAGTAATGAGTATTTGACCTATGAAAAGCTTTAAGATCCGTGTGTGCAAGTCTAACTATGAGCCACTCGAGTTGGGCCCACCCTCACTGAAGAGTGAAACAAGTCTGATACACCACATAAAAATATAGTCTCTTTACATACGTGAGAACCTGATCGGGAATCACTGGAAATGAGCAATTAATTGCAAATTAATAAAGAAGAACACACTCTCTCTCTCCAATAATAAGAAAATAAATTCCTCGTGCGTCCTAGTAGCTTTGAGTTGTGTCCGCTTCCAAGAAGCCGCTCCAAGTCCACTGGGTACCGCGCACAAAAAAAGATCAAATATTATAGAGATGTTCACAGAAAAATATACAAAAATAAAAAAAACGATGAGAAAATAAATGGAGAAATTAATACAAGAAAACTGGGGGTCAGACTACCAAGGGCTACCTAAAAACTAAATTTTCTAAAAATCACCTAAGTCGTGCCTCCCTGACAACGACGCCATCTGAAAAACCAGAAATTTACCTTTGCTAATTGTGTGGATTTAACATTAAATTTCGTCGCACGTGGGAAATCAATAGAATAATAAAAAACCACTACTTAATTAATGTTTCAATTAAAAGTGAGCGGTCCAATTTATATTTTGCTTGGGCAAGCCCAATGTCGAACTCAGGGAGGCCATTGTCTCCTAAGGTTAATTATTAGCCAATCTAGAAGCTAGGTTTTCAAAGAAGAATATGAATATTTTTGTTATTTTTCTCTTTTTTTACTTTTTATGGTTTTTTAATTAAAAAGGTGTAAATAATTGTGAAAGGAAATGTGATGCACGAATTTTCAATATAATTTTTATGTAAGAAAAAAAAATATGTTGTAAGGTGACGCAAGAATTAAATAGAAGCAATATTTTTGTGATTTCTAGATGAGGAAATATGATGTAATGTGAATTCAAAGATAAAGGTGAATGTACATGAAAGTCAAGCCAAATAACATCAAGCCATTCGACTAATCCCAACCTCTCCTTATTTAATTGATTTCAAATATCAGTGTAGCAATTTGAATTCACAATTAATCACCACAATCGATGCACAAGTTATTGGGCAATGGAATCAATGAATTAAGAGACAAATGCTCAAAAAATAAAACCTTAACTAATCATTGTCAAATAATACCAACAAATTAGAATCTCAATGTTCTAGATGAAAGAGCATGAAATAATGATAAAAAATGACATCAAGAACGTCAAATTCCGACATACAATGCTCAAGATATGATCAAATGAATGTTCAAGGGCTAAAATGTAAAGAAAATAAATAAATAGTTCACAAATGTACCCCTGAAAAGGAATGTTCTGTAAATCGGAGAAATCGTCTACGATCTTCTACAAATTCACCGGGTGGGTGTCTTATTGTAATTTCTGGAAGCTTGGAAGGTGGCAGCACAAATATCCCAGGGTCACATGTGCAACGCACATGAACAACGTCTTCTGGTGATTTGGGAGGAGTTGGAGGTCTTCGATGCAATTTTTCTATTATGCACGTGGGATGTAAGTGAGGAGAGGAGGCTCAGAGGGCGGTTCAGTACGTGTCTCTACATGGCTACCCTAGCTTGCATGGGGACACCTAAGGCACTTGGCTCGGATTTGACGATGCCTCTTGATCCGGTCCGTCGATGAAGATCAATCCAAGGGTTATTCCTTGGGCGAAGATGGACGGCAAGGATTCCTCGTGTTCTTGATCAGAGGGAGATTTTACATCAAGGAAGAGCTCCTGATGGTGATGGACTCAGGCGGTTGTGGAAGAGAGGTTGACGCTCCAATGGTCGACACACAGTCAGGGGTTGTTGATGAAGATGGAGGCGGCTGGAGTCGAAGAAGAGATCCCGCCTTGGAGTGATGCTCTTGGAGGAAGAAATCGGGGTGGTGAAGCAGTCGAAGTGGTAGAAGGTGGAAGGAACATGAAGGGTGACAGAGGTCCTAGAGCAATATGGAGATGATGGAGGACTGACGTGGCTTTGATCTTTTGTGAAGCTCAAAGAGAATCGAAAGGGAGGGGGTTTGATAGAGGAGAAGGCATGGAAATAGAGGATTTTGAGAGAAACAAAGGGAATGACAAGAGCTGAAAGAACTGGAGGAGAAGGGTGGAAGAAACTATACCTGGGAGTTCTCTCGCTAGAGGAGTTGGAGGGGTAGAAGCAACCTCCAGTCCTCGCCTCAAGCGTGTGACGGAGCAGCGAGACTCTGCATCTACGTCGAGGGGGGTTATTGCTACAAGGTTGGAATCCAACCTTGTATCTCTCCTGCAAGTAGATGAAATGGAGGTTGTTATTCTCGTCAAAACCTAGGGCATTGTGTTGTCACCACAAGGTCGGTTGAAGCTAGGCCTCCCTCTTAGCGATGGCGAATGCGATGGAAGGGGGGTTGACGAAGGGCTTTATAGGAGAGGGTTTTGGGTCGATTGGAGAGGGGATAAGGGGGATTGGTGGTTAAGGAGGATAAGGGGCGAGGATGGATAGGACAAGATAGAAAGAGAGGGGTGAGCGAGACGGGCACGACATGCGATGGGTAGAGCAGGGAAGGTGATGAAACTCGATTTCATCATCTTAATTTTCCAATATTAACCACCTTACTTAAATTAATGTCAATAAAAAATAGATAAATATGTGTGTATATCTTAGCCTTAGAATAAATTAAAATTACAAAAATAACAAAGCAAAAATCGTAGTGTTTTTATACCCTTAAAAATGCTCGCAAAAATATTTCTCCCTTCGTTTGACCTCATTTCTATTTTTAGTCAACATGAAACTTGTATATCTCATCGAGTTCTGCAACTTTCATGTTTTGAGTTTTTCCAAATTCTGCCTTTTTCTCCTCCTTTTTCATGTATCTTTATCTGAATAACCTGATTGGGCCACGTGGCTCTTTCTTGTTGAGCCACGTGGCTTGCTTCTTTGTGCGCCATGCGCCCCATGTTTTCCACCGTCCAATCTTCTTCTTCTCATTCCATCCCAACCATTCCTTCCCGCAACCAATCTCCACCGTTCGATGAACAATCAGATTGCATCTCACCCGTCCACCATACCCTTTTTCTCCTCATGCCACGTGGCAACCTCCAGCACTGCCCGATCGTTTCCATCTGCCTCAATCCCCACCATAGGTTTGCGCCTCGATTTCAGCCCTTTGATAATATGCCTGATCTCATCGCGACCATCCATTACCGCCCGCTTACCAGCTCGCCATGTGGCGATATCTGATGAATCCACATTTCATCATCTTTATTCTATCATTTTGGCCTCAAAAACCCTGGCAAATGCATATAAATGCCTTTAATTCCCGCGTCTTAGCATCCATGCATGTGTGTGTAAATAATGTATAAAATATTGTTTTTAAAGCCAAAATAAAAGAATAAATAAAAGAAAAGAAAAAGAATAAAATATTGTAAATATTTTATGACCCGAAACCCCGAGACCTAGGCATCTCGATGACTAGGTTGACAAGAAATAATGTAGGGGGAGATAAGGGCCAGAATACAATAAATCCCTTTTATTTTTTCCATTCTTTATTCATTTTGGGACCTATTTTTGGTTCCACTTTTTATACCTCAAATAAAGAAACTTTATACATGAAAGTTGTATATAATTAAATAAAGAAAAAGACAAAATTGATTTCACACAAAAATATTGTACAGATCAAAAGTTATGATCTGAATAAGATTCCAGAATCCCAACTTCCCAGACCCGTATCTCTCAAATAAACTCGAAATGCATCAATCTCACCTTTAATTGTATATAATTTTAAATAATATATTTAATGAAGGTGGTTTCACATTTGGCAGAGCTACGGTTTGAAAGTTCAGTTTTGGACCCTTATTGAATACTTGTACAGATTAAAATATTTATTTTATTAATTATTCATTATTTCTATGAGTTTATATTTTTATAACTTTGTAAATATTATTTACAATATCTGTGTATATTAAAATCAGAATAAAAACTCAAAAGAAAACATAAAATAAAATACATGTATATAATGCATAGGTATAATACCAATACACATACATATACAATTAATACTTATATTTTATTAAGTATACAAAATACTTCAGAAAAATAAAATAAAAATATATTTAAGTGTATAAAAATGCTTTATAAATTTATAAAATAATAAACAAAAAGAAATAAAGCAAATATACAAAATAAAAATAAAATATTAAAATACATAGATATACATACCTATATAGGCCTAAAATGGAAACTTGTAATTATATACCTCATAAAAATAATAAAAATCATAATAAAATAATTTAAAAAATAATAAACATTTTTTATTTAATAAAAAAATTAATAAATTAATTTGCTATTTTTAAATGATTTTATAAATGTTTTCCAGTGCCTTGGGGAGTTGACCAGCGGCTCAACTCTCTGACCCGCTGCTAGAGGCCGTGTCAGACCTCATTTTTTCTCCATTTCATGGATTTTTCGAGGTATGACCTTTCACCAAACCGCCTCACTTTCTTCTTGACTTTTGCTCACTGAGAATCGAGGTTACACGCCCAATGCAAACCTCGGTCATTGAATCACTGAGCCACCTTATACGCTTCAATCTATGAGCCCTTCTCATCAACCCTTAAAACCACCCCTTACTTTCCATTCAAATTTTGAACCCCTCTGATCCATTTTCTTCATCCCTTTCATGCTCTCCAGGTAGCTGGAGGTGACAGCTCTGCAACGCTTGCGTCAGGCAAGTCGAGGAAGGCATGAGGCGGCTCCACCACCTCCGGCGACCACCATTGCCGTCGAGGGTTCATCCTCACGTGACCTACCTTCGAGGACCTCCTTTCTTCTCCTTATTTCTTTTGCATTTTATTCACTGTAGCTGTAGGAACCTCTCGCCACCCTTCGCTTCATTTTCCACCTATCCAATTATCATCGCGACTCCCTCGCGGAAGAGACTCCGACCATCTTCGACTTCACTGCTCCGCACCCCCATTTCACCACCGTGGGGTCCATGCATTTTTCCCTGGACCCTCTCACTCTCTTATGAAGGTACCTGGAGCTTAACAAGAGCCTGTGGCTCATTTTGAGATTCACCGGAGGTCCGTGAAGTAGCCTAGCTCCGCCACCTTCCACCGCTAGGTCTGGCCATCGTCAGAGTGTTTTGGAGCGCCCAGTAGCTAGAGGACCACCTCAGGAGCTTGCATCCCGTTTTTGGAGCCCAAAGACCGCTGGAGGACGGAGCTCGAGCTCGGGGAAGCTCGCCTCGCCGGTGTTGCTTCCCTGTTCTTCCTCCGCCGTCCAGCGCCATTGGATCGGACCACCCCTCTAGATCAAGCAGCCACCGTTAAATCCCTACACGCCTCAACCGTTGGATCAGTCCCTGGGGATCTAATCGTGGTCGTTAGTCGGGAAGCGACATCGTGCGTCCATGGCTCGACACCTGTCCTAGCCAACTTCTCTAGCCGTTGGATGCGCCAGGCGTGGGTATTTTGCACCTAAGCCCTCACCATTTTTTGTATTTATTTATTAGTATTAAATCTTTCATTTGCAGTTATAAAAGTTTTGTAATATTTGCATTTAGAACCCCAAACTTTCATTAATTGCACTTAGGTCCAATCCACGTCACCACACGTGACCTGTGCACGTGGGGTGGTGGGTATTTTGCAAGGGACCCCTGAAGGTTTTTGTTATTTCATTTCAACCCAGGAACTTATTTATCATGTGTAATATCTTTGGAAAAATTGCAACTTAGCCCCTCAAGTTTTGTTATTTGCATTTTGGACCTCGCTAGGCGCGTACCAGTCATGTTTGTGGTTGGGATTTTTGCAAATGTACCCTTGCAGGTCTAGTTATTTGTGATTGGTCCTGGAAATTGATTTATTAGTTATCAATTTTGTGGAAAATTGCACTTTGGTCCCTGAACTTCTGGATATTTGCATTTATACCCCTACCAAAAATGTATTTTCTCTTTGTTGTCTCTATTTACTTCATGTATCTATAAATTTCCAAAAATCCAAAAAAAATTAGTTAAACTCCTGTTTAGTTGCCCTTTCATGCCATATTTTTAGTTTGCATTTTTATTGCATTTCCATATTTTTAAAATTCAAAAACATGCATTTTTACTACTGTTTACATTAGAAAATACCAAAAAATAGTAAAACCCCTTTAAACATCCCAAAATAATTACCTTTGGTGTATTTCAGTATCTTTTAACTTCTATCCAAAAATCATTAAAAAATTCAAAGTAAAAACCCTAAAAATTTTAAAACCCTTAAAAACTTCATAAAAATCTTAAAAATTCCAGAAAAAAATCCTAAAAATATAATTTTAGCCTTTAAATTTTCTCTGAATTATTATCTTATTTAAAATTATTTTGGAGGATTTTTGTTACTGTTTTGATATTTTATTTCTCCATTTCAGTTTCAGCTTTTTATTTTATCCAGTATTTTCAATATTTTTGACTTTAAAAATACCAAAAAATATAGGAAAAATCTATCAAAATCACAAAAATATCATAAAAATATAAAAAGCCCAAAAATACATCATTTCCTGATTTTTGCCTATTTTTACCTATTTTACTCTATATATTATACCCTATTTCCTTTGTTGTGTATATACTTTATTATTGAGAAAGAAATAAAAAAATACGAAATATAAAAATCAAAATATAAAAATATAAAATCAAAAATTAAAAAAATTATAAAATTAGAAATCCACAAAATAGCACACTTGTAGGCATTTGATCGCATTCACTTTTTTTTAGCATTTTGCCTTGATCTATCTTGCTTGCTCCCTGAGTTCGACACTCTACACATACTTGCACCTATACACACTTAATGTAGAGTTATAATAAATTTTAACTCCACATTTGCTTCTCATTGTTTGATTGTTATGTGGGTTTATTGTTGTTTGAAGTTCGGATTTCGTGTGGTCAATTCAGCGACTGAGTTTCCGCCTCGTGTGGAACTTAAGACCATCGATTTTTCGCTTCAACAATATCCTAGCCCTCGATCTTACCGCCCTCGATCTACTCTGAGCCGCCCATTAATGCCCACCTCTCAGCCATTGGATCGCGAGATCCAATGGCCAAGAGACTGTCTCCTACCTCTGGCTCCTCCTCTCTCCCATAACCTCCACCTCGTGCAACCACTGCCCCCTTTCCATTTCCTCCACTTGTCCATCCTCGCCCTCATCCTCCTAACCACTCCATGACTTAGCCCGATCCTCCATCTTCCTCGCGGGCGTCCTAGTCAGCCACGTCTTTCCCCCTCTCACTCCATATCCTTCGCTCAACCCAATGTCGACCACAATCAAAACTCCGACTTCCCACCTTTAAATTAGCCTTCGTCGCCGCATTTCCACCCTGTCCACCTTTACGAGGGTCTCTGCCCAACACCACTCTACCTCCCTGTGATAGGGGGAGGATGGATCAAATGCGCCACGACAGTGGTGCCTCCGATGTCGTCCCCTGGCCATGGTAAGCCAGGTCTTCGGTGACTCGTAGCCATGGTTACCAAGGACATGACTCATCTTTTGTTTATTTAGATTTTTAGTGTTTAATTGAATGCTAATTCTTAACTCATAGGTCTTGTTGTTGTTTACATTATTGAAAATTCTTTGATATATATATTTGACACAAGTTTTTGTGGCAGGGCCCTTGGTGCTCATGGAGGCGAGGAACAGGACTTCCCATTGCGAGGAGCTGCAGAAGCAACATTGGAGAAAAATTGAAGAGAAAAAAAAACGTCTCTTGCATTTTTTGTGCATTTCTAGTAATAATCGTCTTTACAACAGTCTTCGTTCAAAGACTCGCATACGTAAATGAACGATGATATTAGTGTTTGTGTGGGGATCACCCCGCTTTAGTGTCGACCTAGGATCAGGCACGCGGCTCTCCGAGCTATCTTGCATTATTTTTATCTTACGTGTTTGATTGTAGGTAGGATACACAATAAATTTAGACGCACGTAAGCATTGCTTCACTAAGCCAAAAATAAAAATGTTCTTCCCCGCTAATAGAAGCATGTTAGGTGCAGTTTTTCATCGACTTGCATACATTTAGTTTTGGGTTTACGAATCAGTCTTGTTTTCATGAATTTTGCTCAAGGCACTGCGAGTTTTCTTTCTTAGCATAGATCATGAATTTATCGACTGCATTGGCTTTTTCTCGATAATGCAAAGTTTAAGTATAGGGGGGTATACCGTATATACAGTATATATGTACTTTGGCCATGGCTATATTTTGATTTTTTTGAAAAAAATTAAAACTTTTTGGGCTAAAGGATAATCTTATGAACTAAGAGTGGACATTATGTTTTCAAAGTTTGAAAAAAATTTATACAATGTTACATTATTTTTTAGGAAAATATTTTGAAAATGGTTTGAAAAATAAGTTTTACTTGTTTTTAAAAATAATTTGAAAATTGTTTGTAAAAATCTATATATGTGTGACATGGTTTGGAAATGCTTTCAAAACTTGTTTCATTAAGGGAAAATGAGTTTAACTTGTGTTCTAACTTTATTCCTAAAAAAATCCATAAAAGTTTGAAAAGAAAAAAATAATAAATAATAATGATAATAATAATAAATATCATGAAGGAGTTGCTTTCTAATCCCTGACATTTTCACTTTCACATAGGATCAGTGATGATTGAGAACACTTGGTTTAAGAGGTCTTGAGATTTTAGGTTAACCAACCATAGGCATCAGGGCCTTTGACTTAAATATACACATTTCCCTAGTTTAACAGATTTGCGTGCTATATTGCGTGTTTAATCTCTACCCTTAAGAATATGATCATCACTTCACATTGCATAACTGCGGTTATGATGAGACGAGTTGAAATTTCACTTGTGGGACTGGGATGAGGGATTCAAGTATGGACTTGATCTAATGATGCTCAAGGATGGGAAAAATCATTGAAGGCTTCATGAAACTTGAGTGTCAGCAATTTCATTCAGTATGAGGACTTGATTCCCGTACTAATCTCTTGATATTCACCTAAGTGCCAAGGCATGAATAAAATAAAAATTTTGATCAATGTGCGCCAACTCTTAGTAAAAGTAGTGGAGCTAGCCAAAAAGAATACAAAGAAATATCAAATTGTTAAA
The DNA here is from genome assembly GCA_037367405.1 of Ottelia alismoides. NCBI lineage: Eukaryota > Viridiplantae > Streptophyta > Magnoliopsida > Alismatales > Hydrocharitaceae > Ottelia > Ottelia alismoides. The sequence continues at coordinate 316,030 of JAZKJV010006663.1, forward strand.
AAAACTCTCATTCCACAAAGTCAATTATCAAAGAGCTTCCACCAAAGGCGAGTGCTCCCAACCATTTCAGAGGCGAGTGCTCGCAACCATTTCAAAGTGTCCACTTGGACCACCGCTATTAGGATCAGGAGTCGGGCTTGCACCAAAAAAAGGGCTCTGCATCGTAAATGCTACAAGTCTGGGTATAGAAAGTATAATAGATACTTAAAAAAGGCACACCCCGATGTATTCCCAAGAAAACAAGTGCAGACGACTCCAACTTCTCTTGACGGACAAACTGAACAACACCTAAAATATGCGTTGAGTAATAAGGCACTCGAGAGAATCCTTGTTCCAAAGAGAGGGAGAGAAGAAATGACACAATCCTAAACCCTCCATCAACTGGCATGCCATCTACACTTCTAAGTGTGACAACTAAAGAGACTGTGGATTGGACGCAATACTTGATTCATTCCCTAGAGTTGAGGATTGGGTCCGTAGGAGAATTTCTTAGACCAGGACCTTAGGTGACTTTGTGACTCTACTCTCGTGATTGCGGTCAACACTTAATGTCATATCCTTAGCTTATATGTATACAAGAGAGAGTCTGGAAAAATCAGAGAAATTGGATACCTCTTGACTAAGGCTGGGTTGAGCTTTGAAATTTTGGATCTCTAAAATTGGGAGCTCTTGAACGGATTAGATCCTTTACTCACATGCACAAGGGGGTTAATCCAGCTCATTCATTTTTGAAATGCTCGGGGATGAGCATAGTTTAAGTATAGAGGGATGATGAAACTCGATTTCATCATATTAGTTTGCCAATATTAACCCCATTGCTTAAACTAATGTCAATAAAAACCAGATAAATCTTTGTGTATATATCGGCCTTAGAATAAATTAAAATTACAAAAAATAACAAAAGCAAAAATCTTAGTGTTTTTATAACCCTTAAAAATGCTCGCAAAAATATTTCTCCCTTCGTTTGACCTCATTTACATTTTTGGTCAACATAAAACTTGTAGATCTCATCGAGATCTACAACTTTCATGTTTAGAGTTTTTCCAAATTTGGCCTTTTTCTCCTTCTTTTTCATGCATCTTTGTCTAAATAACCTGATTGGGCCATGTGGCTCTTTCTGGTTGAGCCACGTGGCCCGCTTCTTTGCGCGCCATGTGCCCCTTGTTTTCCACTGTCTGATATTCTTCTTCTCATTCCATCCCAACCATTCCTTCCTGCAACCAATCTCCACCGTTCGATCAACCATCAGATCGCATCTTACCCATCCGCCAGTGCCTTTTTCTCCTCACGCCATGTGGCAACCTCTAGCACCTCCCGATCGTTTCCATCAGCCTCAATCCCCACTGTTGGTTCATGCCTCGATTTCAACCTCTCGATCATATGCCAGATATCATCTCGATTATCCATTATCGCCCGCTTACCAACTAACCACGTGGCGATATCCTAGTCCTCGATCTTGCCGCCCTCGATCTAATCTGAGCCACCCATTAGCGCCCACCTCTCAGTCGTTGGATCGTGAGATCCATTGGCCAAGATACCGTCTCTTACCTCCGGCTCCTCCTCTCTCCCACGACCTCCACCTTGCGCAACCGCTGCCCCCTTTCCATTTCCTCCACTTCTCCAACCTCTCCCTCATCCTCCTAACCACTCTACGACTTAGCAGATCCTCCAGCTTCCTCGCAAGCGTCCTAGTCAGCCATGTCTTTCCCCTCTTGCTCCATAACCTCCGCTCAATCGATGTCGACCACCATCAGAATTCCGACCTCCCACCTTTAAATTAGCCTTTGCCGCTACATTTCCACCCCGTCTACCTTTACGAGGGCTCCGTCCAGCACCATTCCGCCTCCCCTTGATAGGGGGAGGATGGATCGAAGGCGCCACGACAGAGGCACCTCCGATGTCGACCCCTGGCCATGGTAGGACAGGTCTTCGGTGCTCCAACACTGATGAGCTACCCCAGTCGTCGCGGAGGTCCAACGATGACCAGGGCATCTTCTAGAAGCCCGCGCATAGTCTTTCGCTCTGCCATTGCTCCAGGTAAGTCATATGATCCTTCTTTGCTTTTTCTTTGGGTTTCTATGATTTTATTATGTTGCCCCTCGCATCGTCCTCCTCCATTCATCATCGCATTAGCTCCGCCTCGCATCCACCTCCTTCGCATACCACTCCGCTCGCCATCTTCACTCCTCCGCAACCCCAGACCACCCCGCCTTCCCTCTTCTACGAGCTCACCAGAGAAGATGATTGGGACACCATGTTCTCCGCCCCATAGGGCCTCCCATCCCACTTCACTTCACACACACGACGCACTTGCATGCTTCAGTTATCCCCACTAATGTTTTTGCAGGTGTTAGTCTTCAATGGCCGGACGGATGTCAGAGATTTTTCCTCGAGCTCCGCCTCCGGCATTTGTCCACCATCAGCCTCTTTTAGGTGGTCCAGAAGCTTCCTTGGACTATGTTGTCTATCCTCCAACTTCCAGTAGCATCCTGGGATTACCATCGTGCTAGAGAGATGGTGGCGGAGCTCTAGGCATCTCACAGGAGCCCCAACCGCCACCTCCCGTGGCGGAGGAAGGAGGAACAAACGGAGCAGAAACCGTCCGATCTTCAAGATCGGACGTCTCACCAAAGACCACATCGACTCCATCAAGCTGGAGCAGTTACCATTTGATCCCAATGATTGGACGGTTCATAGGGGTCCACGTCTGCAGTTCCAAGCTTAACCACCAAGCCTACAGGTTTGGAGTACCCGAACCTCAGCCGGGCCTTCCTAGCCTCCCTCCGAGTCTGAGCCAGTACCCGAGCCAAACCATTGCTCCAGAGGATGACATGTAGCTCAGTCCACCAGGTTTGGATCAACCGAGCCTCCCGTGCCTCGCCTGAACCTTCCGAGCCTCTGTACGACCCTACGAAGACCACCGAGCCTTGCTCCCACGTGCCAGTCACGTGCGGGATGGGAATTTTGCATAGAGTCCTCGAAGACTTCTTCAAATTGCATTAAAGTTTTTATATCACGTACCGACCATGTGCGCCTGGGGTAAATTGCATCAGACCCCCGTCGGGTTTTTATAATTACATTTTTACCCCCACGTGTGTGGGTAAATTTCAGGGAAGGCCTCATAGCTTTTGTTAATTACATTTAGGTCCTTCTAGGGACATGATTGCTATTTATTTTCATGTTTTTCTTGTGTTTATGCCGTGGTTACTTTTGTCAATATCTTGAGCATCCGAGCTCCAATTCAGTTGATTTCAGTTGCGTTTTGAAGCTTGTTTTATGATCTTTCTAATGGCATAGTTGATGTCTATTTTGACACTTTGAATTATGATACCTTATTTTATTAACTAGGTGTCCCTCATGTTCAGTTTTTTATGCCTTGCATTACTTCATTAATGCAACTTGCTTCATGATTCAAACCTGAAATTGGCTACTGTTTAAAGGACTTAAATATTCTATCTAATTAGGAAATCTTTGTATCATTGTAAACTTGCATTTTGTTGCATGTTGAAAATCAAACAAAAAGTGTCTACTCCATGTTTCTCTATGCATGTGTCTACATTGTTTGCATATCTTTGTTCATATGGACCTATGAATTTGTAAATCTAAGACTTACTCTGAATAATAAGAGTCTAGATTCACACTTAGGAGGCTCGTGCCCCTGAGTTCGACCTAGGGCTTGCCCAAGTAAAATAAAAATCGACAGCTTTTGATTAATTGATACATTAATCGTGCGACTTTTGATGGATCTAATTTGGCCGACTGCAATGACATTAGAAGTGTTTATTCTACACTATTAAAGGTCTAAATTTCGAGTTTGTTAGAAGATGGCTGGAGGTTAGGGACGTACGTGCTAGGCACGTGCATCAGGGAAGGAGTGAGAAGAGAATGGGGTGGTGTGGTACGTGGTGGCTCCAAGAGCTACCACGTGTCATGCTTAAGATTTTTAAAAAATAAATGACAAAGAAAAATAGAAAAGAAATAGAATATGACCTCAGATCGAAAAATTTTCTTCATGAAAGTTGTTTTTCTTGATAAGATGTACAACTTTCATGAAGGGACCAAGTGCAAATGAAATGCAGAATGGTAGATATGAATTTTTGGTGAGATTTTATGTATATAAAATATCATTTAGCTTTGCAATTTTTATTTGATCTTCTAATGAAAATAAATTCGTGAAAAAATCAAACATGGTAAGAAATAATGAAATGTACACAAATAACATTTTTTAAATTTTGATGGGTTGAGTTAGTGTCAAAATAAATTAGGTAGGTTAATTATGTACAAGTGGATTAAGTTAGAAAGCTCAGGTCAGAATTGATCTTTTTAATTGCTTTTCTGATTTTTTTATTTTAATTTTTATGTGATTTATTAAAACAATGAATAAGTTAAGGAAATGAAAGAGAAAATAATTAGAATGGATAAATATGGAAATGATAGGTCAAAATCAGTGAAAATGTGTAATGCGCAAAAGAGGCCCAAAACTCAACTTTCACAAATGAGCTCTGATTTTTATGGAATTGGTCTTATTTTGAAGGTCTTTGAATGTATATTACTTTAAATGTGATTAGAGTGAAATCGAACACTGTATGAGAAAGATATCAACGTTTTAGTCTGTTTGGTCTGAAGTTTGGGTTTGGGTTTATTTTGCATATGTATGAGTTAGCATTTTTTAAGATTTTTCATGGATTAAGGTCAGTGGTACAAACAAAATGAAGTTGGTTTCATGTCAATTGAGTTAGCATGGATTAATTAAAAATACATGAAGTTAGGTGAAAATGTGAAGATGATTATAAATGCAAATATGCATGCTAAGTTGCAGATATTAAGTCTAAGTGCACGAATGGTAAAAATGCAGAATAAACGATGAAATGTAGCTAATTACTCGGGAACGAAGCTCTATTTTCAACTTTTAGTGTGATGAATCACATATTCATCAGTAGCCCATGATCCATCCACCCCCGAGACAGGTATGTCCTGTGATTTTACATGTTTATCTGATTCCGTTACTCTCAGGAGTGGTAGGAGATTGCAGCCCCTGGCTCAATTTTGATTGGGTAGAGTCGCTGATCGAGCTTCATCACCTTCTTCATCTTCTAAATCATCTGAGCAGAGGACCAGTGTTGCCGTCCATGGAGGATTACCATCATCACTGCCATCCCCACCATCAAGAAAATACCAAAAAGAAAATAAAGGAAGATGCAATGTCAAGTCAGCTTTGAAGGATAACATACCCATCACAGAGTCTTCTTCAGCACCAGTAAATAGAGAAACCCATTTTGTTTTTCCTTTTTCTTCTTCTTATGCTATGGATGATATCGTATAGACTAGTTCTGATCATCCATATGTACATGCTGACTCAGATCTGAATAAAAGGAATGAGAAGTTTGTTTCTGTTCTGATTCTGTTCCTTATCCAGATGCATTAGATAAAAGGAAAAAAATTTAATAAAACTAAAAAAACAATACCTGATCCTGTAGTAGTAGAGATACTTCACAACATCTTTTTAGAGATACCACTCATGAAGGCCATGGAGTACATGCCCACAGTAAAAAAGGGAATGAAAGAAGCACATACTAAGAAGTGTTAGCCTAAGCATAATAAACACAAGAGAACATAGAAGCATATCTTGACCATGGACACAATTCATGTCGTCAACAACCTCCCACCCAAAAAGAAAGATAAGGGAGAACCTCACATCCGTTGTCAGATATTTTATTATGAATTTGATCGTACTGCACTCGATAGCGGATCCTCCATCAATCGCATGCCATCCTTGTTACTTACTGAGTTTGGGTTGGGGCCTCTTAGATCCGCTAGGATGATACTTCAGTTTGCTGATAGATCGACCAAGAGGCCAAGGGTCATTCTTGAGGATTTTATCCTAACGGTGCAAGGAATGCAATTCCCAGTGGACTTCATTGTCCTGGACATGGACATCTCAGCACCGTTACTCCATACCCAGATCATAATTGGTCGGTCGTTCCTACGAAATGCTGAAGCAGTAGTAGATTATGATACTAGAGATATAACCTTTCACTCCCACAATAATAAGGTTAAGATAGAGAAGATTCTGGATATGAAGCCATCATCGGTAGCAGCAGATGAGAGAGAGCCAGCTACACCATATTCTAAGGACTGTGATTTTCTTATTGAGATTAGAGATACTGGCTTGTTCTTATATTACATGGATACCTAGGAATTCCTTTCTCGAAAGGAAAGCGTGGAAAGTGCAATCAACTTATGCTCCATTATTGATGATTCAGAGTTGCTTGCTAATGGGTTTACATAGTTGTTTTCTGAGGATTTTACTAAGATTTTTGAGATATTTGATGAACCATCCCATTCTGAGCAGAGAGCATTCATTAAAGACCTATTTGAGATATTACACGTTGAGCCTATCGTAGCCACGGTGGGCACTTCACATATTACAAATCATATACATTCTACCAGTGCAGTTTTAGAGGTTGTTGTTGAACAGATTCAGACCCCACCTCAGCTCAATGTTTTACCATCGACACTGAAGTACGCCTTCCTTGCAGGTGCCCTGATGAATATATGATTCATCACTCTAAAAGAGAATAATTAAGCTCATTTCCCCAAAATTTATTTGCATTATATCAATTATCTTGCATAATTATCATTAATGCATATGTAAATAGTAATTGCATTCACTCAGAATTGTAGAAAAGAAGAAGCTAAAAATTCCAGCCCAATTGACCTATAAAATAAGATAACTTCACTGATTTTTAATTAATTCATGCTAAATCCAAATCACCTAAAAATACTCCATTGTTTACATAACATTAACAAGAATAATGGAAAAATACAAAATTATCACTGATAAAAAAAGTTGACCAGAAACCCAAACCCTAATGTCAGGATAATCGTGCTAAAATGCTGATATCTTCCTCATACAATGTCCGATTTGATCCTACTCACTTTTGAACTATTATACATTCAAATACCTTCAAAACACCAAGTTCAAGTGAATCGAAGCTCATATGTGAAAGTTGGATTTTGGGCCTCTTTTGTACATTGTATATTTTACAAGATTTTGACCTGTTATTTTATGTATGTATTTGATTCTTTTTATTTTATTTCTTTTACATTTATTTTATTTGACAAAAGTTATATTAAAATGCTAAAAAATACAAACCTAAAATAAATCCAAAATCAAAGAAAATAACCAAGTTTGAGTGTTCACTAATAGTCTGTACAAAAGTCATCTTATCGTATTTTATTTTATTTCTTTTTTTCTTAATTATTAAAAAATAAAAATTAAAATAATGTGTAAATATTTTTCTTTGATTTTATCATATTTTTCTTGATTTTTATTTTAATGAAAAATGGCAAAAAATTTTAAAACACAAAAATCAACGTATTATATGTACATAGAGTGCCCCTAAAAATATTACTTTGTGTAATTAACCTATTTTGATTTTGTCTCTTCATGCAAGTTGTAGATCTCATCGAGATGAGAAACTTTCTTGAAAAAAATTCGATCTGAGGTCTTTTAGTATATATTTCAATTTTCCTTTTCTTTTTTATTTTTTGATTTTTCTAGAGCTAACACGTAGCAGCTCCTAGAGCTGCCACATGCCACTTATTTTTCGCATTTATTTTTTCATTTATTTAAATATCAAAAATAATAAATAAAAATAAAAAACTAAAAAACTAAAAAATAAAAAATAAAATCCATGTGGAAAAACCTCAGCTGCTTGATCTCGGCGGATCTAACGGCTAGGGCTCATCTCCTTCCATATTTGTTGCAATTCCAATCTCTGGCTACCTTCCATTCTTGGCCAAAAATCATGTTCCTCTTTTGTCGTTTGCCCCCTCATCAGATCCGTGTCTCCGATCTCTTTGGATCCCAATGAAACCCCTTCCTGATTAATCGCACCACCACCTTCTTAATGCATCAAGATCTCCAATCATATCCCCATCGTCGATCCACAAATCCAACCAATCATCCCCTCATCAGATCCCGACCACCTTCATCACCGGTCGAGCTTCCCTCCATAGCCATTGTTGCCTCATCTCTCTCTTCCTATTTAATGACCCACACCACCAACCTCCAGGACCATTGATAGACATTAACCTAGGTTGTTCCTTTGCCTCCTCAAGTTCGACCCTGGGACTTGCCTAGGATAAAAAAACATAAACTCACTTCAATTAAAAAAGAATTAATTAATTAAGTGGTTATTTCTTGATTGATTCCGATTACCATCCTACAACGAATGACACATTTCATATTTATTTTGAAACGCTTAATCTTCACAAATTAATATAGGGTTATCCTGACTCATCAGATGACGCCATTCGTGGGGGGGGCAAACAACTTAGGTTTTTGTTTAGAAAATTAGTGTTAGGTTTTCTGTATATTAGGGTAGTCTGATCCTCGAGCCTCATCACTGTACATTTTCCATTTTTAGGACTTATTTTATTTTATTTTATAGGATTATTTTTGTATCACTCTCTTACATACTCTCTCTCTCTCTCTTATTTTTGTGCGAGGTACCTGACGTATTTGGAGCGGTTTTCAAGGAAACCAACGCATATATACAATCTGCCAAAAAGCCGCATAAATTAAGATCGAGTCAAGTCGTTATAAAGAGTAGAGTCTAGGATTTATTTTTAGCATTATTTAATTAGTTCTAATTAATTGCCTATTTATAGTAGTGTCCAATTTGACTCTTGCGCATATAACAAGACTTGAACTCTTTCTCTATGGTGTGTCAGTCCTGATTCACTCTATCAGGTGAGGGTGGGGTCCGACCTGAGCAGCTCGTATGATAGATCTGCACTGCATCTATTACAACTTCGAGGATTTATTTGTCTGTGCTCGTATAACGTAGGACCACACTGCACTTTAATTGAGACGCACATTAGCTCGTTCAACTTAGTAAAAACATTAACTCATTTCTTCCCAAATAATAGAACTATCTGCTAGGAGCGGTTTTGTCAGCTTCCATATCATATTGAATAATTTTTAAATTCTTGTATTGCATCCCACATGGAGATTGTGAGAAATCATTGTAAGTCTTCTAACTAAGCATGCATCATCGTTTCTCACGTGCATCGGCTTCTCTCGATTTATCCATCTTGTTTTGTCACTTAAAATCAAAAGGAAATTGGGATTGGACGGTAGATATGTATTTTGTGTTCATCTAATTTCTCAGTGATTGCTAAATTAAAACTAGACTCACAAATATGGTCAATTTAAATTAATTCATAAAATTGAGAATTTCTGCGGGAGAATAACCCCATCCTTGGATTCATTTATCATTCTGAGTGAGCGAGGGACAAATGCTTAGGATAGAGATAAGATCTGGAATCTTCATTCAGACTACTGATTCTAAAAATGACTAGCTAGTTCTCAATGAGGGAACTAAGGTCTCCCTTAGCAGAGTGGGTGGTTAAAGGACAACACGATTGGCACCATCCTAAAGTAACACGGGTTGCCATTTTACGGTCCGTACTTACACCCACACTGGCTGAAAGTGGATGCAACTAGCCGTACGAATTCATGCCAATCTTTAGGAAAATTTCTGGCAGCTAACAACTCGCTAATTCTTTTCCATGATAGAAATTATCACCAATTAAAACTAAAAAGATAATTGGCCGAACTCTTGTGGCTTCCACTGTGTGAGTTGGTGAACCTGGATTTGAATTGTGTTTGTATTGGTGTGCATGAATCGAGTTTGAATATCAAAAATCACGCACTTGTGCCATCACTCTCCCTTCTTGATTCATTTTTTCTTGTTTGTGAGTATCTTGTACACTTGCACGCCTTTAACCAAGATCCATTATGTCATCTCATCCACCTCCTTTGAAATTGATGGGACATTGGTCTCTGCACCCAACAGATTAGTTCTTCTAGATCAAACCCAGATCCTCTAAACCCTCTTCTGCTAAGCGGTCCAACATTCGTGGAAGACTCTCACCCATGAATATGGTCCACTCTACAAATTTGATCTACTCCATGAAGGACAATCCTTTATACTTGGATCATACATACATTCAACTGACCGAAGACTCAACTCCTTCATATTTCCCACCTCCTAAGACATCAATTCCAATCGACTTCACCCATGGATACAATCCTTTATATTCTGGTCATAAAGATCAAATCACTTTTAAGATTGATGATCGGCCAAGACACCAACCAACTTCATTCTATTCTCACAATATTGTTGGAGCAAGTCAACACTTCACAAATCCACATTCTGACTTGACCTTCCAGAATAATATGGAAACCTGAACAACCAAGTTGATTAGCCCGTACCTGGTGATCTTCCATCTTGGATTAATTGTGGCCATCCCCTCTTCAGATATGACACTCATACAATGGAATGGACTGATGATATCGACATGCATGCACCCTGTATGAAGACTTCACCATATGAGGGATTGATCAACAATCACAAAAAGAAGCTCTACTCAACCCAACAGTACTTGCCTGAGCCATAATATGTTGAATATGAGACCTATAGATTCTCGTCGACTGAGAAACACCTTCCATGATTTTTCAAGAGAAATTTTTTTAGGATAACAAGTCAACACATATATTAGATATTCCAAGAGGATCTTCTCCTATCTCGTACATGAAAATGGAAGACGAAATGATTGGATCTCAATTGCAAAGCCTTGTCAACACAAGGAATCCCACAAACTCTGTACATCCTAGGGACGACTCTGATGACAATACTTTTGCATACTACTCCCTTAGGAATGATTCTGAAAGCAACACATCTACACACCACACCGAAAAGACCAAAAAATTGAAAAACTCAAAAATACCCAAAAGCATAAAAAACCAGAAAAAAACATAAAAATTGATAGTATAGAGGATTTGAAGAATTTGGATCATACTCTATGGGAAGCACTGGATAAAAGATTGATTTTTGAACTTCCCTTGATACAGGACATTGAACACTTCCCTGACCTGGAAATATTTATAAAGAGTAAAATTGATGCTGAGAAAGTCGAGCAGAAATGAACAAAGACTGAAAGACATATATTATTAATGACCACCTCTTTGGTGATGAGAAGAAAGACCAAGAGCCTTAGAGTAAAGTGGTTACCTCAATTTGACTGTGGAATCAAAGACACAACATTCACCCATACCCGAATCGATGATGACTCACCAATTAATATCCTCCTGACTTCTGTGTTTGACAATCTCAAACTTGGACCAATAAGGAAACCAAGAGAGGTCATTCAACTGGATGATCTATCTATAAAATAGCCGAGAGGAACAATTTTCAGTCATCATTACATTCCAAGGTGCTCTGCTCAAAGTGGAATTCACGATCATTAATATTGAGCATCAAGGAGAATTCACCCATTCTCCAATCATTCTCGGAAAGCCATTCTTGGACTTAGACAAGGCAACCGTAGAGTACGAGACTTGGAAAATCAATTTTACTTCATTAGAAGCACTTCGATCTCATCATGTCCTGAGGAAACACGATGTTCTAAGGCCACCCACAAATTCGTCAACAACCATAACCATAAAGCGGTAGAAGAGTCCTACCCCCCGCTGCAACAACTGAGATAACGGTTGTTGAGCAGGCCATTCTATCAGAGAGTCACCTCACCCTTCCATTTCTCATAGCTTCGATCTCATTCACTACCGTAACAAATCCTATGGAGGATCTCCTGATGTAGGAATTTTATGGTGCTCCTAATGAGGACACATAAGCATGGGCTAACTGTGGACACGAGATTTTCAGGTTTTGTATTATTGATATGAAATAAAAGTGTACAATTGTCGTTGCAACCCAAATAATCTGGCAACAAACAAACAATTTTTTTCTTTCTCAAGCTACAAAAGTAATTGCAAGAATAATGAAGCGAGATAAATTTTTACTCTTTAATTAACATGTATAGTAATAGGATTGAACTCAGGGAGGCTACAATTCTCGAGTGTTATTCAATTATAAAAAAATCAATAAAAAGAAAAAAGGATTTCTCAATGTACACTATGTTTGATTTTTTTATTTTTTGTCTTTTATTTTTAAATTTTTTTTTATTTCTATATTTTTTATTTTCTGATTTTTTCAAATTTTTAATGATTTTGATGTAATTTTTTATTTTCAAAAACAATTAATTTCAAACAAGCTAGACACAAAAATCAAGAATGAATATTTTTTGAATTTTCAAATAAAATAAAAATGATAAAAAATGTTCAAATAAATTATTTTTGTGTTTTTTTGGTTTTTTACTATCTTCGTAATTTTCAGAGATATTTAGAATTTTTTAGGATTTTTGAAATGAATAAAAAAAGGAAAAATGAAATAGTGAGCTAGCAGGATTATTTTTGAATTTGAAAATACTAAATTAAATCAGAAATGGTGGCAACTATTTTTCCTAAAAACTAGAATCATTATCTACAAACATGAACTGAAATCACTATTTTGTATTTCTCTAGAATTTTTATGATTTTTATAAGATTTTTAGTATTTTGCAGTTTTTTGCGAATTTTTAAATAAGCAATCCATAAAATTTGCAAAGAAATCAAAATACAACAAAAAATAATTAATCTAAATTTTCTGGAATGTTTTAAGCAATTTTTTAATTTTTAAGATTATTCGAAGTTCAAACATAGAAAATGACTTTGTTTTTTGAATTTTTTAATAATGTCAAATGGAAATAAAATGCAATGAGAATTTTTTACAATGATCAAGCATACAAAAGATTCTACACAATTTTTTGTAGAATTTTAAGAGCAATGAAAACATTTATTTCAATAAAAAGAAAATGCAAAATAAATAGTCTAGATAATAGGGACTAAAATGTAAATACTTAATGTTTTTACATTAAATAAATAAAAGAAATACTCTTTAGGGTAGAATTTGCAAATTACCCAAAGAATCGTCGTGTTATTCCTAACAGGGGTCTTTTCACAATTTCTGAAAGATCTAGGGGCTCCTATACAATTTTCCTAAAAGTTTTTTATTTTAAACCTAGGGTTTCCTTTTCTTCGTCTTCACAAGCAGAGCAAGAGGCCTAGGGCATCGCCATAGCATCGTTCTCCTCCGTGCGGGCGAAGGCTCGCGGTGCGCAGCAATAGATGGAGTTCAACGGAGGGCTACTTGCGCGGCGGTCGCAGGCTGGTGAAGGGGGTTGCTCGCTGCAGAGCAGTGCAGAGGTGGCAGTGCTCGTCCGTGGAGGATGGTGCGATAGCGACGCGAGGAGGGGACGGTTGGGTTCGCTGGTGTCGGCTGCACGCGGTGGAGATCAGCGGTGGTATGGGAGCGGTTGTGCGTGGTGCGGGTCGATGTTGAACGGCCGGAGGAGGCGGAGCTCCGCCAGCTGGAGGAAAGGGGCGATGGACCTGCTGGGTGCCTAGCACGGGCGCGCGATTGGTGCTGGAAGGCGGATGGAGGTAGCGGGCACCGCCAACGGCTGGAGGGCGGTGCCTGCTGCGCTTTTTTTTATTTTCAATTGTAAAAATAGAAACTAAAAAAAACTTTTTATTTTTTGGAAACAAAATATATAAATAATATTTTTAAATTTTTTAAATTATTATTATTTTTTTATCCTGCAAAACAGATGTCAGAAAAAGAATTATATATTTTTTATTTTTTTCTGCATAACAAATGAGGAAGTGAGCACGACGGCTCAGTCCTGATTATTCAAAATGTGAAAAATTAAATAAAATAGATGTGTGAGCGAGTGCGTCTCCGAGGAAAATGAAGGATGAAATCGGATCTTCGAACAACCTTGCATGGTCGGAGGTGAGAGATCATGTGAATTACGGGAACGTGTAGTGACCGAGATGTGAGATGAAAAATCGAGATTGATGTCAAATCAAATCGTGATGGATTCTAAGATCTAGAGAAAAAAATGACAATGAAATAAAAATACGAAAATTAAACTACGATTAATCTTGGTTAAAAATTAGAGAAAATGGATCTCACCTTAGGGGCGAAAAAGATCGTGTTGGCCTCGACGAAGGTTGGCTCGTTGTCACCAGATGGCTCGAAGGCTAGGCACCCTTCTGTGACAATATAACTCTTGGAGAATAGGCTCCTCTCACCAACGATTGATCAAGAGGAAATGAGGAAGGATGAGCTCAATAAAAAAGAAAAGAAAAATCAAAAAGGAAAATAATTACAAAAAGGAAGGTATTTAGTGGTTAATCAAATCAATTTAATAAATAAATAAAGAAATAAATAATTTTAAAACAAAATTCGTAATTAAATAAAATAATTAATTTACAAAAATTAATTAGCCACCTTAATGGTGGTTATTTAAGGTATAAAATCAAATCATGTATATATGGTATGTTTTCAAATCAAATAAATGAATAAATAATAAAAAAGAAAAAAATTAAAATTTTGTAATTATATTAATTTAATTAATTAATGTTAGATAATAATTTTTTGTGGTTTTCATATAAGGAGGTTAATTTTATACATATCATATATACATAATGCACATTATACACAGTTACAAATAAGGAAATAAATTTATACAAAAAAGTTAATATAATTTTTTTTGCTTTAAATTACAGTAAACAATATTTATAATTATTAAAAATATAATATTTACAAAATAAAATAATAAATACAATAAAAAATGGTAAAATTGCACAAAACACCCCAGAAAATCGATTTCTCAACCGTAACTCCAAAAATTATGAAATCGTGGCTATTTTAAAGATAATTAAATTTAGAATACAATCAAATGAGTTTGGTTTAATTCGAGTTCATATGAAGCCGGAATAGGTCTTTCAATTATTGCTTTACGGTTTCTACGAAGTATGGTTGCTTTCATTCTATACATGATTTTATTTTGCAATTATTTTTATTATTTAGGGAACATTTTTATTTACAACTTTTGTTTTGAAAATTATTTAATTTGAGGTCAATTAATATAAAAAATAAAATATTGTAAGCATTCAAATATACACAGAAAAATATTTACAACACATTTTTTTTTGGATTTTCTGATTAAGGACCCTATCTCCCCCTACTTTATTCATGATTGATTAGGTCAAGTGTTGACCTTCTCTCGGGGTTCGGGCCAGCCTGTATCTATTACATATATACATTCTTCTTCCTTTTTTATTTTCTTTATTTTTCCTTTATTTCTTTATTTATTTTAGGTTAAAATAACAATATATGTACAATATTTGCACACAGATGCATGTTAGTAAGAATATGGAGTTAGTATTATATACTAGTGTTTTATAAGGGATTTTAAGCTAAAATAAATGAATAAAGATGATGAAATGCAAATTCATCATCCCCCTATGCTTTACCTTTGCTATCCCTTAGCAAACACTTATTGAAAGAATAAGTGAATAAAATAAAAAGAAAGGAAAAATAAAGAAACTAGGACCATATTGAGTATTAAACTTATCTTCATAAAATTGTAGTATGGAGATCTATCAGACCTTTGGATTATTAGTGTGGTGGAACCTTAATGGGAAATGGATTTAAAACCTAATAGCCTCTAAGTTCCATAAGACTCCTATTCAGGTCTCCTCAAGTTAGATCAGAACAAGTCTACATACACAAATTCTTATGACAATGAATCTTTACTTGTATGGTGTAAGGGAAATATAGCTCTCCATCTCAAAAGTAGAAAAAAAAACAACCTCCCTCAACAAGGTAACTCTAGTTCCCCAATCTAGAAACTCTTTCCTCGAGGAGTAGGGATATTCCCTTCTAAGTTCAAGTACAACCAACTCAAGAAGAGGAGTGACAAACCCAAATTTTAACCTTTTAATTATGTAGAATTAATGATTTCATAACAATTAATAAATTTGAGTCAATAAAAAACCAAATTGATTAATGTATCAATTAATATCGACCGGTAATTTTTATTTTACTTGGGCAAGCCCAAGGTCGAACTCAGGGAGGCAGCTTTCTCCTTAGATTAATTTAAAGTCGTTCTAGATGCTATGTTTTAAGAGAATACATTTTTATATTTTTTATGCAATTAAAAATGCAATGCAATCCTGGACAAATTCGAGGGTTAAAATGTGAATATGATAACATTAAGTCAGAAAATTCTCAAACTTGGCCAAAATGTCAATTATGATGAAATGAAGCTACTCTAATATTTTTGGAGTTTTTCGACTCTATATGAATTAACTATGAATTAAATATAAATACAGGGTTATTTTTGTAAATTTATATTTTAATAATTACTAAACTAAATTATTTTCAGAGATAAAAATTATCCTAGATACATCTATGTGAGATGAATTCAGGAAAATTACTAAACCTCAGAAACAATTAATTTTTGACTTATTAAAAATCAATTACGTGAAATACCAATTGATTTATTTAGACATTGTTATGCGTGCAAATGTGATGATTTTTAGGCACGAAGTAGAACTACCAAACTCTACCTATTGTGAATTTTCGGGAAATTTTGGAGCAATGATTACTTTAAAATCAACTTCAGAATAAGTATTGGGTAAAATATGCAATATTTCACCAAATTTATTCTATTAAGTAAACCAAGGCTCACAAAAATATAACTATTTTTCACAATGATAAAACACGAGTTCTTCTACAATATCCAATTTTTAGAATGACAAATTGAGACTAAATGAAGATTTAAAATGATGCCCAAAGATAGGGTCCTAAATGCAATTACATAATTTAAATTGCAATAGGAAAAATGCTGACAAGGACTATGATGAAATTACCTAAACTTGTGAGGGTATTTTTGCAAAATACCCCATGATGCTTGTACGTCGCACGTGCTTTCAGTTGGCAGGGACTTAGGTGCGAAAGGTTGAACGTCCGGGGGCCGCTCTGTAAATACTCTACCTGGGCACGTGCAAAGCACGTGCCTGCTTGAAGATGACCCAACTACTGAATAAGGCAGGGAGGGTCGCCCTGTAAATACTCATCCCCTCACGTGCAGTGCATGTGCATAGGGATAATGACTTCTCCCGGGGATGTGCGAGCTTAAGTTTCCCCCACCCTCACGTGCTCTGCACGTGAGGAAGGGATGAGGTTGAGCGGGAAGTCGTCTATTCGGGAGAGTTATTGGCGCATGCAGTGAGACTAGAAGGCGGCAGCAAGCGACCTCGCTGCAGCTTGTGCTGGGTGACTCCGTGGCGACAAAGGACTAAATGGCGTCCCCGCATGTTGTAGCGGTAGACGTCGAGGTGGGCAGCTTCGTGGTGGTGCAGTTGATGGTGTTACTGAGGCGTGGCTTGCTGGTGGTTGGTGTGATGCTTCGGATGGTGGAGAAGGCGCGGCTCCAGGATTTAGCAACCTGTGGTGGTGCGGTTCTGGCTATGATGATGTCTGCGTGCAGTTGCGCAAGATGGAGCAAAGGCTCGCGCGTGGGCAGCTTAGAAGAAAGCTCGAGGATGGAGTGAGAGATTGGTCGATGGCGACGCGTTTGGCACGTCGTATGGTGGCTCACGACAGTGCGGAGGAGGTTGTCGATGTGCAGTTGGACTGAAGGCAGTGGGTGGCGGGTTTCTAGCTCCAGTCAAAGGTGCAGGAGGGGCGTTGCTGCCGCGTCGCAGGTGCATGAGCCTGGAGGAGGCACATGGCGAGGTGTTTTACGGACTCAGATGTGGTGCGATGAGGTTTGTGGAGGATGGTTGACGATGGTTGAGCAAAGGAGGAGAAAGAATAGGGGACAATGATGTACGGGAGAAAAAAATGCTAAAGCAAGCGCATAAGATAGGAAGTAGAAGAGTGAAAGGGAGACTACATGAAGTTGTTCCATCTGGGGTTGGAGATCTTGGGAAGCCTCCGATTCTTTGCCTCAAGAGCTACGACAGCAAGCATCTCGAAGCTTAGGCGGTTGCTGGTTGCAGTTGCGACAAGGTGGATGACTACCTCGGATCCCACCATGAAGGTCTAGGGCTCGTCATCGCCTGCGAGGTCTGCTTGGCCTTGCACTGTCACTGTAACTCCAAACCATGGCCTAAGATTCCCTCTCGATAATGGCGGATAATATGAGATGGAGGTGGAACGATACTCTTTATAGGTGGTTGGGTAGGCGGAGGATGCAGGGGCGTGAGAGGGGGGAGTGGGGTCAGTTGGTGAGGGCTTCACGTGGGTGGTTACGTTTCAGGCGTTGGTATCGTGCGTTGCAAGGCACGGGGGTGGATCGGCAGATGCAGGCATGGACATTGCAACCCCGTTAGGAGGAGGAGGACTAGGAGCAGGTGCGGAGGTTCCCAGCTGGCTGGCTCGTTGGTAGATGTGCGGGTGGAAGTCCTGGAGCGGTGGCGATGGGGATGGGAGTTGCGCGAGAAGGACGAGAACGTGCGAGACGCGGTGCACACGAGGCGGTTGCGCCCCAGTCGGAGGGTGCGGGCTCGTGTGTCGTGCGACGCAGGAGAGGAGGGGGAGGGGAAAGGTCACGTGCCAGGCATGTAACCTAGCAGAGAGAGAAGGCACCACGTGGCGCGCTCGGGGGTGGCCACGTGGTGGGTTAATTTTATTTATTTAAAATAATAATAATAATAATAATAAATGATTAAAATAAATTAATTAAAATAATTTAAATTAAAAATAAATAAATAAAAGGTAAAAATGGGTGACATGTGGCGGCTGTAATAGGTGCCATGTGTCGCTCCCTAAAAAATCCAAATTTAAAATATAAGAAAAAAACAAAAATAAATATCAAAAGATGTCGAATCAACAAGTGGTTAACACGAAAGTTGCTCGTCTCGACAAGATCTACAACTTTTGTGAAGGACCAAAAATCAAAAGAAGTCATGTGTATGAAGTCTATTTTTGGGTGGTACCTTATAGATATAAAATACTGTATTTTTATCTTTTGCAGATTTTTGGTTGTTTTTAAATAAGAGAAAAATCAAAAAAATGAAAAGAATATTTACAATTTACTCTATTTTTTTATTTTTAATAATTAAGAAAAAAGGATAAAATACAAGGCTAAAAAGGTCAGTATGTACAATATACTATAGGGGCCAACTACCCAAGTTTCACATACGATCTTCGATTTTTATGAAATTGGTCTCGTTGTGGAGGCTTTTGAATGTATATAACTTTAAAAGTGAGTAGACCTAAATCGGATATCATATGAGAGAGATATGCACATTTTAAGGTTCACGGTCTCAAACTTGGATTTGGGTTTTATTGGTCAATTTACAAGTTAGTATTTTTTATATTTTTCTTTTATTAGTTTTAGTAATATATTCACTATAGAGTTGGTTTTATTAGATTCGGAGTTAGTATAAAATAGATACAAATGAGGGAAATATGGTGAATATATAGGTGATTTTTACAAGGAATTTCAGGCTTCATATTTATGCAATTTTGATGCTAAAATGCATATATTATTTACACATCCATGAATGCTAATTATGAAGTGTAGATATGCAGCTAATTACACAGGAGCAAAGCTCGATTTTCAACTTTTACAGTGATGAATCATAGATTCATGAACGCCTTATACTTAAACCTTGCTCGTCCCCAAGCAACTAAAATGAAGTTCAAAAGTGAAATGAGATTGGGTTCCATATCAAGATCATGAACAAAATGTGAAATGGAGATTGACTCAACCTTTGGATTAATATTGTTGTAGAACCTTATTGGGATCTGAATTTAAGACCTAGCAGCCTTTAAGTTCCACAAGTCTTCTATTCAAGATGCCTCAACAGTCAGGTCAGAACAGATCCTCATACGCAAGTTCTAATGACCATGAATCTTACATGTACTGTGTAAGTGAAATATAGATCTCCACATCAGAAAGGGAAAAAACAACCTCCTCTAACAAGGCAACTTTAATTCCCCGGTCCAGTATCTCTTTCCTTGAGGAGTAGGGTATTCCCTTCTAAGTTCAAGTGCGACCGGCTCAAGAAGAAGGGGTGGAGAGAAGAATGGACGGTAGTAATTTTTATGCAATAATTACTGGGTGGGTAAAAATTAAAAAAAAAACTCATTTGTAAAATACATGTATAAATGTATGTATACTATATAATTTTGTAAAAATACATGTAAAATAATATTTTTGTAAAAACTGTTGTAAAATAGGAGGTATACAAAAAAATGAAAATAAAGGCTTCTTATTTACTCTTGCATAACATCCTTGCATAAAAAATGTCTTGTATTTCATTCATCTCTATAGCATGTCATATGCATCTCATCTGCATATCTAGCATATGCAAAGTGAAAAGTTAGTGGGTTCTGAACAAAGTTATGAGTAGGTTGTTGAGGTTGGATTTGATTTGACCTTAATCTATCTACTTTTAGAGGAACCTTATAGGAACTGTAGTTTAGATTTTTCAGGTCAAGTGACTTAATTCTTTGTGTCCGCAAGTCTATGTTCACATGTCATCTTGAATAGTCTAAGTAGAATATCTCGTACACACTCATGATTCTTTTAGACAGTGACTTAACTTGGATAAGCACCATGCACCTAGCTTTTCATTGATGAGGTGGGGAGGAGGTAGAATCCTTTGACTTTGAGTAACACATGGGTGGAAACATCCGTCCTCCTCTAGGGAGGGAAGTGCATCTCAACCTAGTTTGGTGGTGTTGACATCTAATGACGGGATGTTGTGGGTTGCAATAAAGCTTCAAAAGAGGGATAGTCTATTGGCTCAAGGAGAAAAACTCCTTATGTACATGTTGCATCGTGTATATATGTCAAAAAATTTAAAAAAAAAAGAGAAAAGAAAAAATGCATAATCTCCAAAAGTGGACAGGTCTGATTGAAAAGTAAAATGCTTGCCGGAGTGTATTTACAAGTAAAAAAAAGAAGAGGTTCAAAGCTTGCAGCTGGATGACTTGGCTACACTAGTCAAGCATCCTAGGATAGGTAGTTATACTGGAGATACCGCAGATCGATTGGCACGAGGATCAGTCTCATGCTAATCCCGTCCAGATCACCAGCACCGCAGAGATGGAGGTGGAGCCTGATGAATACTCATTCATCACTCTTTATTCTTATATTTTAGCTACAAAAACCTTTGCAAATACATGTAGATATGTGTAAATAGAAATAATTACCAAAAGCATGCATTGTGTAAAAACCTATAATTAGCATGTTTTTGTGCAAAAATAAAAGAATAAAGATTAAAAAGAAAAAGAGGGAAATATTTAGAATAAATATTGAGCAACCTAACCCAAGGGAGGGCTCAGCATGGGCCTGACCGCATAAAAGCCAAAGTAGAGGGAGATAGGGGCTCATGTGTGTAAATATTTATGTAAAATAAAAGTATGTTCCTCACAAAAATAAACTTAAATAGCTGTGTAAATATTTGTAGATATTTATAAAGATAAAAACAAAAGATAAAAATATAAAATTTAAAAAGAAAGCAAAAACACCTCTTGTATAGTCATCATGTACATAGACTCACCTACATATTTATTTAGCCTTATAAATAAATAAAATTAATTTTTATAATTTTGTAAATAATCTATGTAAATAAATTAAATAAAAACAATTAAAACAAAAACAAAATAAAAATAATAAAATTAAAAATACAAAAAAACATATTGTAAATATACCATGTATATAAATGTATATATGTATTTATTTTACCTATGTATATAAATAATAAAAATAAAATAAAAATACCTTTTTATTCCTTATTTTATAATGAAAATAAATAAAATATAAAATGGGAATAAAATTGTATAAAAATAACAAATTAAAAATCAAAATTAAAAACCCTATATAATTTAAAAAACTGTGGAATTAGCCGGAAGAAGCGTGATATAGTGTACATATACCTATATATTACATATTATGTATGTACCTTATTTTTATTTCGAAAAAATTATTAAAAATCACAAAAAAAATAGAAAGAAATAAAAGAAAAATATTTCATGTTTTGAGTTTTCATTAAATCGGCCATTTGCTACCCTTATTTTTAATTGCAAAATCCAGCCACGTGGCCTGTTCCTATTGGGCCAGGGGAGTGTTGACTGCCCAGTCAACTCCCCCCCAGGACCACCCCGTCTCGGATCTGTGCCCGCAACCCGATTTCTCACCATTTTGCACACTTGATCCGACTCCTGAATCCGTTAACCCCGGGCTCTAATCCGAGCTCGATCATCCCTGATCCACGCCGGGGTGGGTTTTGGGGATCCGCGCACTGAGCCACTCGCCCGACCTCCCGATAGCCGGACCCCTAGGAGTATATAGCCGTTGCTCCGCCTCCTCATTTCCCTATCTTTTGGCCATTCGAATCCTTCCCCTGTGAGCTCCAGTGAGTGTGCGAGAGTGACAGCTCGCGTCCGGTGCTGTCGAAGCGAGGAGAGGAAGAGAGACCATCGATCCGGCGAGCTTCGCCGCCGCTGCTCCGCCACCAGCAGGAGCACCGAGCCTCGGAGGGAGACGCACCTCGAGGCAAAGACCAGGAGCTTCCTCAGCTCCTCCCCAGTCTCCTCGTCCACCCAGGTAATCACTTAGACCTTTCTTTTTCTCTGATTTTCGATTACGCCCAATTCGTGCTGCCGCCGTCTCTAGCTGATTCTGACCATTCCATCACTCCGTTCGACCATCGGAATCGATCATCGCATCCGCCTTCTTCTCACGCACATTCTCCGCATTCCCATCCAACCCAGCTCGCACAGGAGCTGGGAGTCGAGCTCCTCCGTCTACCCCCTTCACCGGAGCTTGCCATATCGACCCACAGACCACCGTCACCCCACCTGACTGGGTCGAGGCAGTTTGCCCTCGACCCGTGAGTCTTTTGGTCTACTTTGCAGGAGCTTCCCAGCCCGTCTGAGGTGTTGGGCCATTAGGACCAGAAGACTTCTTCCGCCGTCCTCGCCGGGGCTCACCAGAGCTCGGCTGGACCATCGGAGCCCACCACCAGCTGCAGGACACCAGTGCAGAGCTTTTCCGACCTTCAGGCGCAGCAGAGGAGCCTCGGAGCGAGACCACCGGGCCGGCGAACCTCGCCGGTCATCTGTTCTTCGAGGACCCTTCTCCTCCGTTCGATCACTCCTCCAGCTCCAGACTTCATCGTGGCCGTCCATCGCAGGAGCAGCAGTCATCGTTGGATCTGAGGAGGAGAGATCTGGAGAGCCATCGTTTGCCACCGTCGGATGCTCCACGTGGCCTCCATCCACCTGCTTCATTAATAAAGGGTAATTTACCCTTAGGCCCTTTCTTTTCTCGTATTTAGCGTTTAGTCTTGTAAATTTTGAGTTTAGTTGTTTAGTTTTAGGGTTATTTGCATAGAGACCCTGGTACTTGCTGTTATTTGTTGATATGCCCCTGTATGTGATGTGACACGTGCTTCGACACGTGAGTTTCTGGGTGTTTTGCATTTCACGCCCTTGTAGTTCTGGTTGTTATTAGTTGAATGGAAGTTTTTACTTATTTGCATATATACCCCTGTGCGTGGTTTATTTGAGCATGTGCGACTATTTGTGGGTATTTTGCAGATAAGCCCTTGGGCTTTTGGTACCTGTTACCAATAAGTCCTCAGGACTTATTTTCATTGCAGTTGGGTCGCTGAGTGCCCTAGGCACGTGCGTGGCGCGTGTTTTGCTGGGTTATTTGCACCAGACCCCCCAGACTTCTGGGTATTTGCACTTTGGTCCTTGTGCACTGTGCCCCTTCTTTATTTTTGAATAAAATAGCAAATTACCTCCAAATCCAACGAAAATTGGACACAAGGCTCCTGCCATGGTGTAAAATTTCGAGGATTTTTTAGGACATTTTTGTTTTCATTTGATATTTTTAAAAATTCAAAAACCTCTATTTTCTTCACTGTTTAACTTTAAAAATCACAAAAAAATATTAAATAGTGTCTAAAAATTACAAAAAATTAGTTGACCGTCTATTTTGTTGTGTTTGATTTTCTAGCCAATTTTGGCTACTTTTCATTATCTAAAACACCTAAAAATTGAAAAACACCTAAAACTTTATAAAAATTCTAAAAATTAAACCAAAAATCCAAAAACAATAAAATAGGTGCCTAGATTTTCCTTGTTTAATTCTCTTTACAGGAAAATTACCTTCAGCTAATTTGGGGGCTTTAGATATTTTATCTAAGCCCTTTTAGCTCGGCTGGACAGTACCCACTGTTTTAGTCACTTCTTGATTTTTAGAAAATAAAATAAACATCAGAAAATTCTCAAAAATTCACCATAAACATTAAAAAGTATAAAACACATAAAAATATTTTTGTTTGAATTTTTGGTTGATTTTTAGTGCTTTTAATAAATTGTTGAAGTGTGTGTTTATTTTCTTTTCTTATTTTCTTAATACATTAAAAATCCAAAAAAATATAAAATATTCAAAAACCACCAAAAATATTTGCTCCTTTTATTTTATTCCTCTTTTCGACTACTTCGTAGGCCGAGAGGCCAACCCGTGCTCCTTGAGATCGACCCTGGTCGCTATACCAGGTTAATCTAATAGCAGGACCGTTTTCGTGTTTTGATTGATTTTATCTCTATTAGTGGTTCATTTTTCTTGATCGAGCACATCTGAGTGACCGAGGTCGCAACGACCATTTTTGTACCTTTACCTTAGTCGTTCAGATCGCTCATCAGAGCCACAATCCACTTTCAAGATCAACGGGATTTGGTATACTCCGATGCAGCAGCCGAGTATACCAAATCAGCAGCCGCAGCAGCCATACGGTCATCCACATCATGGACGTCCGTAATTTCAGCAACGCCAGAGCTTCACGCCGCAGCAGTCTCATCCGAATGTCTACCATCAGAGACCGCATCATTCATATCAGCACCCTGCTCACTACTCACCAACTTATTCTTATCAGCAGCTGCAACAGTCTTCCTCCACACCTCAGCGACACTCCCAGCCTTCCACCTCTCAGCATTACACGCCAAGGCAGGAGAGAGGAGCAAGCCAGGGCCACCACACCGAACCAGAGATGTCTTCACAAGCCTAGGCACTCAACCAGATCATGGACATGCTGAGTACGCTCCAGATCGCACACAAGACTGAGATGGAGCTGGTTAACCGTCGTTTGGACGAGTTAACCGTGCCGAAGACCACTCTCCCAACCTAGCCTCAGATGAACCCGAACAACAAGAGGAGGCATCCAGAGCAGGTAGACACCACAGGTAAGATCTCGTTTCCTGAATTTTTATCTAACTTCATTCGTCTCAGGAGCGGTAGATCACCACAAGCACCTGCTGGAGAAGAGGAGAGGGCACTAGAGGAGCACGAGCAGAGCCATGAACAACTATTGAAAGAAAAGGAAAGAAAAAGATCAAAAACAATGTTGTCACTCCTGAAAACGAACGACTATTGAAAGATCACATTTTTCTGAAGATCCCGCTCCACGATGCCTTGGATCATTTTCCTACGCTCCAGAATCAGTTGAGGAACCGATGTACTACACGTAGGAAAAAGAGATCACGAGTTGAGAAACATATATTGACCAAGGCAACTTCGTGTGCGATTCGGAACAAGGTACCCAAGCAGAAGAAAGATTTGGGAGCTCACTATGTCAACTATCATATTGAAGACACTACATTCAATCGTACTCTTTTAGATAATGGTTCCTCGATCAATTTACTTCCATTTTCTTTGCTTGATAAGCTCAAGCTAGGTCCTCTCTATAAATCACGAGCGATACTCCAATTTGCAGATCGATCTATAAAGAGACCTAGAGGTGTACTGAGGAACATTATCGTGACCGTTCAGGGCTCGCAATTTCCCGTGGACTTTACGGTCCTAGACATGACATGCCCTACACAGTTACACCTTGCTCCAATCATTCTCGGGAGGCCCTTCTTGCAGACAGCAAGAGCACTATTCGATTATGATGCTGGGAGAGTATCATTCCGAACAAACAACGGAGAGATACACATTGAGATGGAGAGAGAATGTAGCAGTCCTAGATCAGTATTGTCATTCACTTCAGAGGACACCAGTCTTGCGGAAGACTGCCAGAACATAGATGAGACACAATCTCCTGATCTTGAGAATGTTTATTTTGATACCCAAGATATCCTACACGAGGATAGGGTAGATCACTTGGTACCTAGTTCTTCAGATGATTGTTCACATACAGAGACAGATTTCATATCAGACTCAAATGAGCAGTCACCTGCAGTAGATATCTCTGTGCCGCAGATTGAAAGTACACATATTACAGCACAAGAGTCAATCGAATACATTGCACAGATCATACAGTCTATTCGGCGTAGAGAGTCGGATGGTGTAATGCTTACACATATAAACACCTTCAGTAGTCTGACTCCAGAGAGGCATATTTCAGAAAAGAGAGCTATGCCATGTACAAAGTTTAATTACAGAAGAGGCTCTACTTTTTCAGCCAAGGATCAATACACACATAAAAAGCAGAAAATCCAGTATGACCCTGGTTGAAGTGATTAGATAACCGTTCGTGGTTAACGGGCAGATGCTGAAGCACTTCATCGAAACTACTGATCATCTGGCCCGCACTGAAGTGATCTATTTTGTACAGGAATCATGATCATTTTTTCACTTTTCCTGTACAAATTCTTTTGAGCCTTTCGTTTCTGGAGATTCACAACACTTGTATATTCTTCGTAGACCACAATCGTCCCCATTTTTGCTCGTCTTCTATGCTTAGGATACCAGATCCTAAGTATAGGGGACCGATTATTTGTTGATTTACGTTTTATTTTTTATACTGATTCTTTTGTATAGCCTTTCTTTCTCACAAATCACTGGACTCCAATTTTGGCTACACTCTTTTCTATACTTAGATGAAACGATATGGGGTCAGGGTGAGTGATTCGAATTACGGGGAAGGGAGGGATAGAAAGTATGTATAAGAAGGGGTGGGAATGTACAGATAGATTATGATCTGAATCTTTTTGATGTTGCTGATAATGTTGCACGGCCTCATGCACGGCTTTATGTATGTCTTCTGAGTCTGCCTCATGCATGAAAATAATCTCCTCAACACGAACTTACTGTTCATTAGGTTCGATAAAGTGATTTAGCAGTTGTTCATTAACTAGGGATGTATGTGCTCCATCTGTAAGATCTGAGATCTCTATACATCCACTGTAATGCACAACACTGACTATGAACGAACCCGTCCACTTGGATTTAAGCTTCCCTTGGAAAATCTTCAGCCTCGCATTGAACAACCATACCTTCTATCCAGGAACAAAGGTCTTTGATATGATAAATCTATCGTGCCAATGCTTTACCTTATTCTTGTACACCAACATGTTGTCATATGCTCGGTTTCTGATTTCCACAAGTTCATTCAGATCCATCTCTATCTGTTTCTACCCTAGGTGTGTTTTCCAATTGACCTTCTTGATTGCCCATTCGGATTTAAGCACTAACTCTGTGGACAAGTGGCACGTCTTCCCAAATACCATTCTGAATGGGGAGGTTCCTAATGGTGTCTTGTAAGCTGTCCTGTAAGCCAAAAGGTCTTGGTCCAAGATCTGAGACCAATCCTTCTTGTTTGGCTTACAAGCATATGCAATATGGTCTTAACTTCCCTTTCGATACATCTGCCATACCATTGGTCTGTGGGTGGTAAGGACTAGCGACACGGTGCTCGATGCCATAGTCCTTCACAAGTTTCTTTACATCTCTATTCACAAAATGGCTACCCCCATCGGATATCAATACTTTGGGGTCCTGAACCTAGAAATGATGTGATCTCTAATGAATTTACAAACAGTCCTGTTGTTTGCAGCTCGGGTCAGGACAGACTCCAACCGCCTTGACAAATAATCCACCGTACGAAGGATATACTCAAAACCATGGCTAACTGGGAATGGGCCCATGAAGTCGATGCCCCAGGTGCCAAAGACATAAAAAATGATGATAGGCTACATTGGCATCTCATCCTTGGAACCAACAGTTCCTCCCATTTGTTGGCATACTGGGCATGACTTCGCAAAGGTGAGAGCATCGTGAAACAGAGTCAGCCAGTATAAGCCACACTGTAAAACCTTTCATGCAGTCCTCTTCCTAAAATGGTGTACTCCTGCCTCCAGACTATGGGAAAAAGTAATGAAACTCTTGTATTCCTTCTAAGGAATACATCTCCTCCAGACACAATCTGGTCCTTCAAAGAAAAGGATCGGATCCTCCCAATGGTAATATCTCTCATCAAACTTGAGTCGATCTATGTTGCTCATGGGCCAATCTTCGGGAACTTTCTTGGAGACAAGATAGTTCACTATATTGGCGTACCATGGGAGTGAGTTGATAACAAAAACTGACTCATCTGTAAAGAAGTCTCAAATAGGTGTATCATCAGAAGTATCAAGAATTTCGATAAGGGAGAGGTGATTAGTTACTACGTTCTTTCCAGGTTTATCTCAGATGTCCAACTCAAATTCCTAGATAAGTAAAATCCACCTAAGAAGATGCACCTTCGCATCCTTCTTTTTCATTAGGTACCACAGTGTTGTATGATATGTGAACACAATCACCTTAGATCCGATGAGATGAGATCTAAACTTATCCAAGGCGAACACTACCTCAAGCATCTTTTTCAGTAACTGTATAGTTAAGTTGAGCGAGATCAAGCACTTTGCTTGCATAGTGTATAGAAAACGGGACATTGTCTCGCCTCTGTCCTAACACAGCCCCAACAACATAATTTGAGGCATCCTTCATGATCTCAAAAGGAAGAGACCAATCTGGGGCTTGTAGGATCGGGGCGTCCATGATCATCCCTTGAAGTCGCTTGAAGGCATCAAGATATTTTTGATCAATAATAAACTCCGCATCTTTGCCTAGAAGCTCAGTTAGCAGTCGGGAATCTTTGAAAAATCTTTGATAAATCTTCTGTAAAAACCAACACGCCTGAGTAATGAACGCAACTCTTTTACATTGGTTGGTGGTTGGAGTCATTTGATAACGTCCACCTTGGCAGGGTCAAACTCCATTCCTCTCTTGGAGATGACAAGCCCCAACATAATTCCCTCCGTCACCATGAAGTGACTTTTCTCCCAGGAGAGCATCATATTAACCTAACAAAATCTTTTGAGGACTCCGTCCAGATTTCTAAGACAGGAATCGAAGGAATCACTGTGGACTGAGAAGTCATCAATGAAGACTTCAGGGAATTCATCGACCATCTCGGCGAATACAACAATCATGCATCTTTGAAATGTACAGAGAGCGTTGCATAACCCAAAGGGCATGTGCCTGAAAGCATAGGTACCAAAGGGTCATGTGATTGTGGTTTTCTACTGGTTCTCAGGAGCGATAGCTACTTGGTTGTAGCCCGAGAACCTATCCAAGAAGCAAAAGAATTCCTTTCCCGCTAATATGTCTAAGATCTTATCGATAAATTGTAGGCGAAAATGATCCTTCTTTGTCTCGGCATTCAAGCATATGTAATCCACACAGACATGCCACAACGTGGGCACTTGTGTCACGATCTCTTCTCCGTCCTCATTAGTGGTTGCTTGAATTCTCGACTTTTTTGAGACAACATGGATAGGTGCCACCCACTTGGAATTGGAGATGGGATAAATAAAACCCGCATCGCACCATTTCTCAATTTCTTTCTTCACTACCTCTCGTAAATTTGGATTTAACATGTGTTGGAATTCACGAGAGGGTTTAGCTTCATTCTCATGGTAGATATGGTGCGAACATAGAGCAGGATTTATCCCGTGGAGATTGAAGATACTCCAGCCTATCGCCTTGCAGTTTTTCTCTAGGATCTCTAGCAAGCGAGATTCCTGCTCCTCGGTCAATCGCAAACTGATGATGACTGGAAATTTCCTCTTTTGTCCCGCATGGAAGGCATACTTTAAGGTTGTGGGTAATAGTTTGAGCTTAGGTACAGTGTGGTCATCGAGAAAATCTGTCTCAATCAATTCTGGCTCTGTGATGGTAGTGGCTAGATCTATCTTTGAAGTAACTGCCACCAACTGACTCAGCTCTGGAGTCGGATCGTCAAAAGTATCCAAGCAATCGGTGAAAGCCATGTTCGAGTCATCATCCTCATCTTCTGATTGTCCTAAAGAGGGAATGACTGACAGGCCCAACTGGACCTCTATGTCATCGAAGACATAGGGGGATGCATTCTGATCTGTGCTTTGTTCGTTCCTACGGATCTCGCAAATTGTCTCATGTACAAGATTCTCTCCAATGGAGATGGACTCATCGGTGCTAGTTGGGTTCTGTCTCCATGGCCGAACGGTGTCTACATGAATACAATCTGCCTCTGACGAAGTGTACTCGGTGCTAGATTCGGAATCTGGCCTCTGCCACCTTATCTGCTTCATCTCGAGTTCCTCATCTCTGCTAGAGTTTGGAACTGAATTTTCCCGATCTTATAATCAAATAAGGCCCCTATTGTTCTAAGGAAGGGTCTTTCAAGAATGATCGGTGAATCTCTCCAATTTCGAGGGGTCTCCATATCAAGGACTGTAATATCCACCATGTAATCCCGACCCTCAACATTGATGAAAATGTTCCTCAATTCTCCCTTGGACCTCTTGGTTGATTTGTCTCCGAACTAGAGTAAGGCTCTGGATTTCCTAAGAGGTCCTAGATTTAGTTGCTCATAGAAGGCTGTGGGCATCAAGATTAATTGAGGATCCATTATTTAGGAGAGTACGTGAAAACACAGTGTCATCGACATGACTCACCACATAATGGGCACCCATGTCTCTTCGCTCCCCTGGAAATGCATTCTTGATGGTTCAAGTAGTGGCTACTGACAAAACGTGCTTCTTAACATGGCTTCTGGTTTTTCTGCTGACCCTAGTAGGTGTGCATCTCACCTAAAGGTACTTCTGAAATGAAGGTGTCATGTCCACATACTTATCAAAGGGGATTGTGGTCTTGATATATTTATTGCAAAACTCAACCATCTCAGGGTCATCTTTTTGGAATTTTTTGGATTTCTTCTTTCCATCCTTGAGGTCTCGGGGGAAAGGGATTATTGATGACAACTCAGATTCTGAAACTGAAATGTTCTCATTCAAACGGGAAACTGAGTTCTATACAGGATTGGGACTCTGACTCTAACTCTGACACTGATTGGAAAGAAATTCATGAAATAAAGCAAGTGATGCATCTACTGCTACTCCTGGTGTGTCCTCCTCAGATGGATGTCCGGGATCTTCATCAGGCTTGCTTGATTCATTGCTGGTGCTCCTCTTCTTCTTACTATGGTGTTTTGAGGACATGGAAATCCTCTTATTCCGCTGATGTCGGTGATGGGGGTGGTGATGCTGCTCCTCTGCCTCTAAGTTCTCCTCAAGTAGAGACTTGGTGATGTCTTCCTCATGTACCCGCGCCCGATCAGGTATGGTCACGGTCCTTCCGCTCCATAGGGACATATGATTAACATTATCGTACAAAAGGATCTCATGTTCAGATAGAGAATATTCTGAATAATATATATGATCTCGTGGTCGATGCTGACCCTGATTCAGGCTATTGGGGTTGGCCTGAACATTGGTGGGAATTGGGGTCTTTGATGCCATCTGTTGATCTTGGTGGCGTGAGATACAATTCAGATATGTTCTTATATCAAGGTAATTAATCTGTATCTGTTGAACCCTATCAGTCAAAGTCTGGATGGCCAAGGTGATGGACTCCAACTCACTAGTGGGTGGGGCTTGCTGCTGCTGACTAGAGGACGAGTGATTATGATGTTTATATTGGTTCTGTCGGCCTTGCCGGTACTGCTGTGGGTAGGATGGTACTGTGTAAGGTGGTGGAGGGCCCTGCTGGCCTGAGTGGAATGTGCGTTGCTGCTGTTGAGGCTGGTATCCTTATCCTGGATGGGACTGTACAAAGCACAGTGTGGGGATGGAGCTGGTTTCTTGGTAAGCTAGGGAAGGTCGGTGTGGTTGACCATTCTCTATCCCCGACTGTCTGTCGACGGGGTCATGGCTGTACCACAGCCCGTTGATCTCAAACCCCTACGGAGGCTCCTCATATCTGACTCCACCTGTAGGGGTGCATGTTGCTCGTACTGAGTGTACTGCTGCTCCTCAACCCAGCTGCTCTGAGGCCCATGTACCTACTCCTGTACTAGATGAACTCGATGTACATGTACAGGTGGTGCAGAAGGGGCAAGTAGTCGTATCTTGTCTACTTTCTCAGTCATTCCTCCACTTGTTTTGGCAATCGTGAAAGCGCCTCAAGGTCAGTGCCCCTCTTGTGGATCTGTTCTACCATGGTGAGCTTGTCAGCTATTATCCCTATGCTAGGGATTAGGTCATCTGTTAAATCTGCTACAACCCTCCTAGGTGCCTCATTAGATAGGCTTGAGGAAGACACCTGATAGGCTCTGTGGCCTGAGATCTACCTATTTCTACCATCTTCTCTAGGATCTTCCATACAGCATCTTCGTTCTTATTCACATAGCTACCTCCACAAGCTACATTCACTAACCCCTGCATTTCCTGGGTCATACCAAGGAACAAGTTCTGGACTAAGATCGCCTTGGTAATGCCATGGCAGGGGCATTTTTATGTCAACTCATTGAATCTATCCCAGGCTTCATGAAATGGTTTGTGGGGACCCTGGGAAAAGCTAGCAAACTTTGTCCTCATCTTGTTAGTCCTACTGAGTGGGTTGAACTTCTTCAGAAATAAATCTTTGAATTGCCTCCAGGTTGTACATCTAACCTCGAGATTCTTCATCCAATGGGCAACCTTATCTCCTAAGGAAAATAGGGTAGCCTTCAACCTAATGTAATCTTGTCCAACCCTAGGATGGCTAAGGTTGTTACACACCAACTCAAA
Source organism: Ottelia alismoides (assembly GCA_037367405.1). Taxonomy (NCBI): domain Eukaryota; kingdom Viridiplantae; phylum Streptophyta; class Magnoliopsida; order Alismatales; family Hydrocharitaceae; genus Ottelia; species Ottelia alismoides. The sequence goes on from JAZKJV010006663.1 coordinate 348,675, forward strand.
GTCTCTCAAGAAAGTATATGGTCCTTCTGTTGCATTTCCATTAAACTTCGGTAGCAGACCAAGTAAACGAGGCTTCAGCTCAAATGCCTCTAGGGGTACCTCAGGTATGAGCCAACTACGCATCTCATTCTCAGCTGGGTTGTAGGCATCCACCATCGGTCTATCTATTCCACCCGACTTAATCACATGTCCCATCCTAGCCATCAGATCATCATTCACCTGCTCAGCTCTAGCTAAACGGGAAAATATTTGATGTAGAGGATCATCTCTATGTTCCTCTTCGTCTGGATTTTTCTTAGGCATCTTGGTCTCTGGTTCGTCCTCTTTACCTGGATAAAAAAGGTGGTCTAGATTAGAGGATGTAGTGATGAAGAAATTCTTACTGAGGCGAAGGTCTTCCTCGGTGAGATGAGAGGAGAGAAAGGGAATGGTTTGAGGGTGACCATCCCAGGAGTGAGAGATCCCTAACTCAAGAGAGTCATGAGCTCGCGTTGGTCCAAGTTGCGCTTGGGCCGATGAAGATGCACTTCATGAGGGGTTCAATGAGAGATTTGCAAAGCTTGAGTAAATATCCCCCCAGTTAGTCATCTTCGCTGGCAAAAAGAATCGGAAGCACAAGTGTAAAGATAGGATTTGACTCCATCCTGAAGCAAGCAATTGCATCACAAACCCTAAGTTCACACTCAAAACGGTGAAGGACCCAAATCCGGGTCCAATTAATCTAGTTGATTTTAAGTGTGATTTTCAAGCAAATAGAAAGAATTACGTGACCTAAAGGGAAGTCGGTTCAAAGCCGGATACGTCTCCCTTGTTCAACATGATGCCTAAGATACCAACACCCTTCCTCTCTTCTTTCCTATCACCAGACGAGGAAGTTCATGGACCTGCCCCTATCTACCTACCGAAGTAGACGGAGGCTGACAAGGCTTATAACTTCACCCTGGAGGGTTGCTAACAACTTGTCATGGTGCAATGCTGCTTCACCCCTATCTACCTACCAAAGCAGTTGGAGACTACTTGGTGTTGGTCAGCTGAACCTTAAATAGTTTAGCCAGTGATATTTGCTAGGATCAAGGCATGTGATATTTGTTAGGATCAGGGTACGTGATATGAAAGGCAGGGATTTTGGCTCTTAGGGTATGCACACACACTCTATACCCTCACTCAGCCTGAAATCAAGGTCAGGGTTATTCTCCCGCAAACAGATATTCCAAATTTATGTTGATTTTTTTGGACAATTTATTTAGTAGTCCCAATTTTAAGTTAGGTGACCACTTGATTAGTACAACACACAAGGCACGCTTATCGTTCAGTCCCAATTTCTTTTAATCCTATGTTATAAAACCAATGGAGAAGGAGTCGAGAAAAGTCGACGCATGATAAAACGATGATGTATGCCAAGTTCAGAAGACTTACGATGATCCTCGTGCTCTACATGCGAGATGCAAAACAAAATTGAAATTTTATACTAAATGAATACAATTGATGAAAATTCGCTCCTAGCCAAGCAGTTCTATTAGCGAGTGAAGAACAAGTTAAATTTGGCTAAGTTCTGCGGTCTAAGTGCGTCTTTTAATGGTGAAGTGTGGTCATAGATATTACGAGCACAAATAGTCCTAAGAAGGCTCTAAGAGCCGCGAGTGTAGGTCCTATCCTACGTCAATCAACCACAAAACACAGAGAGTCTTTTTACTATTCAAATACACGCGTGAGAACCCAAATGGAAATCACTATAAATGTATATTTTTTTTACAAATTCTCTCAAAGCCACACAGTTCAAATCGATGCTAGTTCTTCGGCTCGCATGGTGAATTGCCTTTGATGCCTCGTGTTCCTCGCACAAAAATGAACAATTGTCGGAGAGAATGACACAAAATAAACAAATACTGAAAATAAACAGAGAAATATTCACAAGAAAAACCGGGAATCAGACTACCAAGGGATGGAAAACCTAAAATCTAGATGTTCCAAAAATTAACATAAGCTATGCCACCCCGGCAATGGAGCCATTTGACAGACCTGAATTATATCCTTTTAATTATGTAGAATTAATGATTTCGTTGCAGTCGAATAAATTCGAGTCAGTTAAAAACCACTTTGATTAATATATCAAATAATATCGAGCGGCAATTTTTATTTTACTTTGGCAAGCCCAAGGTCGAACCCAGGGAGGTAGCTTTCTCCTTAGATTATTTTAAAATCGTTTTAGATGCTAGGTTTTCATGAGAATATTTTTATGGTTTTTATGCAATTAAAAATGCAATGCAATCTTGGACAAATTCGAGGGTTAAAATGTGAATATGACCAAATTTTGTCTAAATCAGAATGTCAATTATGATGAAATGAAGCTACCTTAATTTTTTTTTTGGAATTTTCGACTCTATATGAGTTAATTACAAATTAAATATGAATGCAGGTTTATTTTCACAAATTTTATTTTAATAAATACCAAACTAAATTATTTTCAGAGATAATCCTAGATTCTTTTATGTGAGATGAATCCTAGAAAAATTACTAAACCTCAGAAACAATTAATTTTTGACTTATTTAAAATCAATTACGTGAAATACCAACTAATTTATTTAGACCTCATTATGCATGGAAATGTGATGATATTTGGGCACAAAGTATAACTAATCAAACTCTATTTACTTTGAATTTTTGGGAATTTTTAGAGCAATGATTACTTTAAAATCAATTTTAGAATAAGTATTGGCTAAAATATGCAATATTTTACCAAATTAATTCTATTAAATAAACCAAGGCTCACAAAAATATAACTATTTTTCACAGTGATAAAACATGAGTTCTTCTACAATATGGACTTTTTAGAATGACAAATTGAGACTAAATGATGATATAAAATGATGCCCAAAGCCAGGGGCCTAAATATAATTACAGAATTAAAATTGCAATAGGAAAAATGCTGACAAGGACTATGATGAAATTACCTAAACTTGCGAGGGTATTTTTGCAAAATTTACCATGATACGCGTGTGTCACACATGCTTTTAGCTGGCGGGGACTTAGATGCAAAAGGCTGAACGTCCGGGGGCCACTCTGTAACTACTAAACTAGGACAGGTGCAAAGCACGTGCCTCCTTGAAGAGGACCCGATTGCTAAATCAAGTAGAGGGGTGGGGGTCACCCTGTAAATAATCCTCCCCTCACATACAGTACACGTGCATGGGGATAAGGGCTACTCCCGGGAACGTGCGGGTATAAGTTTCCCCAACCCTCACGTGCTCTGCACGTGTGGCAGGGATGAGGTTGAACGGGTAGCCGTCTGTTCGGGAGAGTCGCTGGCGCACGCTGTGAGACGGGAAGGCGGCGGCGAGCGACCTCACCGTAGCTTGTGCTGAGGTGACTCTACGATGGCAAAGGACTAAATGGTGTGCCTTCCTGTTGTAGCGGTGGGCGTCGAGGTGGGCAGCTTCGTGGTGGTGCGGTTGACGTTGCTATCGAGGCGTGGGTTGGCGGTGGTCGGTGTGATGCTTTGGATGGTGGAGAAGGTGCGGCTTCAAGATGCAGCAACATGCGGTGGTGCGATTCTGGTTGTGATGACATCCTCAAGCAGCTGCGCGAGATGGAGCAGAGGCCCGTGCATGGGCGGCTTAGAAGAAAGCTCGAAGATGGAGTGAGATCTTGGTCGATGGTGAGGCGGTTGGCACATCGTATGGTGGCTCACGGTAGTGCGGAGGAGGGTGTCGATGCGCAGTTGGAATGAAGGCAGTGGGTGGTGAGTTTCTGGCTCCAGTCGAAGGTGCAGGAGGGGCAATGTTGTCATGTCGCTTGTGCAGGAACCAAGAGGAGGCATGTGGCGAGGTGGTTCACGGACTCAGAGGTGGTGCGATGAGGTGTGCGGAGGATGATCGACGATGGTTGAGTAAAGGAGGAGAAAGAACGGGGGATGATGATGTACGAGAGAAAAAAATGCGAAAGCAAGAGCACAAGAAGATAGGAAGGAGAAGAGTAAAAGGAAGACTACCTGGAGTTAGTCCGTCTAGGGGTGGAGAGCTCGGGAAGCCACTAATTCTTCTCCTCAAGAGCTACGACAGGAAGCAACTCGAAGCTCAGGCAGCTGCTGGTTACAGTTGCGACGAGGTGGATGACCACCTCGGATCCCCCAGGAAGGTCTAGGGCTCGTCGTCGCCTGCGAGGTCTGCTTGGCCTTGCACTGTCATTGCAATTCCAAAACAAGGCTGGAGCTTCCCTCTCGTTAATGGCAGATGATTCGCGATGGAGGTAGAGTGGGACTCTTTATAGGTTGTTGGGTAGGCAGAGGACATGGGGGCGTGAGAGGGGAGAGTGGGTTCGGTTGGCGAGGGCTTCGTGCAGGTGGTTACGCTTCAGGCATATGTATCATGCACCGCAAGGTGCGGGGGTGGAGTGGCGGATGCGGGCGCGGCCATTGCAAACCCGCAGGAGGTGGAGGACTCAGCGCATGTGCAGATGTTCCCAGCCAGCTGGCTCGCTGGCGGATGCGTGGGGGGAAGTCCTGGAGTGGTGGCGATGGGGATAAGAGTTGTACGAGAAGGATGGGAATGCACGAGATGTGGTGCGCACGAGGCGATTGCTCCCCAGGCGAAGGGTGCGAGCTCATGCGTCGCGTGAAGCGGGAGAGGAAGGGGAGGGAAAAGGTCACGTTTCAGGCACGTGACCTGGTGGAGAGAGATGGTGCCACATGGCGCGCTCGGGGGCGACCACGTGGCGGGTTATTTCTAATTATTTAAAATAATAATAATAATATAATAATTAAAATAAATTAGTTAAAATAATTAAAATTATAATAAAAAATAAAATAATGATAAAAATGGGTGACACGTGGCGGCTCCAGGAGGCGCCACGTGTCGCTCCCTAAAAATCCAAATTTAAAATGAAAGAAAAAAACAAAAAGAAATAGCAAAAGAGGTTAAATCAACAAGTGGTTAACATGGAAGTTGCTCGTCTCGACGAGATCTACAACTTTTGTGAAGGACCAAAACTGAAATGAAGTCATATGTACGAAGTGTATTTTTGGGTGGTACCTTATATATATAAAATACCACATTTTTATCTTTTGAAGATTTTTTGTTATTTTGAAATAAGAGAAAAATAAAAAAAATGAAAAATAATATTTACAATTTAATCTGTTTTTTTATTTTCTAATAATTAAGAAAATAAAAGGATAAATACAAGGGCAAAAAGGTTAATATGTACAATATACAATATGGGACCAAAACCCAAGTTTCACATACGATCTTCGATTTTTTATGAAATTGGTCTCGTTTTGAAGGTCTTTGAATGTATATAACTTTAAAAGTGAGTAGGCCAAATCGGATACTGTATGAGAGAGATATGCACATTTTAATGTGCACAGTCTCTAATTTGGATTTGGGTTTTATTGGTCAATTTTACAAGTTAGTATTTTTATATTTTTCTTTTATTAGTGTTAGTAATATATACACTATAGAGTTGGTTTTATTGGATTTGGAGTTAGTATAAAATAGATACAAAAGGGAAATATGGTGAATATGCAGATGATTTTTGCATTGAATTTCAGGCTTCTTATTTATGTAATTTTGAATGCTAAAATGCAAATAGTATTTACACATGCATGAATGCTAATTATGCAATATAAGTGTAGATATGCGGCTAATTACTCAGGAACAAAGCTCTATTTTCAATTTTAGAGTGATGAAATACATATTCATCAAGATGATGGAAAAAGAATGGATGGTAACCAGTGTAGCTTCCTATCCTTGGATGCATGACCAGTGTAGCTAAGTCATAAAGCTGCATGCTTACAAAAATTTGGCTTTGAAGTTCTTATTAATTTCTTCTTTTTTTATTATCCTTGTATATAAACTCCGGCAGGCATTTTACTTTTCAATCAGGCATGTCCACTTTTGGAGATTCTGCCTTTTTTTGAAAATATATACAAGGTGCAGCATGTACATAAGGAGTTTTTCCTCTTGAGCTAGTAGACTATCCCTCTTTTGATGCATTATTGCAACCCCGCAGCATCTTGTCTTTAGACCTCAATGCTACTAGATCAGTTTGAGATGCATAACCCTCCCTAGAGGAAGATGAGAGGTTCCGCCTAAAAGTACTACCCTCGTATGCTACTCCAAGCCAAAAGATTCTGCCTCCTCACTACCTTTTCCATGAAGAGCTACGTGTAGAGTTCTTGTCCAAAATAAGCCACGGTCTGAAAGAGTCATGCATGTGTTGTTAAATGTTCTACTTAGACTAATAAAGATAGCATGTGAACATAGTCTTATGGACTCAAAGAATTAGGTCGCTAGGACCTGTAAAGTCTTAACTCCATTTCTTATAAGGTTCCTCTGAAATTAAGTGGATTAAGGTCCAACTAAGCTCCATTCTTCAACTTTATTCCAGACTTAGTTTAAATGTCAATACTATCCTGAAAAATGCACATGCAAATGCAAGAAATATGTACAATGCAAAAAGAAAGCAATTTTTTTTGAAGCAATTTTCTAATTTTGAACTTTTTATGGATTTTTGGGAAAAAATGATGCACATGTGAAAAGAGTTTTTTTAAGGAAAAAGGGTTAGTAAAATATATACAAGTATATACAAGGTTATATATATATATATATTGGTTTGTTTTGTTTTGTTTTTGTTTTTTGTTGTTGTTGTTTTTATACACACGTGAATTTTACGAATTTATAAACATATTCCCAAAATAATCATATAAAAGTACGAGTTATGTCTAAAGTATATATACAATATATACGACATCCCCCTATACTTAGTTCTAACTATGTCCTCATAGTTATCAGAGAGCGGTAAAGGAAGACATAACTTGTGCTAAGTATAGAAAAGTGAAAAGACTCCTATGCTGCAACGACTCGAAGAGAAGATGAAAAGAATAGAAGTCAGTGATCCCCTCTATACTTAGGATCAAGTAATCCTAAGTATAGAAGACTGTACAAAAGGGGAAAATCGATGAAGAGAATGTACAGACCCCATGGCTCGACTTTCTCTCCTATACTTAGGGTAGAATAGCCCTAAGTATAGAATGTCAACAAGTTGGGGGACAATCGAGAGAATAGAAGAATAAAAACACAAAAGAGACGATATGAACAAAATCGCCCCCCATACTTAGGGTAGAGTATCCTTAAGTATAGGAAACAATAGGAGTGATGAATAGGATGAATACAAACAACACAAATCATTCACCCCCCTACTTAGGATAAAGCACATCCTAAGTATAGCATATATGCATGTGGAAAAGGGATGAATGATAAAACGAGAGAACAAATAATGAAATGAAAGGATATATAAAAGGTTGTCAGCTCATGTATCAGATGCAGAAGATAGAATCAAAAGATCATCGTCTGATACCAAAGATATAGAATCAACGATGGACAGGAATGTATCATGATCTAGATATGGCTTCAGCAACTGTCCGTTCACAACAAATGGTTGTGCATCAGATGACAACCCAGATATGACAATACTCCCATTGTCACACACAGATCTCACAATGAACGGTCCTGACTATTTGCTTTTCAATTTTCCTAGAAACAACTTCAACTTAGCATCAAATAAATAAACTTTATGATCAGGAGAGAAAGTCTTCCTTCGAATGTGTTTACCATGCTAGTGCTTGACTTTCTCCTTATACATGAGTGAGTTATCATATGCAAAGTCTCAGAATTCTAGTATTCTATTCAAATCCAACTTCATGTTCTTCCCTGCCTTCTCATAATCAAGATTGTATACACTTAGTGCCCATAAAGACTTGTGAACTAATTCCACTGGCAGGTGGCAAGGCTTTCCATACACCAATCTATAGGGAGACATACCCAAAGGAGACTTGTACACCGTCCGATAAGCCCATAAAATCGAATCAAGCACCTAGAACCAATTCTTCCTATCTGGACGTGCGGGTTTTTGCAATATCGTCTTAATCTCCCTATTTGAAATTTCTGCCAAGCCATTAGTCTGAGGGTGGTAAGGAGACGCAACTCTGTGCTCAATAGCGTACTCCTTCACAAGCTTCTTTACTTATCTATTAATGAAATGGCTTCCCCCATCTGAAATCAGTATTTTGAGAATCCCGAACCATGCAATAATGTAGTCCTTTAGAAAGGAACAAACTGTACGACTATCTGCGGCTCAGGTGGAGATAGCCTCCGCCCATCGACTAACATAATCCACAGCAAGTAGGATGTACTGAAATCCCTGACTAATAGGAAATGGGCCCATGAAGTCTATGTCCTAAGCATCAAAAACATCAGAAATCTATATGTATCTTTGTGGCACGGTATCCTTGGAACTAATGGTCCCTCCCATTTTCAGACAGTCGGTACAACCTCAAACATACTCTGTAGAATCCTTAAGCAATGTGAGCAACCATAGGCCACTCTATAAACCCTTTGTTGCTATGCATTTCCCCGAATGATGCCCACTAGATTCTAATTTGTGATAGTGGTCAAAGTACACTGGTGTGTTCCTCCTGAGGAATGCACCTTCTCCAGATACAATCTGCACCCTCGCAAAGTAGGTACGGATCCTCCCACTGGTAATAATGAATCTCTGACAGGAATCTATCTATCTTGTACTTCGGCCAATCTTGTGTAACTTTCTTGGAGACAAGATAGTTCACAATATCAACAAACCATGGGAGTGAGTCCACATACAAAATGGCCTCATCTGGAAAGGTTTCGGAAATAGGGATTATGTTCTGCTCAAAGGTTTGCATCCGTGATACGGGAAAGGTGATCTGCCACAACATTTTTTACTCCAAGTTTATCTCGAATCTCTAAATCAAAATCTTAGAGAAGAAGGATCCATCTGATAAGGTGTGGTTTGGCATCCTTCTTTTCTTGCAAGTATCGTATGGCAGTGTGATCCATGTATACAATAACGTAGGAGCCGATGAGGTAAGATCTGAACTTCTCTAGTCCAAACACAACTGCTAACATCTCCTTCTCTTTAACTGTATAATTTTGTTGTGCTTAATCTAGAGTCTTGCTATCATAGTGTATAGAAAATGGTATCCAATCTCTTCTCTGTCCTAAAACAGCTCCAACTGTGATATCTGAGGCGTCCGTCGTGATATCTAAAGGAAGAGACCAATAAGTTGGTTGTAAGATAGGAGCACTAGTAACCATGTCTTTCATTTGATTAAATGCAAGGACTTTCTCATCGATAACAAATTCACTCTCCTTACACAGAAGCTCAGTCAAAGGTCTGGCGATCTTGCTGAAGTCCTTTATGAATCGCCTATAAAATCCTACGTATCCTAGAAATGACTTCAAATGCTTCAAATTTTGTGGTGGCTCTAATTTGGAAATCCCATAAATCTTAGCCGGGTCAACCTCCATACCATGTTTTGAGATGACTTGGCCCAATACATTCCCATTGGTCACCATAAAGTGACTCTTATCCCACAAGAGCACTAGGTTTACCTCACATCAATGTTGAAGAACTCGGTCTAAATGAGCAAAACATGTGTCAAAACTATCCTCGTATACCGAGAAATCGTCCATGAAGATCTCAAGGAAACTACCCACCAAGTCGGCAAAAACGGGCAACATACACCTTTGGAATGTAGCGGGGACATTACACAATCTAAAGAACATCCGTCTAAAGGCGTAGGTGCCAGAGGAACAAGTGAAAGTAGTTTTCTCCTGATCCTCAAGAGCGATAGCAACTTGGTTGTATCCCGACTACCCATACATGAAGCAAAAGAAATCTTTCCCTGCCAACCTCTCAATAATCTGGTCAATAAAGGGCAACAGAAAGTGATCTTGGTATCTGAGTTCAAGTGTTAGTAATCTACATAGACACGCCATGAAGTAGGTACCCAGGGTGGAATCTCCTCACCACGGTCATTCTTCACGATAGTAATCCCAGATTTCTTTGGGACCATCCATACCGGACCAGACCGGAATAGGGTTATGTACATTCTCATTATGAGAAGGAGTCATTCGAGCGTATGTAAATAGATACTATGTTTACATATGGATCCCTACGTCGGTCGTAACATTCTATTTCGGATTAGGAATAGGCGTAATCGGACCTGCTTTTGACATATCTATCGTTATTTTTGGGGGGGTACCGTATTAACTTCTTGGGGCTTTTATTGAATCGAGAAATAGGTTTGATTGTACATCTTTTTGATTGATATATAAGGCATCCTCCAGATAATTCCAATCGAAGCAATTTGATGTCTGACTCGGGTCTATATGACAATCGGTGATCGATAGAAATACTCCAACACTCCACCTTTGTCATATATTCCATATATCACACTATATAAGTATCATATTCATGGAATATGATTCACTTTCAAGATGCCTTGATGACCCACTTGGAATCAGAAATGGGATATATAAAGCTAGTATCACACCATTTTTAGATCTCCTTCATGACAACCTCCCTTAGATTTGGATTTAGATGGCGTTAACATTTATAGGAGGGTTTACAGTCATCCTCTAGGTAGATATGATGCGAGCACAAAGCTAGATTAATCCCACGGAGATCCGAGATGTTCCATCATATGGCCTTACGATTTCTCTCAAGAACCTCTAGCACACAAGATTCTTGTTCAGTGGTCAACTGCGAGCTGAGAATGACCGGAAACATTTGGGGGGGACCCGCAAGGAAGGCATATATCAATGTTGATTGTAAAACCTTGAGCTCACGTGGGGTTTGAATCGACTTTACAATAACCTTTGCTATTGTACTTGTAGATGGTATGTGATATGTACTCTGTGGACTGTCCACCTTGGCTACTAACGGCTCAGCAAGTAAAATCTCTAATAGATCTTAATGAATGATTTCTGCTCATAAAGGAGGGGCTCATCAGGGTGTTCAGCATTATTATCAACTAATGGTTTAGATATCTCAGCAATAATCTCAGATTGATGTCTCTCATCTGTGGATAACTCTGGAATTTCAACGAATGGCTCACATATATGTACCTCAGAACTCTCAGAAGGTGGCATATCATCAATAGTCTCAGAAAGGTGTGTCAAAGGAATATTAGAAGGTACCTCTAAAAACTCAAATTGATCCTTAGAAATCAGCTCAAACTGCCCATCAGCAACTAGCTTAATTGGACCACCAAGGAAACTCATGTCGACTGTGCTTTCCATAGAGTCCTTTTGGGAAAGGAACTCCTGGGTATCGATAAAATCAGTGAAAAGATCTTTGTCTCTTGGAATTCAGTAAGAAAATCACAATCATCTGGCTCTGATATAGCTTTCTCTATCTCATCTATTGTTGGTGGCGGTGATGGTCTAGGATCAGAGATCGTCTCAACTTTCACCTTGTCACTTCAAGAGTGGAAGAAGATCTCTCCAGTACAATAATCAAATATTGTTTCGATCGTTCGGAGGAACGATCGACCTAGTATGATCGGGGTATGGAGTAACAGTGCAGATGTGTCCATACCATGATAACAAAATCAATAGGGAATTTCATTCCCTGCACTGTTACAATAATGTTCTCTAAAATGCCTCTTATCCTCTTACTCGATCTATCAGCAAACTGAAGGATCATCCTGGTTGTTTTAAGAGATCCTAACTGAAATTCAGTTAGTAAACATGAAGGCATGAGATAGATGGAAGAACCTCTATCGAGAAGAGTATAATCAAATTCCTGATAAAAAAATATGGTAATGGATGTGAGGTGCTCCCTTGTTTCTCTTTTTAGGCGGGAGGTTACTGATGGCATGAACTGTGGTCATAGTCAAGATTTGTTTCTATGTTTCCTTTTGTCTGTTCTGCCTTGGTTGAAGCTTTTGTGTACATGCCTTATTCATTCCCTATTTTACTATAGGCATGTATCCCATGGCCTTAAGGAGTGGCATCTTTAGAAATATGTTTTGTAAGATCCCAACCACTCCTGGATCAGATAGTGTTGTTTTCAATTTTTGAATTTCTTAGATTTGAGAGTAGAAGGAAATGGCACGGAATCAAAATAAGCATTCAAACATTCATTTCGATTATTCAAAATAGAATCCTCTTGTACAAAAGGACAACCAGAATCAGCCTGTACAGTATTGTCAAAACTAGGTAAAGAAAAAATAGAATCTAAAACAGAACGGGATGATGCTGCTGGTGAAGAGGAAGAATCTGAAACTGGTATATTCTCCCTTGCTAATGGTGATCTACATCTGCCTGGTGAAGGTGGTAGTGAAGGCAGTGAAACTTCTGACTTGGGTGCTGCTACACCGGGCCTGTTGATTGCAGGTGAAGGAGATGATGTGGAAGATGATGCTCTCTCAGCAGTTTAATCTCCCAACCCCAACTGGTGTGTAGGCGGCTACAATCTCCTACCGCTCCTGAGATGAATGGCATCAGATAAACATGTAAAATCAAGGGCCATACCTATCTCGGGTTGGGGTGGGCAATCGGCTACCTGCTCCTTATGTCTGAAGTTGTTGGGGTTTGTGACGACCCTCCTCCCGAGGACCTTAGGTTACCCGTCAAACACGTCATTTGCACACTTAACAAGCTTAAGTTAATCTCATGCTTATGAAAAACCTGGGGAATTTTTTTTTTTTTTGCTTATGACATTCACTAGATTTATATTAATGCTAAACAAGCAACCACAAAGAAACTAGAAGCGGAAGAAGAGTGCACCAGAACTGAACCACAACAATGATATCCATTCATATTCATTTCATTCATTTCCATTTCATTCATATAACATACTGAATTCCACAACATCCAATATACATATACATATATCCCAAAATGAGGCTACATAGGAGATCACAACATACAACTGTCTAATGAGCTCCAAAGGGGTATACCTGCTCTGAAAGTGTAGCACCAAAAAGAAACAACAGTAGCCCCAAGTACGTCGACTACTCGATCGCAGGGCCCTTGCCTGCCATAGTAGTAAAAGGGACAAAAGTATCTGTTACAAAGTTGTACGTACAAATTCTACGCAGTTCTACTAAGTATGGTAACAAAGCAAAGACTAGAACTACTAGAGAGACAAAAAGTAGCTGTAGTGGGTAACAAAAGAACTAGCAAGCATTTATAGGTTAATTTATTCTTTTTAAGTTGTTTACTTGCTTTTGGAAAGCTAACAAGAAGCACTCACTCTCGCTCACCACCACACCGTGTCTCCCTCGATCAATGGAACTAACCCAACAACAACTCAAGCCTAGAAGTAAGTCTGTGGTCTTGGTCCGGTTAGGACCTCGATATCCGGGTAGGACTTCAAAGTCCAGGTTGAACCTCACACTATGACTCTGAGGTATGATGTACGCCTCAGGGTTGGGGTGCCTCCGTAGGCATGCGATGGTACCTTGCATCCTAACTAAGTTCCCGACACTCCTTCTAGCTTGTTCTCTCGACTCATTGATCCTCGGTCGACACGTGTGATAGCTCGCTCACGAAGGTGTATGAAAGGAAACGTACTCACAACTCTCTCAACACCCAACCCTCGCTAGCCTCTACTAACAGAATTGTCGTCACTAGTCTCCTAGCGAAAAAGTCACTCATCTCTTACCCCATCACGAGGTCACAGCCTGGCGGAAAGGTAAGTGAAATCCTCAGTATCTACTAACCATTACCCTATCACCAGGACACCTGCATGGCGGAAAGGTAATAATGAAGTCATTAGTGTCTGCTAACCACTACCCCATCACCAGGGCACGCCTTAGCGGAAAGGTATTTATGGAACATCAATGTCTACAGATGAAACAACATCTTAACTGGCAAATGGTGAACTGTCACAATCTCTTAACCATTATTTCCTCGCTAGGTCACAGCCTAGCAGAAGCTACCTATGGGACATTGATGTCTGCTGGCCACTACCCCATCACCAGGGCACGCCTAAGCGGAAAGGTATTCATGGGACATCAATGTCAAATAAATTTTCAGCGGTGAAGAAACCCCCAAAGGGATTCGTCTGCTCTCGCCAATCCCAGTGGAAGTGTGGTCCACGGAAAGGCAGTGGTAGTACGACTACTACGCCACTAGAGGCAGGAAAACAAAGAAGAGGTAAGCCTGCCGGACCCGACTTCCTCTCCCGATACTCAACTCCCGGAGGAGAAAAGTACGTAAAAACCATACGAGCTCGTAAAGAAAAAACTGCAGAGAACCCCCAACCTAGGCTCTCTAAGAAAAACCAACGGGTCAGCGGAATGGTCTAGACAACTCGTGGATCCCAACGAAGCGTAAAAACCGAGCCGGCTCGAAGAAAACACGTAAAAAGACTGGGATCCTAGACCCATGCTCTCAATGTCCGCTACCCAAGCCTGAGCGACCTCATCTCCTGCTCAGGTGAGGGTCACCGCGCCCTCGCACAGTTGGAGCACCATTCTCCATGACTGATCATATGTGACATCACCATTTCTTTTTCATGTTACTCCCTAAGCGTCTATGGTTTCTTTGATTTGTTTCACATCTACAAGTTATCGGTCCTTGTCCCGAACTTGTTCTATAAGAACCTCTATTGATCCAAGGTCGACGATACAGATATGATACGATAGTCTCTCTCTAATTTCCTACTCAAGAACATCAATCTCATGATCCTGGCTATCTTATCGGAAACTTCTTTCTTTCCTACGCCCCAAAAGATTCGGAAAAACCTACAAGGATCGGGCTACTCCTTAGAGGAAGACTTGCTTCATGGCAAGTTCATATAGTCTTATTTTCCTGTATAGGTCTAACATTTAAAGGGGTATGTTCGAGAGTATCACATGCTCCAAACATGTATCTAATCCACTCATAGACCTATGTGTATAATAAGCATATGGTTGCAAACATAAGGAAAATTATCCTATCCTAATCCCTCTCCTAACTGGGATTAAATCACTAATTGATTTCCCATTTCAATATAGGGAAACAAGGGGACTTGGTGTTTTTAAAACTTATTAAAGGATGCCTAAAAGTTTGATTAAACATGCACTGTACAATGGAATTTGGTCACAGTTTTGTTCATGGACAACAGCCAAATTAGTCTCAAAATCTTCATCAAAACCAATCCAAATACATGGGTTTCATGTGTATTACATTCCCTAGATATCTATAGTCAAATCCACCAAAGGATGTCTAAGGTTATTGTCAAAATCATGTATGTTCTTAGTCCTAAGGCAACCATCTCCAATCTGAACATTCAGTGGAGATGTCATATAGGTAGTCAATAACTCCTCAAAAACTCTTCATTTTTCTAAAACAAACCCATGGATTAATGGTTGATATGAAAGAGTATATATTAACCAATAATTACACTCAAGGAAACATGAAGAAACTCCCCATATACATCCTAAAACTCTAATCTAAAATGCATGGACAGATCTGGACATTCTATGTCATGTAGGATATAGGTAGTCAACAACTCTTCAAAACTCCTTATTTTTCTAAAACAACTGAATGGACTAAAGGTTAATATGAAAGAGTATATACCAACAAGTAATTTCACTCAAGGAAACATGGAGAAACTCCTCAAATACATCCTAAAACACTAACTTAAAATTCATGGACAGATCTGGACACATTCAGTTACATGCATATGTCAACATCCAAAATATTTCTAATCACCTAAATTTTCAAATTTAAAACCAAGAATCATAAGCCAATTTATTAGGGTCATAATCAGTAAGTAAATCTACTCAAGGGAATTTAAAGAAGACTCCCAAATCATGCAAGTTATTGGCCAACATTTACAACAACAAATCTGAAAATTTCAGTGGACAGTCCATGTATAGCCTCTTTAAGATGTTATAATCACATGCAATTTCGTATTTAACCCCATGAATTTAAGTCTACCTTAATGGGGTATTAATCAACATATGATTCTACCCAAGAGAACCCAAGAAAGATCCCAAAATACATGTCCAACTTGGATTAAAAGGAAGACACACAGATTCTGGCCACAAGAAAAATTGTGCACATGAGTCTATTTTTCTCAATTTTTTTCAACCAAAAACCCCAAAACTAAGGCTTGATTTTAGATCTGGGATATAAGTGGTAAAAACTCTACATATGGCAGCAAGAGAAGGGCTAAATTTGTACCTCAAATCAAGCTTCAAAAGCTTGAAGAAGAACTTCTCAAGAACAAGGTTGGGCTGTCTACACCTTGAGCTTAAAGGCTTGATTTTTCTTCTTCTTTGGCCTTTGATCTTACATGCAACACTTGATCCACATTCCTCTCTTCCACAGCTTTGATTTGAGCCCAAGAACTCGAAATTTGGTGGAGAAATGAGGGAGAAAACTAAGAAACAAGATGGAGCTCCATGGAATTTCGGCTATGGGGGAAGAGAGCTCCAAGTTTTCAAGAAGAAGAAGATGAAGTGGAGATGAAGGGGTGGCGCCTATGGGTGCTTATACCCTTGGGAAAATTACATCATAAACCCCACCAACTCTTCCTATTTGCACATAAGGCCCACCTATGAATAGTAATCACATTACTAATCAAACTTAGCCACTTAATCACCTCTAGCCACAATTCCACAATTAGCCACTAATGGCATCTTAATTTTCCATACTTAATCACAATTAAATTCTTAAATTTTAAAGCCAATCAAACTCACTAATTATTCATCATCTTGGACTTAATTGGTCATTAGAAATCAGGGATGTTACAATCATAAAAACCTCAAAGAGAGTCTCGTCCTCGAGACTCCGCTTCTAAGTCGGTTTTGTCAGTATGTCATAAAAACCTCAAAAGGTTTCTAACCCATAAAAACTTCAAAGAAGGTTTTTACCCAGAAAGTGAAATAATTTGCCATACAGAGAACTGATAAACTAAACTGCAAAATTACCTGAGAAGAGTCGCGGGTATTTCTCTCGCATAGCTGCTTCGGTCTCCCATGTCGCCTCCTCAACACCCTGTCGGTGCCATAGGATCTTGACCAAGGGAATCTCCTTGTTCCGAAGCCTCCTGACAGCAAAATCAAGTATCTGTACTGGCTCCTCCTCGTATGTCAACTCTGGCTCTATGTCAAGGCTCTCATAGCTGATGATGTGCTGAGGATCGTGCACGTATTTCCTCAAGTTCGACACATGGAATATGTCGTGTATAGCCGCCAAGCGCGGGGGAAGTGCTAGTCTGTACGCCACCTTCCCGACACGTGAAAGTATCTCAAATGGCCCAACAAAACGTGGCGCCAGCTTGCCACGAACTCCGAACCGTTGTATCCCCTTCATGGGCGATACACGCAGGAACACAAAATCCCCAACCTGAAACTCCAAGTGTCGGCGTCGGCGATCTGCATAGCTCTTCTGGCGACTCTGTGCCGTCAAGAGCTTCCTCCTTACCAAGTCAACAACCCTCGCAGTCTCCTCCAAGAGATCCACAGTATACAACGCATGATCGCCTACCTCGCGCCAACTGATTGGCGTAAGGCATCTCCGCCCGTAAAGAGCCTCGGATGGCGCCATGCCGATGCTCGAATGATGGCTGTTGTTATAAGTGAACTCAACAAGAGGTAAATGATCCTTCCAGGATCCCTTCCACTCTAGAGAACAGGCGCGTAAAAGATCCTCCAAGGTCTGTATCGTACGCTCGCTCTGTCCGTCCGTCTGAGGGTGATACGCTGAACTCATCTTCAGCTCGGTCTGTAAAGCTGACATGAACTGCTGCCAGTAATGGGAAGTGAACCTCGAGTCTCTGTCAGACACTACCTCTCGGGGTATGCCATGTAACCTCACAATGTGCTGTATGTACAATCTGGCCAACTGAGAAGGTGTATAAGTCATGCTAACAGGTATAAAATGGGCTGACTTCGTCAACCTGTCAACAATGACCCAAATGGAATCATGGCCTCCTGGTGTCCTTGGCAGTCCTGTAACAAAGTCCATCGAAATGCTCTCCCACTTCCACTCAGGAATGGGGAGAGGCTGCAGTAATCCAGGTGGTCGTCTATGCTCTGCCTTCACCATCTGGCAAGTCAAACACCTGCTGACATGCCCAGCTACGTCCCTCTTCATCCCGTCCCACCAGAAATGTCGGCGAAGATCGTGGTACATCTTCGTACTGCCGGGATGAATGGAAAGATGTGAACAATGCGCCTCGTCAAGTATGTCTCTTCGTAGCTGCTCATCGTTGGGAACCACTACCCGACCTGCCTTCCACAGAATAGACTCTGCAACAACAAAATCGTCAAACTCGTTCTTCACTGCCCGCATGTATCTGTCGTGAATCCACGGGTCTGTCTGCTGACCTGACACAATACGGTCCCAAAGGCTGCTGTACCTAGGAGGTACGGAGATGGGAGAAGATGCACCGTCCTGTGGATGCCAATCCGTCAGTGCTGCAAGTAAGTCCCAAGTGTATAGCCAGTTCATCGTACCCTCCGTGTGCGCTCTCCTGCTAAGGGCGTCTGCAACCATGTTTCCCTTACCAGGATGGTAAGAGATCGTGCAATCGTAGTCCTTCAGCAGCTCTAACCATCTGCGCTGCCTCATGTTCAGCTCCTTCTGATCAAATATGTACTTCAGACTCTTGTGGTCTGTGAAGAGCTCAAAGTTAACCCCGTACAAGTAGTGACGCCAGGTCTTCAAAGCGAAGACCACTGCCGCCAACTCAAGATCGTGTGTGGGGTAATTCCGCTCATGCGGTCTCAACTGTCTCAAAGCATAGGCAATCACATGCCCCCTCTGCATCAGCACTGCTCCCAAACCATCACCTGACGCGTCTGTGTAAACCGCATAGTCCTGTGTACCTGATGGTAGAGCAAGGATCGGAGCTGTAGTAAGTCTCTCCTTCAGTGTCCTGAAAGCCTGCTCGCACGAACTATCCCAAACAAAAGGTACTCCCTTCTGCGTCAAACGCGTCAAAGGTAGTACGATCCACGAAAAGTTGCTGACAAAGCGTTTGTAATAGCCTGCCAACCCAAGAAAACTGCGGATCTGTGTCACTGTCTTGGGCTGTTCCCAAGACATCACAGCATCTATCTTCGAAGGGTCCGCTGCGACTCCTGCTCCTGAGATGACGTGTCCCAAGAATGAGACCTGAGGTAGCCAAAACTCACACTTACTCAACTTGGCATACAGTCTATGCTCTCTCAAGGTACCAAGCACTGCTCTCAAGTCGTTCTCATGGTCCCATTCATTCTTCGAGTAAACCAGCACATCATCTATGAACACCACAACAAACTTGTCCAAGTAAGGACGGAATACTCTGTTCATCATGTCCATGAATGCCGCGGGGGCATTCGTCAGTCCGAATGGCATCACTACAAACTCGTAGTGGCCATACCGTGTCCGAAAGGCTGTCTTCGGGACGTCTGTCTCCCGAATCCTCAACTGATGGTAACCCGAGCGGAGGTCGATCTTCGAGAACACCGAAGATCCTTGTAGCTGATCAAACAGATCATCAATGCGTGGTAGAGGATAACGGTTCTTCACCGTCCTCTTATTCAGCTGTCTATAATCAATGCATAACCGCATGGTTCCATCCTTTTTCCGAACAAAGAGTACAGGAGCGCCCCAAGGTGAAGTGCTCGGCCTCACAAAACCTAAGTCAAGCAACTCCTGTAGCTGCACCTTCAGCTCTCTCAGCTCTGCGGGTGCCATGCGATACGGAGCCATGGAGATCGGCTGCGTATCGGGAAGTAGCGAGATCTCAAATTCGATCTCTCTAACTGGAGGTAGTCCTGGTAACTCCTCAGGAAACACATCAGGATACTCTGACACAACTCTAATGTCTTGAGCCATCGGCTCTCTATCTGCAACCTCCTGAATAAAGGCCAGGAAAGTGTCACATCCCTGATCAACCACTCGTTGTGCTCTCAGCACTGAAATATACTCCATCCTAGAGTCCTGCAATGTCCCCTCAAAAGTGAACTCTGTCAAGCCGGGGATCCTAAAGACAACAGTCTTCCTGTAACAATCGACTAAGGCGTGATGTGTAGACAACCAATCCATGCCCAAAATCATGTCGAACTCAACAAGCTGTAGTAGAAGGCAATCCGCAGTCATCTCGTGACCGCCTATGGACACTGATAACCCTCTAACTATCTCTGAAATCACGAACAACTGTCCGCCAGCCCCTCGAATGTGAAATGGAGGATCTACGTCCTCCGCGACTCTACCCAATGTGGCTAGAAGCCTCACAGCAAGAAACGAATGGGTAGCACCAGAATCAAACAACACGTGAAAAGGATGGCTCGAAACTGAAACCATACCTTTCACAACCGTGGCCGCGGACCGTGCCTGCTCAGCTGTAACTGCGTGAATCTGTCCCTGACGTATAGATCCGGCACTGGATCCTGCTGCGCTTTGAGCTGGTCTCTGCTGACCTCTGTACTGGGAGCTCCTCCCGGTAGCTCTCGAACGCGGTGGAGGTGGAGGTGGTGGAGTCTGTAGCTGTGGGCACTGGGACCTGATATGTCCCACCTGCTGGCACTGGTAGCACCTGATCGCCCTGCTCGGCATAGAAGATGGACCGGCACTCTCTGCGGGTCTCGCGCTCTGTGCTCCAAACCTCTGCGACCCAGATGGCCGCGCTGCCTCAAAACCTCTACTGGCCAGTGCTCCTCCCAAAGTAGTCGTGGGGGTCGAGCGAACACTGCCAGAAGAAACCGTCCTTGTCGGACGAAAGCGTCGTGCTGACCGTTGTGGCTGGAACTGCCGCCGAATAGGCCCAGACGACCTCGGTGGTACTGGTGGCGGTCTAAAGGTACTCCCAAAACGTCTCTCGCGGATGTCCTCAATTCGCTCTGCTGCGTCAGTCACCTCAGCAATGGTAGTCAGTCTCAGCCCTACCAACTTCTCCTGAACGTCCTCTCTCATGCCACGAACAAACTTCTCCAGATTCTCCTCTGGAAAAGCAGCTGCAGAAGATGTGTGGCGTGACAACTCAGTGTAGCGCACAAAGTACTCTCGCACTGTCATCCTGCCCTGTCTCAGCTCTGCGAACAACCTGCGCTGTGTCTTCTTCCACTTCCCTGAGAAGAAGTGGCCTCTGAAGTGGGTCTCAAAGTCTGTCCAAGTCGGCACACGTCCCATCTCAGACACAGTAGCCTCCCACCAGCGCTCTGCAAACCCAGTAAGGGAGAACTCAGCAAAAGGTAACCACGACTCTAGTGGTGCCTGAATCATCCTGAAGACCTTCATCACTGTCCTGAGCCACTGCTCAGCCTCGTCAGATGTACCCGTGCCCTGGAATCTGGGTACTCCAGCTCTCTGGTAGGATGTGAAGACATCATGGTGTCTCGGTGCAGTAGGAAGAACAAACCCTGTGACCTCTACTCCTGCTGTAGGCCCTTGGCCTACCTCAGCTCTGTCGGCTCCTGACTCCCTCAGAATCTCTGCCTCAGTATGCTGGTGAATCTCCTCAGAGAATAGATGCTCGGCTCTAGCGGACTCATCCCTGGATGGGTGGTATGAGGAGTCAGACAGCTCCTCCATCCTCAGCTCCATCCCAGTCTGGCGCTCAACCAACTCAGTCTGCTGGGCAAGTATCTGATACTGTCTCTGTCGCAGATCAGCGAGTGCAGCTAGTACCTGTGCCATCTCTCCTGGCTGATCGCGAGCTACTCGGGGTGCCATGCTGATCCTTCCTGTATTGGATCATAGCATAGTTAAGCACACTTTAGAAAATAATCAGTTGTACTATTTCTCCTCTTGGGATACTTATATGAATGAAATGTTCTGGTGACTTGTGGTTACATAAATCTTTTGAATGTCAAAAAATTTCCCATTCGGCTTCATGAGAAATCAGAAGACTCTCGCTATTAAGTTATGCGAATGCGTGTATCGGGGTAACTCTGCTCTGATACCAAACCTGTGACGACCCTCCTCCCGAGGACCTTAGGTTACCCGTCAAACACGTCATTTGCACACTTAACAAGCTTAAGTTAATCTCATGCTTATGAAAAACCTGGGGAATTTTTTTTTTGCTTATGACATTCACTAGATTTATATTAATGCTAAACAAGCAACCACAAAGAAACTAGAAGCGGAAGAAGAGTGCACCAGAACTGAACCACAACAATGATATCCATTCATATTCATTTCATTCATTTCCATTTCATTCATATAACATACTGAATTCCACAACATCCAATATACATATACATATATCCCAAAATGAGGCTACAGAGGAGATCACAACATACAACTGTCTAATGAGCTCCAAAGGGGTATACCTGCTCTGAAAGTGTAGCACCAAAAAGAAACAACAGTAGCCCCAAGTACGTCGACTACTCGATCGCAGGGCCCTTGCCTGCCATAGTAGAAAAAGGGACAAAAGTATCTGTTACAAAGTTGTACGTACAAATTCTACGCAGTTCTACTAAGTATGGTAACAAAGCAAAGACTAGAACTACTAGAGAGACAAAAAGTAGCTGTAGTGGGTAACAAAAGAACTAGCAAGCATTTATAGGTTAATTTATTCTTTTTAAGTTGTTTACTTGCTTTTGGAAAGCTAACAAGAAGCACTCACTCTCGCTCACCACCACACCGTGTCTCCCTCGATCAATGGAACTAACCCAACAACAACTCAAGCCTAGAAGTAAGTCTGTGGTCTTGGTCCGGTTAGGACCTCGATATCCGGGTAGGACTTCAAAGTCCAGGTTGAACCTCACACTATGACTCTGAGGTATGATGTACGCCTCAGGGTTGGGGTGCCTCCGTAGGCATGCGATGGTACCTTGCATCCTAACTAAGTTCCCAACACTCCTTCTATCTTGTTCTCTCGACTCATTGATCCTCGGTCGACACGTGTGATAGCTCGCTCACGAAGGTGGATGAAAGGAAACGTACTCACAACTCTCTCAACACCCAACCCTCGCTAGCCTCTACTAACAGAATTGTCGTCACTAGTCTCCTAGCGAAAAAGTCACTCATCTCTTACCCCATCACGAGGTCACAGCCTGGCGGAAAGGTAAGTGAAATCCTCAGTATCTACTAACCATTACCCTATCACCAGGACACCTGCATGGCGGAAAGGTAATAATGAAGTCATTAGTGTCTGCTAACCACTACCCCATCACCAGGGCACGCCTTAGCGGAAAGGTATTTATGGAACATCAATGTCTACAGATGAAACAACATCTTAACTGGCAAATGGTGAACTGTCACAATCTCTTAACCATTATTTCCTCGCTAGGTCACAGCCTAGCGGAAGCTACCTATGGGACATTGATGTCTGCTGGCCACTACCCCATCACCAGGGCACGCCTAAGCGGAAAGGTATTCATGGGACATCAATGTCAAATAAATTTTCAGCGGTGAAGAAACCCCCAAAGGGATTCGTCTGCTCTCGCCAATCCCAGTGGAAGTGTGGTCCACGGAAAGGCAGTGGTAGTACGACTACTACGCCACTAGAGGCAGGAAAACAAAGAAGAGGTAAGCCTGCCGGACCCGACTTCCTCTCCCGATACTCAACTCCCGGAGGAGAAAAGTACGTAAAAACCATACGAGATCGTAAAGAAAAAACTGCAGAGAACCCCCAACCTAGGCTCTCTAAGAAAAATCAACGGGTCAGCGGAATGGTCTAGACAACTCGTGGATCCCAACGAAGCGTAAAAACCGAGCCGGCTCGAAGAAAACACGTAAAAAGACTGGGATCCTCGACCCATGCTCTCAATGTCCGCTACCCAAGCCTGAGCGACCTCATTTCCTGCTCAGGTGAGGGTCACCGCGCCCTCGCACAGTCGGAGCACCATTCTCCATGACTGATCATATGTGACATCACCATTTCTTTTTCATGTTACTCCCTAAGCGTCTATGGTTTCTTTGATTTGTTTCACATCTACAAGTTATCGGTCCTTGTCCCGAACTTGTTCTATAAGAACCTCTATTGATCCAAGGTCGACGATACAGATATGATACGATAGTCTCTCTCTAATTTCCTACTCAAGAACTTCAATCTCATGATCCTGGCTATCTTATCGGAAACTTCTTTCTTTCCTACGCCCCAAAAGATTCGGAAAAACCTACAAGGATCGGGCTACTCCTTAGAGGAAGACTTGCTTCATGGCAAGTTCATATAGTCTTATTTTCCTGTATAGGTCTAACATTTAAAGGGGTATGTTTGAGAGTATCACATGCTCCAAACAAGTATCTAATCCACTCATAGACCTATGTGTATAATAAGCATATGGTTGCAAACATAAGGAAAATTATCCTATCCTAATCCCTCTCCTAACTGGGATTAAATCACTAATTGATTTCCCATTTCAATATAGGGAAACAAGGGGACTTGGTGTTTTTAAAACTTATTAAAGGATGCCTAAAAGTTTGATTAAACATGCACTCTACAATGGAATTTGGTCACAGTTTTGTTCATGGACAGCAACCAAATTAGTCTCAAAATCTTCATCAAAACCAATCCAAATACATGGGTTTCATGTGTATTACATTCCCTAGATATCTATAGTCAAATCCACCAAAGGATGTCTAAGGTTATTGTCAAAATCATGTATGTTCTTAGTCCTAAGGCAACCATCTCCAATCTGAACATTCAGTGGAGATGTCATATAGGTAGTCAATAACTCCTCAAAAACTCTTCATTTTTCTAAAACAAACCCATGGATTAATGGTTGATTTGAAAGAGTATATATTAACCAATAATTACACTCAAGGAAACATGAAGAAACTCCCCAAATACATCCTAAAACTCTAATCTAAAATGCATGGACAGATCTGGACATTCTATGTCATGTAGGATATAGGTAGTCAACAACTCTTCAAAACTCCTTATTTTTCTAAAACAACTGAATGGACTAAAGGTTAATATGAAAGAGTATATACCAACAAGTAATTTCACTCAAGGAAACATGGAGAAACTCCTCAAATACATCCTAAAACACTAACTTAAAATTCATGGACAGATCTGGACACATTCAGTTACATGCATATGTCAACATCCAAAATATTTCTAATCACCTAAATTTTCAAATTTAAAACCAAGAATCATAAGCCAATTTATTAGGGTCATAATCAGTAAGTAAATCTACTCAAGGGAATTTAAAGAAGACTCCCAAATCATGCAAGTTATTGGCCAACATTTACAACAACAAATCTGAAAATTTCAGTGGACAGTCCATGTATAGCCTCTTTAAGATGTTATAATCACATGCAATTTCGTATTTAACCCCATGAATTTAAGTCTACCTTAATGGGGTATTAATCAACATATGATTCTACCCAAGAGAACCCAAGAAAGATCCCAAAATACATGTCCAACTTGGATTAAAAGGAAGACACACAGATTCTGGCCACAAGAAAAATTGTGCACATGAGTCTATTTTTCTCAATTTTTTTCAACCAAAAACCCCAAAACTAAGGCTTGATTTTAGGTCTGGGATATAAGTGGTAAAAACTCTACATATGGCAGCAAGAGAAGGGCTAAATTTGTACCTCAAATCAAGCTTCAAAAGCTTGAAGAAGAACTTCTCAAGAACAAGGTTGGGCTGTCTACACCTTGAGCTTAAAGGCTTGATTTTTCTTCTTCTTTGGCCTTTGATCTTACATGCAACACTTGATCCACATTACTCTCTTCCACAGCTTTGATTTGAGCCCAAGAACTCGAAATTTGGTGGAGAAATGAGGGAGAAAACTAAGAAACAAGATGGAGCTCCATGGAATTTCGGCTATGGGGGAAGAGAGCTCCAAGTTTTCAAGAAGAAGAAGATGAAGTGGAGATGAAGGGGTGGCGCCTATGGGTGCTTATACCCTTGGGAAAATTACATCATAAACCCCACCAACTCTTCCTATTTGCACATAAGGCCCACCTATGAATAGTAATCACATTACTAATCAAACTTAGCCACTTAATCACCTCTAGCCACAATTCCACAATTAGCCACTAATGGCATCTTAATTTTCCATACTTAATCACAATTAAATTCTTAAATTTTAAAGCCAATCAAACTCACTAATTATTCATCATCTTGGACTTAATTGGTCATTAGAAATTAGGGATGTTACAGGGTTGGCTTCGACTTGTGCTGGAATCAGTATCTTGGTGGTGGTTAGGTCGTCGATCCGCTGAGTCAGTTCGTTCATGTTCTTCATTAGCAATGCAAGTTGGTCCAGTGATTGGTTGAGTGAAGGGGCCTTAGGATGCTCAATTACTAGTTGTCGTTGAGACTGATAGTGCGAAGGCTATTGGTAACCATACAGATTCTGATAATGAGGAGGAGGAGGAGGATATTGTCCATAATTTGCAGTCTGCTGCTAGTTGAGATGAGGAAAGTACATAGACTGCTGCTGTGGTTGACCTTGTCTCTAGTTTTGGAATTGTGGTAGAGACTGATAGTGAGGCTGGAACTACTGGTGTTGGTAGTGTTTTTGTCTCCCTCCTTGAAACTAGTGGGGGGTCTCTGACCCTGTTGTGAACCCAATTGGCCTTGCCCTGACGGATGGAGTTTGTTTCACTCATGGTCGAACCAGATGTCATTCACCTCCTGAATGACAAGTGGAGGTGGAGACTGCTGCTCAAGAATGTAGGTTACTTCTTGCCAGTAAGGAACTATCTAATATGAGTGTTGCTGAACCTGATCAGGTGTCTGCACGTAATAGACATGATGAAATGTGGTAGGTCCTCCACTACTCTGATGGGTAGAAGAAGTCTTCTCCCTAGTAGAGGTATTGGTTGATGTACTTGCACTGTGAACTGCACTGATGAAACTCACAAGAAGCTCCAGGTGCCTTGTTATCTCATCCAACTTATCCAGGTTCTTTGTCCTCTGTTCGATCAATTGAAGATTCTCAAGCTCCTTGGATCGTTTCTCAATAATGTCCACTTTAGATAAGTGGTTTCCTATGATGGTCAGGTCAGAGCTGTCCACCCTATCCACTTCATGCGATGTCGTCATATTGACAGCCATGTGGAGTACTGCAGGGGAGGTGACGCGGTGCTTCTGAAAAGCATGTGAGGAAGAAAGAGCTGCTGAAATCTCCACCGTCTCCTCAACAATTTGATAAAGGGCATCCTCGTCATTGTTGAAGTGACTCCTCCCACAAGCGTCATCTACTATCTTCTGATTCTCAAAGCTTAAAACCCCAAAGAAATTCTGCACAAGGCTTGTCTTTGGAATATCATGATGGGGCACTTCTTCGTCAGATCTTTGAATCTTTCCCACGCCTCATGAATAGGCTCCTAGGGCATCTGGGAGAAATTAGCAATCAAGGATCACATTTGGTTGAGTCGTTCGAGCGGGTAATATTTGTTCAGAAATGCGGACCTCGACTCTTCCCAAGTAGTGACAACCTTACCCAAGTGATTTAATCGATATGAAGCTTTGTCATCAAACTAAATGGGAAGGCAGTCATCTGTACTACCTCTAATGGGACATTTGTGTAGTGTACTATTCCACAAATGTGATCGAACTGCTGGAGGTGTATATAAGGTTCTTCATTAATATTACCATGAAAAATTGGAAGATGAGGTAAAATAGTGGGCTTAAGCTCGAAATGCTGATGAATCGCAGGAATTTGTATACAAGAATTTGTATGTCCTATCCCTGGATTATAGGCATCCCTTAAGTTAAGCTTAGCCGCAGGTTCAATCACAGGGTCTTTTCGTCCATTCCCACCTCCAGGGTTTTTTTCCTCCTTGTTGGACATGCGAGCCCACGGTGAGCCATTATGCAATAAATGTTGTTGCGAATATCATTCCCTAATCTGAAATGAAGAATACATAATTTGCATAATAGGTCCCTTAGTACAATTAGAGTTATGTACCATGGCCATCTTGATGATCATACAGTTGTTGATTCAGTTATTGAATCATAGAGGCTGGTGCTTGGATGAATATCTAAAGAGTTAGACTGAGGACTCATCAAGCACCGTGTCAAATAATTGTTGAGAGATGATCTCTAGCCTAAGTAGGAGATGGCAATCCTTTCTTATTTAGGCTGATAATTGACCAACCTCTTGATGCAGGTCCTCTGCATGGGAAAAGAGATTCGGAGGTGTCAGATTAGTTAGGTCAACGAGTTGACTTAACGAGATGGAGATAACTAAAGTCTTATATCATATGCTGTCATGATATAGGCACGTATCCTCCGACCAGAGACAGATGTGTTACTATATGTCTGAGTATGTACATTGGCAGACCAATAGGTTGATGACCTAATCAAGGCGCACTGGTGTGCATGCAAGGTCATATGAGTAATACGATCTCTCAAAGGATCATACAGGTTCATTAACTGAACCGGAAGACATGAGCTCACTCATAAGATATAGGGAAGAATCAAATTTCTGTGCACAATCATCTCGCTTTGGAAGCTGGACTGAATTTGTCGGTTTGATATATGCTTTTGGAAAGTATATGATCAACACCTGGGTATGATATATGCTTTTGGAAAGCATATGATCGATACCAACTCCCAATGATCGAACGAGAAAATTAATGAAAAAACCATGAAGTAGACAGTGTAAGATTGATCTTATACTTCGGCTTTATTCTGGGTCTTCTAGTATGCATGATGTACAGGTATTGGGAATACATGAGGGTGATGTGATCATAAACGATTGTATAACTATGACGCTTCCATTCCTAGGGAGTGATGAAAGGGGTGTGGATTTTAGTGACTCCTCTCAGTAGAGAAGTAATGTGATCTTGTTCCAAATGTTGGACATTGATCCGATTGTGATTCAGATGCAATGAGAAGATTAGATTTACGGTCTTGATATAATCAAGCATCTATGGGAGGCCTGAGATCTGGATTTGAGATGTGATCTCAATATCCAAGTCACTATACGTGGAACAATATAATTGCCATGTCCTTATCTCCAAGTATTCGCGGAAAAAGCGCATTATCCTTGAAAGATTTCAGGATAATTTCATTGTTGATATAAGTATCCGAACATTGAGAAAATGGATAATTAAATGTGACTTAATTATCATGAATAATATGAATTTGACTCATATTATAAAGAGAGTTATCTTAGATAATTAAATGTGATTTTATTATCTATGATGTGAATAATGTGAATGTGATTCATATTATTTGGGAACATGAGAATAGAGATCCAAGATGATTAAATGAGATTTAATTATCATAGATATGAATAATGTAGATAGCATTATCCATATTAATCATATATATTATAAATGTGATTTATAATATGTAAGAGACAGCTATTTGTAATTTACATTTGTTAATTAAATGTTAATGTGAATTGGATTCACATTAGACATTAAATTGAAATGTAATTTACATTTTATTTTGGGTTGTGAATGTGATTCACAAATTTCCAATGGCATGATTGCAATGTTCACATAATAAATTGGGTTTATTTTTGTGAAATAATATGCAACAAAAGTTGTTGCAAATATTGGAGATAATCATGAGATAATGTAATATCATGTAATATAAAAAGGAGAGCCACCTTCCTCATATAGAGGGGGGACGGCAACGATCCCACTATGGAATATGGTAGCCGTCCTCCCCTATTATGGAAGGAGGCTTGCCTCCTTTCTATTTCTCCAATGAATATTAATTTAGAGTAAATCAAATTATATTGAGTATATATTTGATTTTATTAAAATAATTATTGTTGTTTTTTTAACAACAAGATCATGACCATTAAAAGAAACACAAATCAATGTAAGCCATTGGATTTGTGTTGCCCATGGATTGAGATCCATGGATCCTAAAATATTATAAAAGGAGAGGCACCCCTTTGCTCTTCTTTACACAATGAGAACATAAGTCTCTCTCTCTTTCTCTCTCTACACACACTCTCTTCTTCTCTCATGTGGTCGTCCACCATGGATGCCTTAGAGAGGTTCTCCATCGCCGCAACGTCGTCGTTATGTTGCCTGATCGTTTGCTCGTGTATCTCCATCTCCTTCAATGCGCCTCACTCGTGAAGAAGACGTCGGATCTCATGTGTCGAGATCAGGAGATTCGTCGTTTGGATCATCAACATGAATTGCGAGAAGCATGTGTTTCATTAATACGCTCGCAAGCGTCTCCTCCGTCGGATCGGACTTGAGACAGGAGGTCTCTTCGTTTAGAGACTCAATCGCAACCATGCTTCAATAGGTAATCCTATTACTTGTTTGTAGTTTAGATGAAACGATCCGAGAAGTTTTCTTGGATCATGTGGTTTCGTCACATGAAATTTTTTTAAATTCCGCTGCATAGAACAACTAGTGTGACTAGTCATTCCTCGTCGTATTCGATACGACGCTCACACTTCCGTGATACGCTTGAGGATCTCTCCATATCCTTCAATGGTATTAGAGCCAAGTTGGAGGTTTCGGATACGATCCGCAAACCTAGGACAACTTGGGTTCGTTAGGGTTTGCGAAAGTTTTATCGCATGTCATTTTTACATCTCTGTTTTGTTATTATTTTCAGCACTGTTTAAATGTTTTAAACACGAAAACAAAACTTGTATTTTGTTTCCCATTAAATAAAGAAACCATAGGATCTGAGTTTACGTAATTTGGATTCTGTTTGCTCGAGATATGGTCATTTTAATGAACATGTATTCACTGTTGCGGGAACTGCGAATCTTAACATGATTAATGAGTTAATTACTGTTTTGATCCGCCTAAAAATGCGTGAAATATCACTTAAGTTCGGTCATAAATCAAATTAGCAATCTTTGTAAACTGATTTTGTATAATTTGTATTTGAATTAATTGAGATATGTTAATTTTAGTAAGTAGGGGTCACTGCTGAAATTACATTCCTAATAAAGAACCATGTGATTGTCAATTGGTGAAATTAATTGTCAATTTCATGAAATAATTATGGTAAATATATGAGAAATATTTAATGATGATTATTTCCTTAATTGACTTGGCCTTAACCAATAAATTGATTAGATTTGATCTAGATCATAATTGGAAATACAATCAACAAACAACTTGCTTGAATAGGATTGGGAATTTGTCTAGCAAATATCCTTATAATCAAAATTATTATGATTATTACTATATGGTATAATTTCGATTGAAGAACCGATGATCATCTCAAGTACACATTGATCTAATTGGCATTATCCTTTCCTGAGGTGGATATGGTGTCTAGTCGGAGAACGTTGGGGTAGCAGGTCGCACCGGTTGCGGTCTGTCCCGCTCCCGTCGGTACTGGACATGACAACAGGTAGGGACTCGATAATGTCGGAGAAATCAAGGTGTATTTTTATAATTATTAAAATTCGAATTAATACGTTCTTTGAGATAATACCATATATATATTCAAGTAAAACCAATCAAGTTTGTTGATTGAATTGGATTGATAATTGATTTGATGAGATTGATTTAATTATATCCAATTAAAATACTTTATTATGAATAGATATGTATTTTTTCCTTGGAAGAATGAATTATATGAATATGATTCATTGATAATTAATTAAAATTTGAATATGAGGTGGAGGATCACATAAGTGACATCCATGGTCTCCCATCAAGGCGAAGGGTTTCTGTCGCCAGGGATTGCATATAGGAGACGCATGTTTGAAGTGATAGCTCCTATATGCAAGTGCATCTGGATCGGGCTCTTTGCTTCTCGAAAGAGTAAGTCCGTATGCGTAGTGACCCCATTATGGGTTCCTTATATTATTGGGGCGATATTGGATTGCGCGTAGCGAGTACTATTCATGTTAACGGTTGGTTCAATTAATGACGGGTCAACATCACCTTAGGGGTGGTGGTCCCGGGTGTTAAAGACCGAATTGGGAGATGCAAGTTGGACTTTTAAGTTGGAATGTGTTCCCTCTTCTTTTTATCCGAGTTACAGATTCTCATATTATTGGGATATAAAAAAGACAAGGAAGGAGATCCCAGATCTTGCTGAGATATAATGGTAAGTATATCTCTTACGTTGAAAATGATTAAGGGAATGAACTTTCAATGTTGACAAGGCAAGACAACTTTGATATAAAATTCCTAAATCAAAGTAAAATGTGTATATTTATATTTATATATATTTATGCAAATTTCTTATTTCAGATAATCATTCATTAAACCCACTCAGTTTTATACTCCATAATAACTAGTATATTGTCATGGATTGGATCCATGATCAAGATATTGTACTTGCAGTTGGACACATAATGTATGTGGTTGCAATGTGCAAGTCTTCCTCATAATAATGAGAAATGACAATTAAGTAGACAATAGGACTACAACCCTAGGGTTTGTATGTCTCTACAGTCTTGATTTCTCATCGAATGTACTTTGGAAGTGATATGTCAATGATGATCGCAATTGTCAATTAATCCTTATAAAATCTAAGAAGATGTTCTGGCATAAATACGTGCTCTCGATATTTAATCGTGAATAACATGGTGGCTCTATAAGAGATGATGTACTCAAATTATTTGAGTACCTATCTAAACGAATGTTTTAAGAGTTTAGATGGATGTAGATATGATGAGTGTCATTATTCTACTATCTATACTCTGGTCATTCATGATTCTTCATATTATTCATATTGTATGAATTGAATGAAGCATATATAAATGTTGAAATACTCTTATATTGAAATTTTGATTTCAACATAAGAGATCCTTTGTCTTGAGCAATGGTTGCTTATAGATAAAGGGAGCGCATTGGAAGCATGGGTTGGACCCAAGTAAGAAGGAAAGTCAAAGAGTTGTACTTCTGTAACTTCCATATGACATCCAAAGAGTTGGATGAATGCCAATACTACAATAAGTTGATGTGTTGATAGTATGACTATCAAATATATCTAGAATCCTTAGAGAAGGAATCAGATAGTGCATCAGAATAATCTACATATACATAATCATTGAAATTGACTTTCTTATTTGATTAGATCAAAGTCTAATAATTGTATCTTATCATTCTAATAACACTTGCAATTGGTTACATATGTATTAGAAGACTATAAAATTTGATTTTAAGATTTAATAGTCATCAACATGGATATTGATGCAATTGTTACAACAATCTCTATTGGATTGATAGACTTCATAATGTCATGGGAGAGCCCTTAGTCTTAAAGAATGTTTCTATGACCTAGATATTAGAATACACTCATTGTTTATTTCTAAATGTTGGAAATAAACATGAACTCTGTAATAGACCTATCATAAAGAGTTATAATGGAGATATTTCATATAGTAGTCTAAAACATAGTGGACTATACTAAATAAGAAATTTAATGAATGGTTCATTAACATTTCTAATACTGAAAATTAAACCTTTAAAGATCAATAGGAGGATGAAGATCATTTGACAATAATCTGGCATCATGTTTTGGACATATGTCTGTTGATGAGATCAATAGACAAGTAAGAGATGAAACTTTAGAATGTCTAAAATTTCAAAACTTGCATACTTGTGAATATTGTATTCGAAAGTAAAAATGTCCAATACGCTCTTCCTTAGAATGGTGTAAGATGTTAAGGTATTCAAGATCACATACATATTGATGTATGTGAATCATCTATATCATAGTAAACATTATGTATATGTGATATCTATTGATGATTATGTATGATATGAGATTTCTTCTCTTCACCTAAGAAACCTTTGAAATGTTCAAAGATTTCACAATTTTGGTTTAGAACCAAAGTTTGAAGGATGATGAAATGAACTTGATCTAACCAAAGTAGCTTGTACCTATTAGATGAATTCGGAGAATACCTTATGGAGATATGAATATCATTCCTATCTCAATCCTCCTAATGCACCTTAACTCAAAAGATTTGTAGGGAGATACAATTGGATCATGTGTGACATGATATGATCAATGATGAATATTAGCATAATTATCTATTAGTTTCCAAGATATATATGTAGTAGATACTACAATATATATCCTTAATAATGTTCCATGCAAGTAAGCTGGAATCTGGCACTGGAGAGTGCTACTTCATTAGGAAAATAAAGGATGGTATTGGATACCTAGTTTATGACCTTGAGATTCTTAAAAGATCTCATCTTTGAGAATATGATTCTTATAGAATGTCTCTCTTGAGAATCAAGATGAAATAAAGTAAAGGAACTCATTTAATATTGAAATGATAATGAGGCTCCTGGAATCAGAAACTAAAAGGATAATTAAAGATGAAACACTAATACCTCTTCAAATGAGTTTGAGGATGGATTCCATGAGTCAGTTAAATCTGACATGATCTAACTTCATATGATGAAGCTTCTAAAGATCATGACATGGAAAGATGGATGTTAGCAATAAAATCTAAAGTAGACTTCATATATAAATGTTGTATATGGACCCTTGAGGATCCACCTATATGGGTAAGACCCATTAAGGTGTAAATGGATCTTCAATAAAAAAACTTGACTTTGACATCTTCAAGATGGAGGTCAAGATTGCATTCCTCTATGAATACCTCTCTGAGGATATTCACATGAAGCAGCACCAAGGCTTCATGGTTGAGGAAAGCAAGGTGTGCAAGCTAAGGAACTCCATCTTTGGACCCAAATAAGCTTCTTGTATTTGGAACATAAGATTTGATGAAATTATAAATGTTATGATTTCAGATAAATCATGATGAACCATGTGAAACTTAGTGAGAGTGCCATTATGTTCATCGTGCTCAATGTAGATAATATCCTAATCATTTGGAATGATATAAGAAAGATAATAATAAGGGTTTTATAGACTGGTTGTTCCATACCTTGAGATAAGATCTCAAGAATACTGCTTGGATCTTAGTTCTGAAGTTGTTCAAAAGCAAAGAGAAGAGGATATTGGGACCGTCACATTAACGGTACACCTTGGACATTTCCATTTTCTGGAAAATTCCAAGAAAGGCTTATTTCCCTCAAGATATGTTACTGACCTATATAAAGGGATAGCACCTCAAAGAGTTGAGGATGTGAATGCTAAAACTGCTAGCCCTTGGGCATCAGTTTCGAGAAGCTGGGTGTATACTAGATGTGTATAAAAGATAGATGTCTGCCATGCAGCGGGAGTAGTAAATTGTTACTAATCCTACTATGGAAATAAAATACCTGGTTGCAGTAATAACAATATCTTCAAAGATGACAAAACTTTTGAGACAGTGATATCAAAGTCTTATCTTCAAGAAATTAAGACTTCATAGATAGTGATATGAAAGGTCTTAATTGTGAATACCTTAGGAGATAGAGATCTCCTAGAAAAAGGGTATTCTGATAAGGATAATAGAAATTACACACTGTTTATAATGATTATTGAGGTGTAGTTTCAAGGACACCATGACTAACATGATTGAGTATTTGTGGCAAAAGATGCAACACTCGCATTGGATGCGAACACTGTTACTAGGAAATATGCAAGTGCCGAAAAAGGACTAGGCATAGTCTCTTGGGAACAGAGTGAATGATCAACTTGCCTAGCTATTTTCTAAATAGTGTATGATTGTCACATGAGTACGGGTTTAAAGATTAGCCCAGTAATGGCTCTTTGGGCTAGTGGGAGATTGTTGGACATGCGAGCCTACGGCGAGCCATTATGCAATAAATGTTATTGCGAATATCATTCTCTGATCTGAAAAGAAGAATACATAATTTGCATAATAGGTACCTTAGTACAATTAGGGTTATGTACCATGGCCATCTTGATGATCATACAGTTGTTGATTCAGTTATTGAATCATAGAGACTGGTGCTTGGATGAATATCTAAAGAGTTAGATTGAGGACTCATCAAGCACTGTGTCAAATGATTGTTGAGAGATGATCTCTAGCCTGAGTAGGAGATGGCAATCCTTTCTCATTTAGGTTGATATGACCGACCTCTTGATGCAGGTCCTCTGCATGGGAATAGAGATTAGGAGGTGTCAGATCAGTTAGGTCAAAGAGTTGACTTAACGAGATCGAGATAACCAAAGTCCTATGTCGTATGTTGTCATGATATAGGCACGCATCCTCTGACCAGAGACAGTTGTGGTACTATATGTCTGAGTATGTACATTTGGCAGACCAATAAGTTGATGACCTAATCAAGGTCTTTACACCGGCGTGCTGGTGTGCATGCCAGGGCATATGAGTAATACGATCTCTCAAAGGGATCATACAGGTTTATTTACTGAACCAAAAGACATGAGATCACTCATAAGATATTGGGAAGAATCAAAATTCCGTGCACGGTGGTCTCGCTTTGAAAGCTTGACTGAATTTGTAGGTTTGATATATGCTTTTGGAAAGTATATGATCAACACCTGGGTATGATATATGCTTTTGAAAAGCATATGATCGATACCAACCCCCAATGATCGAATGAGAAACATAATGATAAAACCCTAAAGTATATAGTGTAAAATTGATCTTATACTTCGGGTTTATTCTGGGTCTTCCAGTATGCAAGATGTACATGTATTGGGAATACCTGAGGGTGATGTTATCATAAACGATTGTATAACCATGACGCTTCCATTCCTAGGGAGTGATGAAACGGGTCTAGATTTTCGTGACTCCTCTCAGTAGAGAAGTAACTATACGTGGAACAATACAATAGCCCTGTCCTTATCCCCAAGTATCCGCAGAGAAAGCGCATAATCCTTCAAAGAGTAAAAGAGTAATTTCATTGTTTATATATGTATCCAAGCATTGAGAAAATTGATATTTAAATGTGATTTAGTTATCATAAATAATATGAATTTCATTCATATTATATGGTGAGTTATCTAAGATAATTAAATGCGATTTAATTATCAAAGATGTAAATAATGTGAATGTGATTCATATTATTTGGGCACATGAGAATAGAGATCCAAGATGATTAAATGTGATTTAATTATCATGGATATGAATAATATGGATATTACTATCCATATTAATCATATATATTATAAATGTGATTTATAATATTTAAGAGAGAGCTATTTGTAATTTACATTTGTTAATTAAATGTTGATGTGAATTTGATTCACATTGGACAATAAATTGAAAATGTAATTTACATTTTATTTTGGGTTGTGAATGTAATTCACAAGTTTCCAATGATATGATTGCAATGTTCACAAAATAATTGTGAATTATTTGTGTGAATAAATTTACAACAATAGTTTTTGTAAATTAAGGAGATTTTCATGGGATAAGAGATCTCATGAAAAAGGAAGAGGAGTGCCTACTTCCTTTTAAGGAGGATGGACGATCACCTTGAATTGGAATTCAAGGTGTGCCGAACCCAAATGGAAGGGCGGCATGCCTCCTTTCTAATTCTCCTATGTTGATTTAATTAGTTTATATGTTGATGGTTTATTCAATATATATTTAATTATTCAAATTAATTGTTGTTGTAAATTTACAACAAAATCATCGCCATTAAAAGAAATACAAATCAATGTGAGCCATTGGATTTGTGTTGTCAATGGATCCCAAAATATTATAAAAGGAGAGGCACCCCTTTCTTTTCTTGGTTACACACAACACACAAGTTGTGAAAAACAACTTCTCTCTCTCTCTCTCATTCTCTACACGCCCTCTCTCTCTCATATGGCAGTCCACCATGGATGCCCTAGAGAGAGTCTCAATCATTGCAGCGTCGTCATTAAGCTGCCAGATTGTTTGTTCATGGATCTCCGTCTCCTTCAATGCACCTCGCTCATGAAGAAGACTTCAGATCTCGTGTGTCGAGATCAGAAGATTCACCTATTGGATCATCAACATGGATTGCGAGGAGCATGCGTTTCATCAACGTGCTCACAAGCATCTCCTCCGTTGGATTGGACTTGAGACATGAGGTCTCATTGTTTAGAGACTCGATTGCAACCACGCTTCAAGAGATAACCCTAATACTTGTTTGTGGTTTAGATGAAATGATCCAAGAAGTGTTCTTGGATCATGTGGTTTCATCGCATGAATTTTTAAAATTCTACTGCCCCGAGAAACAAGTGCAACTAGTCGCTCCCGATCGCATACAATGCAATCCTCACGCTTCTGTGATGCACTTAAGGATCTCACCATATCCTCCACCCATTTTCTTGGTCGGTGGCCAAGGGTCTCAACAAGGAGAAATGGTCGTTGTTTCCTCGATGATTCGCCCCTCCGCTATCACCGGAGGGCCAAGGGAAGCTTGGTCAATGCTAGGGAAATGTTGGGCGAAGTAAAAAAGAGGCAGAGGGTGGCTATTTAAGGTGGTGGAGGTTGTCTGTTTCAGTGGTGGTGCAGGTGTTTGTAACGGACGTAATGAAGGCCCTAGTAGCTCGGAGGTGGGGCATTGAAGGTTGTGAGAAGATGTAGGATGATCAGGCTTCGTAGGGAAGGTGTTAGGATGTGGAGACATGGCGCGGAGCGACGACCAAAAAAAGAAGGGATGAGGGCTTGTAGAGGTGTAACGGCTAGTCGGAGAGGGTAGGAGGTAGACAACAAGTCCTAGCCGTTGGATCATGCGATCCACGGTCAGGATTGAAGCGTTAGTAGGTGGCTTAGATCCGTTCCTACGATCTAATCCAATGGCAAAGGATGCGGTGGGAGTGTGCTGTTGGAATGGAGTAGGAGAGAGATCCTTCAGTGGGGTAATGAAGGGCGACGTGGAGGGAGTAGGGTCATTAGATGAGCCTTCATTCAATGACTGCTGAGAAAGTGGGAGCGAGTGTCTCTGATGAGATCAGACAATCTCATCAGATGATTGGAAGAAGAGAGGGAATGAGTGGTGGAGATTGAGGTAAGCAAAGGAAGATGGACGACTATGGAGTAGGCCAGGTGGCGACTAGGGGAAGTGGCCATATGGGCGGCCTAGAGGGTGACACGTGGCTCAACCAGATACTTCAAAATAGGAAAAGAATGAGAAAATAAAAAGAAACACAAGAAAGCAAAATTAGCAAAAACTCGAAACATGAAACTTGTAGAGCTCAATGAGATCTACAAGTTTCATGTTGACCAAAAAGTCAAAAGAATAATACAGAGCAAAATTTTTGGAAGTATTTTTAAAGATAAAAACACTCAATTTTAATGGTTTTTTTGTTATTTTTTGTAATAAAGAAAATGTTAGAGATAAATATACAATAATTAGGGTTAATATCTCGGGTTAATTACAAGGAGTTATTACTAAAGATGCAGAATTAATGAAGATTTGAAAAGAAGTTCTTATTATTCGAGGATAAAAATAGAGAAAAGTTTTGATCAATCAGAGTTTCATTACACCCCTATACTTAAACTATGCTCACCTCGAGCATCTTAAAGAATGAAGGAGCTGGATTAATTCCTGATAGTACATGTGAATTTTCAAGGCTCAATTCGTCGAAGACCTTTAATTTAAGTGATCTTAAAATTCTAGGCTCAACCATGCTTTAGTCAAAAGGAATCCAATTTCTCTAATTAACAGACTCTCTATTTGTACATATATTGTAAGGATATTACATTTAGTGTACTGCAATCATGAGAGTCGGGTCGATATGTCACCCAAGGTTCTATTCTAGGAGGCTCTCTGCTAGACCTAATCCTCATCACTAGGGAATAATTCGGTTCTTGCATTCAATCGACTGTCTCATTAGTTTGTTAGACTTGGAAGTGTAGATGGAATGCCAGATAATGGAGGGCATATGATTATGTATTTTCTTCTCTCCCTCACATTGGAAAAGGATCCTCGAGTGCCTTATTACTCAACACATGTATATTTTTTTGTTTGTTGATCAATGTGTCCGTCAAGAGAGCTTGTAGTCGTATGCACTTGTTTCCTGAGAGTAAGCCGGGGTGTGTCTCTCTTTTGAGTATCTAAGTTACCTTCGTCTTGTATCACTATACGATGCATGGCCTTTTTTGGGTGCTAACCCGACTCCTTGGTCCTAATAGCTTTGGTTCAAGTGGACACTTTGAAATGTTTGGGAGACCTTGCCTTTAGTGAAAGATCTTTTGAATTTGTAATTTAATGAGAGAGCTTTCCCTTGTATGAGAGAACTTCTCTTGAATTTCACTTCATTGATGTTTGTCTAGCTCCACTAATCTTACCATGGTTAGCACACAATGATCAACAATTATTAAATTTCATCACACCCTATCACATAGATAAATGTCAAACAATAGCATGTGAACTTGTTCGCATACTGGATAGGGTTTGGTAACACTGAGTTTTCTTGAACCCTTCATTGACTTTATCCCATCTTTGATCATCATTAAATCAGGTCTAGATTCAAATCAGCAGTCCCAATTCCTCAAGTGATAACTCAACTCATCTCATCAATTTTGCAGTTGTGAAAGTGATGTGCTCATCATATTCTTTAAAAGGTAGATATGAAGAGTGCAATATAGTGCTCAAATATTTCAAACAAGGGATGTGTGAATTATTAAGTTTCAAAAACCTAATGATTAAAGATGGTTAACTCACTCTCAAGATCTCAGAAACCGTGTACTCAATTCCTCAAGCCTTGAGTGATAGTGAATGTGTCAGAATACACCAACTCCAGAGTTAGTGAATTTTTGTGATTTTTGATTTTTTTTAAATTTTATGGGAGTTTTTTAATCTCGAGAGAAATAGTGGCTGACCCAAGCTCATATGAAGAGTTGCATCCATTTCCAGCCAGTATGGGTGTAAGTACATATCGTTACATGGCTACCCGTGTTACTTCAAGACAGTGTCATTCACATTGTATTTTAACCACCCGCTCTGCTAAGGTATATTGTAGTTCCCTTACTGAAAAATGGCTAGTCATTCTTAAACTCAGTAGTTAAAATCACCGCTCAAGAAAAGATTTCAAATTTTTCAGTTTTTATGAGATTTTTAAAAAAGGTTAATTGTTACAAAACAAAAAGTTAGTTCATTATTTTTAAAAAGATTTTTGATTTTTTTTCAAATCTTGTCATGTAAAATATATAAGATTTTCAAATCATTTTTCAAAGATTTTCAAAATGAGTAAAATCCCTATTTTCAAACCAATGTCAAATATTTTTCAAAATAGTGTAACATAGTTAGAAAATTTTCCAAAGAATTTACAACCATTTTTACAAACTTTGCATATGCAAGATATGCAGATGAGAAGTAGATGACGTGCTATGTAGATGAATGGAATGCAAGACTTTTTTAATGCAAGGATGATATGCAAGAGTAAAAAGAAGCCTATTTTTTTTTTAAACTTTGGTATACCTCTTATATTACAACAATTTACATGACTATGAACAAAAAAATTTCTCCAAATTTTACCCAGCCCGTATTTATTACGAAATATATACAAAGATACGTGTATTGGATATGCAGTGAAGATGGAGAGACCCGTCGTGAGTGATTAATGACTATACAAGGTCCCCCCTATACTTAGGCTGAAGAGTAGCCCAAGTATTTGGATGTGGAATTTAGGCTAGGGAACTAGAGATTAGTTAATGTTAGAGGGGGGGGGGGGTGGATACACAGAGATGATTGGATGTGCAGAGATGGGGTGGGGGGGTGGGGGTAGATCATCTAGGGTTACTGGAAGGTTGGGAGAAGACATATTCAGCCTCAACCAAGCAGACAATACCCATTGATTCAGCAACACACACATGAAGACTAACAAAGGTTGGTCATTTATATTTTTATTTTCATTGGTGATCATTCACAATTCAAGTTCATTACACATGTTTAAAGGATAGGTTTTAGGCACTATCCCAGGGATACGTCCTCTCCTCTCAACAATAAAAACACTCTGCGTACAATGGTAGGGGTTGCTCTCCCACAAACCAAGAGTGGATTTTATTCCAATTTATTTCATTAACTTTCATTATCAGTCCAAGTTTAGCTTTAGGTTATCATTGAAGTTATGTGGATACAAATCAAACAAGCATCGTTTAGCGGGTAGTCTTGATTCCATTAATATCTTATTTATAAATTGGGAGAAAATCGAGAAAAACCAATGTAGTCGTGAAAACCATGATGCATGCTTGGGAGAAGAACTTACATTACCTCCTGCATTCTCCATGCATATGCGAGACTATTAAAATTTTACGCTACGTGCATGCAAGTCGAAGAAACCACACAGTAAACATTATACTATTAGCGGGAAGAATTTGATTCAATTTGTCTAAGTTCATCAATGTTTATGTGTGTATTGTGAATTATGTGTGTCCTAACCTATGAGGCACTCACTAATGATAGAGAAACAAAAAAGCTCGTAGAGCCACCTTCGACACTCAAGTGGAGCCTTACCTAGATTGGGGTGAGACTTCACACACCACATGCTATGTTCATTTTTTTACACATGCGGGCCCTCGAATGAGGACTGCTAGAAATGCAATGGTTACAATTATAGACAACATGAAAACGAAATGAATTTCTTAATTAAAATCATCATAGTCTCCTGAGTTTCGTTTATGGTGCCTCGTAGCGAGAGCTCTCGACTCCATGCCTCCATGGTTCTCAAGCGTCCTCAGTCTCCATGGGCCCAAGAACAAGGGAAAGATGTTAGAAATTTCTTGAGAAAATTAATCAGCAAATGATGCAAAAACAAATACAATGTGAAGACCTAATGTTTTGAAAATAATCACATCAAAATAGTATAATAACGTTCAATAAGCAAATATGGGTGAGCCGTGTCCCCAACAATGGCACCATTTGATGATCCACATTTTCATCACGTTTAGAAATGATTCAAAAAAAACCACAACTTCATATATGTGGAAGTTATTTTACTTGATAAATGTACCAATGTCGAAT
Organism: Ottelia alismoides; assembly: GCA_037367405.1. Classification (NCBI taxonomy): domain Eukaryota; kingdom Viridiplantae; phylum Streptophyta; class Magnoliopsida; order Alismatales; family Hydrocharitaceae; genus Ottelia; species Ottelia alismoides. The sequence continues at coordinate 391,119 of JAZKJV010006663.1, forward strand.
AAAGGGACACGAAACTCTTCATCTATTCATCAAAAATTATTGATTAAATATTGAGGGACTATATTCATAAGTCTTGGTCTTCATATGCAATTACTATGCAAGACACATAATGATATGCAGATACATTATGTAAACAAAATGATGCAAAGACAAAGTAATATGATGCATGCAATTTTTATTTGATTTTTAATGCAATTAAATAAGATGCATGGTGTAAGATATGCAATAGATGAATATGCAGACAATAGTGTATAAATATGCCCTAAAATAATCAAATCAATGAGCAATCACATAAAGGTCGATTTCAGTGACAAATTGAGCAATAAAAAGGATTAATAGCATTATGGAATGAAGAGCAATAGACACAATAGATCTCAAAATATAACATGTGTATTTAGGTTTGAAATCACTAAATAAAAGATGCCTTTAGATAGAAAATATAATTAGCAACAAAATGAAACTGAAATCTCCTAAATTGGAGTTTGCATGCTCAAGATATGATCATCGTGGTTCCAGGGGCATAATTGTAAGTAAAAAGTAAAGAAATAAAAACTTAAATATGCATTAGGGTCCCTAGCGGAGGCATTTCTGCAAATACGAGAACACGGCAATGCCTCCCTACAAATTACCCAAGCGTGCATGTGAGGAGCACGCGCTTGGAAGGGACCAACCTACAAAATTAAGGAGCTGCATGGTGTAATATGCAATTTTCCTAGCCGTAGGCGCATGGTATGCTCACGGCTATGTTCAGATGGTGACTCAATTATAGTTTTAGGACACATGGCGTGCCATGGAGCCGCAGGTCCACCGAAGCTTCTTGTGTGGGGCACTGCTACGTGGTTGCATCAGGTCCATTGGATGGCCACCGAGGATGCACCATCCAACGGTAGCTGCTCTTCGTCCAATGCCATGCAGGTGACGAATCTATTGGGCTATGACGATCGCCCCCCTTACTCCTCCAGCTTCCAGCTGTTGATCAGAAAGTCAAATCACCTTCGTGGAGGTCCCATAAAGGAGAGGGTAGGCCAAGGAGTCGGTGAGATTGAGCGGATAATGGGACAGTGAATCTCTATCGGAGCTTCCGATCGAGATCGGAGATATATCTGCGCTTCTAACCATTGACGAGATGTGGACCTACATATGTTAGCTTGTAGCCAAAGCAGTGTAGTGCGTGGGCTTGTGAATGGAATGGGTGTCCCGTGGAGGAGGATGAGTAGGGGACTGGTGATTCTTCTCCGACGAAGTAGAGAGGAAAGTGGGCGTGGTGGTCGGGGCTCTGGTGAAGGGAAGGCGGTGTGTGAGGGGTGACACGAGGAATGAGTGGCAGAGCTTGGAGAATGGTCAGGCGCCTGTGATTGGTGTTGTATGCATTGAGAAAATAACGAGAAAATCAAAGAAACAAAGGTGAGAGAGGTTACCAGATCAAGCAGGTAGTTAGGTGAGGGTGGAGCTTAGGCTAAGGTCCCTAGGGAACCTTCAGTCATTGCTCAACTCACACAGCTACTGCGAGGAGCTCGATTGGCTTTAGAGGTTGTCGTTTGCTTGGCTGCTGGCTAAGGGTCTCACCAAGGAAAATGGTCATCATCGCCTCGACGATATGCCTCTCCGTTGTCACCGGAGGGCTGGGGGAAGCTGGGCCAATGCATGGGGAATGGTGGACAAATTGGAAAAAGAGGTGGAGGGTGGCTATTTAAGGTGGTGGAGGTTGTCCGTTTCAGTGGTGGTGCAGGTGTTTGTAAGAGGCGTAATGAAGGACCTAGCAGGTCGGAGGTGGGGTATCGAAGGTTGCACAAAGATGTGGGATGATTAGGCTTTGTAGGGGAGGTTCTAGGACATGGAGACATGGCAAGGAGCGACGACCAAAAAAAGAAGGTGGCGAGGGCTTGTAGAGGTGTAACAGACAACCAGAGAGGGCGGGAGGTAGATGACATGTCCTAGACATTGGATCATGCGATCCAATGGTCAGGATGGAAGCGCTGGCAGGTGGCTTATATCCATTCATGCAATCTGATCTAATGGGAGAGGATGCGATGGGATTGTGTGGATGGGATGGAGTAGGATAGAGATTCTTTGGTGGGGAAAGAAGGGCGACGTGGAGGGAGTAAGGTCATTGGATGTGCCTTCATCCAATGACTGTTGAGAAAGCTGGAGTGAGTGGCTCTGATGAGATCAGACGATCTCATTAGATGGCTGGAAGAAGAGAGGGAATGTGTGGTGGAGATTGAGGCGAGCAAAGGAAGATGGATGACTGTGGAGTAGGCTGGGTGGTGACCAGGGGAAGGGGCCACGTGGGCGGCCCAGAGGGCATCACATGGCTCAACAAAATAGTTTAAAAATAGGAAAAGAATGAGAAAATAAAAAATAAATACAAGGAAGCAAAATTAGCAAAAACTATAAGCAAGAAATTTGTAGAAGTTTTATGTTGACCAAAAATTCAAAAGAAGTCAATAACATAAAGCAAAATTTTTGGAAGTATTTTTGAAAGATAAAAGCACTCGACTTTAATGGTTTTTTTTTATTTTTTTGTATTTTTAATTTCTTTTCATCACCAAAACAAATATCTACATATTTATCTATTTTTAGGATTTTTAATAAAAGAGAAAATAAGGAAAATGTTAGTTATAAATATACAATAATTAGGGTTACTAATTAGGGTTAATTACAGGGAGGAGGTTTATTTCTAAAGATGTGTAAGTAATGAAGATTTGAAAAGAAGTTCTTATTCTTCGAGGATAAAAAGAGAGAATAATGATGATTAATTAGAGATTCATCACATATGCCTTTTCCCGATGCTATAAAATCGAAAACCATAAAAAATTGAAAAATGCTCAATCTGATCCTTGCATTGTCACACTATTGCAAAATATTATTCTTGAAATGCCTTTATTGAAATCCATGGAGTACATGCCCACTGTGAAGAATGGACTTAGAGATGCATGTACAACAAAGCGTCCAAACATGAAAAAAAGGCAGAGATAACAAGAGATGCACGTTTTGACCGTGACCATTGTTTATGCCATCAGCAATCTTCCGAACAAAAAGGAAGACAAGGGAGCTCTGCTCGTCAGATGCCAAAATTTTAATTAAGAGTTCAAGCACACACTGCTCGGTAGTGGATCATCAATCAATTTGTTCCTTCTTCTCGGCTTAAGGAATTTAGAGTAGGATCGCTTAAACCTATAAAGATGATTATGCAGTTCACAGATAGATCCGTTAAGTGGCCCAGGGACATGTTAGAGGACATAATCATCATAGTTCAAGGGATGCAATTCCCTGTGGATTTAATTGTCCTATACATGGATACCTCTACGCCTCTGCTCCATACTCCTATCATTCTCGGTCGATCGTTCCTTCAAACCACCGAAGCGGTGGTAGACTATGGCACTGAAGAGATCACATTCCACTCAAATAGTGATAAAGTTCTGATGGAGACAATCCCTAAACCGAAATCTGTAGAAGAAACATCTATTTCGAGAAAGCTCGAGCCACATGGGAAAGAAGACTGCGATTTTTTAGCTGGGATCAGAGATACACATTTATTCTTGGATGACACTGATATACGAGCATTTCTCTCCTCTGATGAAAGCCTGGAGAGTGCAGCCGAATTTAGCCATGTCTTTGGCAATGAGATCTTTGTTGATGGATATTCCGAGTTGTTTAAACAACCATCCTCATCTTAGCAGGATGAATTCATCACAAACGTGGGTGATGTTGTGATTTCTGACACTGAATGCACATTGGTGGACATCAGAAAGATGAAAGAGATGCCATTTGTTACTGTTGCTAAAATCAACACCAAGATGACTCCCACCCCAGCAGAGCTCAACCTGCTTCCCTAGAACATGCCTTCCTTGCTGGAGAATTAGACATGCACCTAGTCATTAGAAATTCATATCTGACCGAAGAGCAAGAATCTCGTCTACTTGAGGTTCTTAAAAGAAACCGCAAGGAAATATGCCAAAATATAATGGATTTCCATGGGATAAATCCTTCACTATGTTTGCATCACATCTATTTAGAAGAAGACAAAAAACCCTCCCAGGAATTTAAGCACAGATTAAACCCCAACTTGTGAGAGGTGGTCATGAAAGAGATCACAAAATGGTGTGATGTGTGATTATCTATCCTATCTCCGACTCTATATGGGTGAATCCCCTGCATGTCATGCATAAGAAATCAAGGATCACCGTTGTCACCAATGATAAATGAGAGGAGATTATTACCTGAGTGTCGAATTCATGGCATGTATATGTAGACTACAGACGTTTGAATCTTGCAACAAAGAACGATCACTTCCCATTGAACTTCATCGACCAGATAGTCAAAAGACTGGCTATGAAGTAATACTTTTGCTTCATGGACGGTTACTCCGGGTATACTCAAGTCACCATTGCTGCAGAAGATCAGGAGAAAACCACCTTCACTTGTCTATTCGGGACATTCCTTTAGGAGAATGCCCTTTGGATTGTGCAATGCACCTGCTACATTCCAAAGATGCATGTTGGCAGTATTTGCTGATATGGTTGTAGTTTTCTAGAGGTTTTTATGGACGACTTCTCGGTCTACAGTGATAGATTTGTTTAATGTTTGGGATGTTTAGAACGAGTATTGAAAAGATGTTGCAAGGTAAACCTTGTGCTCTTGTGGGAGAATAGTCACTTCATGGTGACTGAGGGAATTATACTAGGTCACCTCATCTCGAAGTGTGGCATGGAGGTTGACTCAACCAAGGTGGATGTAATTTCAAAACTTGATCCACCAACAAATCTAAACCAAGTTTGATCAATTTTAAGGCACGTTGGTTTTTATAGAAGATTCATTAAAGACTTCAGCAAGATTATCCTATCACTGATTGAGCTTCTTAAAGAGGAGGCTAATTTTGTCGTTGATGACCAGGTCCTCCAATCCTTCAATTTGCTGAAGGATTTAATCACTCATGCTTATGTCCTTCGAACACCTAATTGGTCTACCCTTTGAGATCACGACGGATGCCTTAGATTTCACAATTGGTGCTGTTGTTTAGACAAAAACGAGATGGGCTACCATTTAAGATTCTTTATGCTAGCAGGACATTATATGAGACTGATGAATCTCAGATTCATCACTATAAATCTCATTTATTAATCTCAAATCCCTCAAAATCAACAGCATTTTTGCATTTATTCTGCATAATTAGCATTCATGCGTGTTTTCATAAGAATTACATTTTAGCACTAATTTCTGCAAAAAATAAGAAGTCAAAAATCCCAGCCAAAATTGACCTGTAAATAGCCTAACTTCCCTGATTTTTAACTAATTCATGATAACTCCGAATGACCCAAGACCACCTCCACTGTGTACATATCACAAACAAGAATAAACAAAAAAATACAAAAAATAACTAATCAAATAAGTGGACCAAAAACCCAAACCCTAGTTTCAGGATTTTCTGGACTAAAAACCTAATATCTTCCCCATACAGTATCCATTTTAATCCTATTCACTTTTGAACTAATATACATTCAATTACCTTCAAAAAAATACCAAGTTCAAGTGAATCGGAGCTCATATGTGAAAGTTGGGTTTTGGGCCTCTTTTGTACATTTTGTATTTTAGCGGTTTTTGACCTACTATTTTATGTACATAATTAAGCTATTGTAGTTCATTTCTTTTTCGTTTATCTTCTTTGATGAATGTTTTATTAAAATGTGCAAAAATCCAAATCCAAATTGAGCTTGAAATCAAAGAAACAAATTGGATCCAAGTCTTCACTAACCACCTGTACAAAATCGGTCTTTTTCGTATTTTATTTATTTTTTTCATTTTCTAAATTAATAAAAATCCGAAAAATTAGATTATTGTGCCTCTCTTTATTTTATCATATTTTTTCGGATTTTAATCTAGTTTGAAAATGACAAGAAAATCACAAAACCCAAAAATCAAGGTATTCTATGTACATGGGATACCCCAAAAATTTCACTTTGTACAATTGAACGATTTTGGTTTTGATGTCTTCATGAAATTTGTAGATCTCATTGAGACGAGCAATTTTCGTGAAGAAACTTTTTCGATCCGAGGCAGTTTACTATTTATTTTCGATTTTACAAAATTTTTATTTTTTGATTTTTGTGGTGCTCACACGTGGAAGCTCCTAGAGCCGCCACGTGTCAACCGTTTTTAACATTTTTAATTATCGTTTATATATATATATATATATATATATATATATAAAATAAAAGCCCGCACGTGCGAGGCACGTGCCTCCCAGGCACATGCCAAGCACGTGCCGCCCCCTTACTCCCCAGGCCGCCACGCGTCTCCTTTCGAGCCGTCCGATCACAGGCAGATCGGAGGGCTCAGGTCCATCGTCTTCTTCCCAATCGAGCGCTTCCCTTCTCCTCTGATATCTCCGCCGCGAATCTCGCGCTCACCGCACCGTCGCCTTTGTCTTCCCTATTCGCCTCAGCTCTGATTGATTTCCCCCCATTAAATCCAATCGAATCACTGATAGCCCCTGCGAATCCCTCATCTTCCATCTTCGGCCGAGCACCTCTCCCCTGTAAAAAACACTCCGCCGCCCCTTCGTATCGCCATCAGCCGATACTCCTTAAACTCTAGGCGAGCCCAGTGGTGACAGCCCGGCCTCGCCACCCTAGCGGCGAGATCCAAGGGCGCTAACCGCCCCTCGTTGCAATGACGTCTTCCCCGACGATATGCCATTGCTCCGGTATTCGTCACCGTCAAGCCAACTCCGCTACAACAACTCCACCTACGAACACCAACGATCCCCAACGCTTCTCCGCGGTCTTTGTCAATTTCATTGACTCCGCCTTCATCTCTGACGCCAACGCTTCTCCGATAACCATCTTCCCCGACCAACGACTACAACAACTACCATCTACGCCTTCCGACGCTCCTCCACCACCTTGGTTGGGCTACGCATCACCGTCCTCCTCCGGAGCACCCCAGCCACCGTTATCAACGCCTCCGGCTTCAACCTCAACACCACCGCCTCCATCTCCGCATCTGGCCCTCCTCCGTCGCTCCCCATTGATCAGGACCAGGCCAACCCGAGGCCCCTCCTCGTGTGCGCCACACGTGACGGGGGGGAAGGGGGGGGGAACGTCAGCTGCCATCATCAGCCCTCGGGTCATGTGCTTCGCACGTGAATGTGGGGTAAATTACGAAGAGCCCCCCGACAAGCTCCATATTTACAGATCAGTCCACCTCCATAAAGCACGTACCATGCATGTGCCCCTCAGGTTGTTTTGCAGAAGAGACCCCTCAATTAGTGGTAACAACATATAGGTCCCCTACCTTTTTATATTTATTTTATTTATATTTAAATATTGCATTTGTACCCTTGTGTTCCCCGTTAATTTTAACCTCTACATTGCATTATTTAATTATCTAAAAATAACATTTTGTTCTTCAATTAATTCTCTACATTTTCACACATTGTGGACAATTTTGTGATCGATGGTTAATTAATAATTAATTGTTCTGAGAAAATTGTGTATTTTGCCCATCTCATGCTCTGAAATTTTTATTTGATTAACTTTTGCTCCAAAAATTCTTGAAAAATCGCATATTGTAGAATTAATTATGCTTGACATTATTTCAAAAAGAATTGCAATTGCATGCATACTTTGCCCTGTAAAAATCATTTTACATATTTCTGTATTTGATTTTTAATAGGTATTAAAACTTATATTTTCGAGATTTAGGATTTTTCTCAGATCAATCACCTAGTGATAAATCTTAGATAATTTTATTCCTTGAAAATAATTAGGTTTAATATTTATTATAATTAAATATTGAAATTAATTATGTCTGCAATTAAAAATTCATAAAAAATTCATATTGATCTAAAAATTCCAAAAAAATTGCAGTGCATTCATTCTGTTATATTTATCATCTCGGCCAAGTTTTGTATTTTTCGGACATCGTTTGAATGTAATTACATTTTAATCGCTAAAATTGGCTAAAATTGCATATTGCATCCTTTATTGCATTAAAAATTCCAAAAAAATATCGCATCGAAAACCGTGTACGAATTTTGATAGACATAATTCTAGGTTGTTCCTTTGCCTCTTTGTGTTCGACCTTGGGACTTGCCCAAGTAAAATAAACATAAAACCACATTGATTAAATTGATGAATAATTTGTGTGGTTATTTTCTTGACTGATTCTGATTACCGCCTACAACGAACGACAAATCAAATCATTTATTTTTTACACATGAATAAATAAAACATCTCTTCTTAATGCGGCAATTTTGTACTCATCAGAGACCTAGAAGAGCTATACAGTAATAGAGAAAGAGCTACTAGCAGTAGTGTTTGCATTAGAATAGTTTAGATCACTCCTTATGGGATCCAAGGTTATCATTTACACTGACCGCTCTGCCATCAATTACTTACAGAGTGAGAAGGATTCAAAACCTTGTTTGATAATATGGATCCTTCTACTCTAGGAATTTGACCTAGAAATCCATTACAACCATGGAGTCAAAAATGTGATTGCAGATCATCTTTCCAGAATCGTCGAAGTTGAGATTCTTGAGAAGAATTTCATCCCCATCACTGAGACTTTTCTAGATGAGTCCATTTTGTTTATCATCTCTCTCCCCTGTACACGGACATTTCAACTACGTTGTCTTCAAGAAGACTTTGCCAAACTGGCAAAAGATCAAAGTTGACAAATTCTTGGCTGACATTCATTTCTACTAATGGGAGGATCCACATCTATTCCGAGAGGGAGCAGATTGCATTTGGATGAGGTGTATACCTCAAGAGGAGATCATAGGTGTCATAGACCATTATCACAAGCTTGAAGCAGGTGGACACCATTCTAGAATGAGAACGATAACTAAAGTGTTACAGTGTGGCCTTTGTGGCCAAATTTATTCAAGGATGTAGCTAATTATGACAAGAAATGTACTGACTATCAGAGAATGAGTGGAAACATCACTTCCCATGATACAATGCCTCTATACATTCAGATTTTTGATGTCTTCAATGCATGGGGCATTGATTTTATGGGCTCATTCCCTAATAGTCAAGGCTTTGAATACATCTTGCTAGCCGTCAGTTATGTAATTAGATGGGTGGAGGCTATCCCCGCTCGAGTCGCAGGCAATCGTACCATCTGTCTATTTCTGAAGGACAACATCATCTTGTGGTTCGGGATTCTGAAGTTTCTCATATCTGATGGGGGGATCCACTTCATAAACAAAGTGGCCAACAAGTTGACCAAAGAATACGTCATATATCATCGCATTGCAGCATCATACCACCCTCGATCTAATGGCTCTGATGAGTGCTCAAACAGGGAGATCAAGACTATCCTGCAGAAGCTTGTATGATCAGACATAAAGAATTGGTCACAGTTGCTTGACTCGATTCTTTAAGCATATTGCACAACTTATAAGTCTCCTCTCGACATGTATTCCTACCACCTTCTTTATGGCAAGCCATGTCTCCTGCTTGTAGAGTTAAATCACACATCATTATGGTCATTACATATGTACAACTTGGATTTTGATAAAGCATGCAAGAACAAAAAAGTTGATCTGAACCGTTTGCTAGAGTTCCGAGACTACGCGTATGACTAAATCCTAGTGTATAAGGAGAAAGTCAAGAAATGGCATGATAAACACATCCGAAGGAAGACTTTCAAGGACAGAAGGTGTGGTTGTTCGAAGCGAAGTTAAAATCTTCCCAAGCAAACTAAAGAGCAAATGGACTGGTCCATTCATTGTGAAGACTATGCGTGACAATGAAAGCCTTTTGATATCTGAATTGTCACCTGACACATAATCGTTTGTAGTCAACAAACAATTGCTGAAGCTGCATCTAGAGCACGACATATTCTTATCCATTGTCGATTCCGTTCAAGTGGGTTTTCAAGAAGAGCTTACAAACTCAGAAGGTGTTGAACAAGATCTTTGAGGTTTTGATTAAATGTCATAAATGCGTAGTCGTTGCCCAAAATAATCCCGCAAAAAATTTTTTTCTTATCAAGCCAATAATTAAGTACAAAAGAATAATGTAGCGAGAGAATTTATTGATATTTATCTAACATGTATAGCAACAGGATCGAACTCAGGGAGGCTACACTTCCCGAGGTTTATTCAAATAATCGAAAAAAATCAATTAAAAGAAAAAGGGAATCTCGAATGCTTACTACCTTGGTTTTTATGAAATTTTTATCTTTTTTATTTTTATTATTAATTTTTAATTTTCTGATTTTCAATTCTTTAGTGATTTTAATTTTGCATTTTTTTAAATTTTCAAAAATATAATTTTCAAATAATTTTATACACAAAAGAAATGTAATTTTTTTCAAATATGGTAAAAATGCTTAAAATATTCAAATAAAATCTTTTTGTATTTTTGATGAATTTTCACTATTTTGTATTTTTTAGAGATTTTTAATTTTTTTAGGATTTTTAAAATGAATAAAAATAGGAGAAAATGCAAATGGTGAGCACACAGATTTATTTCACAATTTACAAATATGAAATGAAATAAAAATTGTAGTTATTATTTTTATAATATACAAGAGGAAATTATCTAGAAACAAGTACTCAAATACATATTTTTTTTGATTTTTTTACAATTTTATATGATTTTCTATGTTTTTTGGTATTTTGCATTTTTTTGAGTTTTATAAATAAATAATGCGTTTAAATTGGATAGAAAATACAATATACCAAAAGAAAAATAATCTTATTTTTTGGATTTTTTACGCAATATTTGAATTTTTATGATTTTTCAAATCTCAAACAGGGGAAAATGCAATGTTTTTGAATTTTTTAATTAAATCAAATGATGATAAAATGCAATCAGAACTTTGCACTAGAAAGATACACACAAGAACTGAATATCATTTTTTAGGATTTTATTGATCATAAATAAAATATATTTCAACAAAAAAAGCATGCTAATAAAGTATGGAAATGAAGGACTAAAATGTTAATATTAAATGTTGTGGAACTAAAATATAACAATAAATAAAAATTTGAAAGAAAATGCAAATTACCCAAGTAACGCATGTACGTGACAGACTAGAAGCAGGGGTCTCTTTGTAATTAGAAAATAACCTGAGGGGCTGTGTGATGTTTTTCCAAATTTTTTAATCCCTGTTAGGTTTCCTTCATGAGGGGCTTCGTTCTCAAGAGGGAGGGGGCACTGACCCTTTCTTCTCCCCCAAGCTAGGAGTGGCGGACGACAGATCAACGGGTGACAGCGCTAGCGTGGTGGGGGCGAGATGGCAGAGGTGCAATGATGCTCGCGATTGGTGGAGGTGGCATGCAAAGGATGGTGGTGCTCGATGATGGCGGTTCTCTGCGCAAAGGTGCGATGGATCTGGTTGCTATGTAAAGGTTTTGCGTCGAGGGAGGTGCTCCACGCACGGGGGGGGGGGGGGTGAGGTCCACACGGGCGGTGGGGTGGAGGAGTGCGCCGATGGTGCACGTGATCTCGAGGGCAGTGGTCCAGGCGTATGCTTCAATGGAGGCATCGACGCGGGAGGACTCCAACAACTGATCAACAATGAAGGTGGAAGATCCAAGCGGCTGAGCGATTCCCTGCCAGGCGGCGCACGCTCCCATGGGCGGGCTAAGGGGGTGACACACAGGAGGGCTCTGCGGGGATAATGGGTCTTGAGAGCACGGAGGGGAGACGCCTGCGTGGGATGTGGCTGAGGCGCGTGGGTGCAGAGGGGTGGTACCTACACAGTCGTGACCCCTTTTTTATTTTTTTCAACATCAGCTTATTTTTTTAAAATAGTAGCAGCAATATTTATATTTTTTTGTATTTTTTTAAAATTCCTGTGAACCTGCAATAAAATAGGATTAATCTGAGTTGAGCATGATGACTCGATCAAATAAATAAATAAAATAATAATAAACCGAAATGTAAATGGTATCAGATCAAATGAAGTTAGAATTGAATCCGTGTCGCCGGCCACCGTATGCAACCGGAGTTGATAGATTGCGTGAGCTAGAACATGAACGTGGAGAGATCAAGAATATGAGATGAAAAATCAAGATTGATGGCGAATCGAATCGTGATAGTTGAAAGGTTAACGATTAATTACGGTCTAAGATTGAAAATTGACAACAAAATTAAAGATGTGAAAATTAAACTAAGATTAACCTAGATTAAAAACTACAAAAATGGATCTCACAGTGGGAGCGGAAAATACCGTGATGGCCTCGACGAAGGCCGACTCGCTATCACCAGGCTGCTCGGAGGCTAGGCACCTCTCTACAACAAGAATACTCTTGGAGAATAGGCTCCTCTCACCAAAGATTGATCTAATTGAAATGTGGGAGGAGGAGCCATATTAATAGATAAAAGAATGTAGTTTGAATTTCAAAAATTTGAATGAAGATAAGAGATAAGAAAAAAAATTTGAAATGAGATAAAGATAAGAAAAGGAAATTATTGTTAAACTTATTTAAGTAATATTTTTTTATTTATTTTCATCACTATATTAAATTAAATAATAAATGTTAAATTTTTAATTTTTGCGAGGGTTATTTAAGGGATTTAACTATATACATACAGTACAATATATACATAGTTAAATAAGGAAATTAGTTTATTTTTTTGTTTTAATTTTTTTATTTTTATTTTAAATAATTATTAGAAAATATTTACTATTATTTACAAATACAATATGTACAAATAAAAGGTAAAATTGCCCAAACTACCTAGAAAACCGTCTTTCAAACCGTAACAACAAAAATTATGAAACCGCAACCATTTTAAAGACTAATTAATTTAGAATACAGTGGAAGTGAGTTTGATCCAATTTGAGTTCATATGGAGCTGGAATTGGTCTTTCAATTATCACTTTATGGCTTTTTCTGGATGTGGTTACTTTTATATAGTACATGATTTTATTTTACAATTATTTTTATTACTTAGAAAACATTTTTATGTACAACTTTTGTTTTTAAAAATTATTTAGTTTGAGTCAATTTATGTACAAATAAAATAGTGTAAGCTTAGTAGTTACATATCTCCTCCTACTTTATTCCCGGTCGATCAGGTCAAGTTTTGACCTTCTCTCGGGGTTCAGATCGGCCTGTATCTATTACATATATACAACCCCTTGTTTAATTTTCTTTATTTTTCCTTTCTTTCTTTCTTTATTTATTTTAGGTTAAAATAGTAATAAATGTATAATATTTACACACAGATGCAAGTTAGTAAGAATATGGAGTTAGTATTATATACATGTGTTTTACAAAGTATTTTAAGCTAAAATAAATGAATAAAGATGATGAAATGCATATTCATCATCCCCCTATGCTTATCTTTGCTAGTCCTTAGCAAACACTTATTTGAAAGAATAAGTGAATAAAAGAAAAATAAAGGAAAAATAAATAAATTAGGACAATATTGAGTATTAAACTTATCTTCATAAAATTGTAGTATGGAGCTCTGTCAGACCTTTGGATTATTAGTGTAGCGGAACCTTAATGGGAAATGGATTTAAAACCTAATAGCCTCTAAGTTCCACAAGACTCCTATTCAGGTCTCCTCAATAGTCAGGTCAGAACAAGTCTACAAACACAAATTCTTATGACTGTGAATCTTTACTTGTATGGTGTAAGTGAAATATAGCTCCCCATCTCAAAAGTAGCAAAGAAACAACCTCTCTCAATATAAGGTAACTCTATTCCCCTGGTCTAGCAACTCTTTCCTCAAGGAGCGGGGATATTCCCTTCTAAGTTCAAGTACAACCAGTTCAAGAAGAGGAGATGGAGAAAAGAATGGACAATAACTAGTGTAGCTACCTATCCTTGGATGCATGACTAGTGTAGTCAAGTCATCCAACTGCAAGCTTACAACAATTTGACTTTGAAGCTCTTTTTTTTTTCACTTGTATATACACTCTGGCAGGCATTTTACTTTTCAATCAGGCTTGTCCACTTTTGGAGATTCTACATTCTCTCTCTCTATCTCTCTCTCTCTTCTGAAAATATATACAAGGTGCAGCATGTACATAAGGAGTTTTTCCTCTTGAGCTAGTAGACTATCCCTCTTTTGAAGCATTATTGCAACCCCAAAGAATCATGTCTTTAGACCTCAATGCTACCAGATCAAGTTGAGATGCATAACCCTCCCTAGAGGAAGACAAGAGGTTCCACCTAGATGTAATACCCTCGTATGCTACTCCAAGCCAAAAGATTCTGCCTCCTCACTACCTCCTCCATGAAGAGCTACTTATAGAGTGCTTGTCCAAGAAAGACACGGTCTAAAAGAATCATGCATGTGTTGTTAAATATTCTACTTAGACTAATCAAGATGACATGTGAACATAGTCTTATGGACTCAAAGAATTAAGTCGCTAGGACCTGAAGAGTCTTAATTCCATTTCTTATAAGGTTCCTATGAAATTAAGTGCATTAAGTTCCAACTAAGATCCATTCCTCAATTTTATTCCAAGCTTAGTTTAAATGTTAATACTATCCTGAAAACTGCACATGCAAATGCAAGAAATATGTACAATGCAAAAAGAAAGCAATTTTTTTGAAACAATTTTCTAATTTTGAACTTTCTATGGATTTGAAAAAAATGATGCACATGTAAAATGATATTTTTTTAAATGCAAATTTTTATAGTCTTTTTTTTATAGTTTTTAGGGATTTTTTTAAGGAAAAGGGCAATAAAATATATACAAGTATATACAAGGATTATTTTAGGGAAAAGGGTTAGTAAAATATATACAAGTATATACAATGATTTTTTTGTTTTTTGTTTTTTGTTTTGTTTTTTTTGTTTTTTTATTCTTTTTTAGTTTTTTAATTTTAATAAAAGGTGATTAAAGTCTATATACATGCATGGATTTTATGAATTTATATACATATCCCAAAAAAATCATATTTCAAAGTACGAATTATGTCTAAAGTATATATACAATAAATACGACACCCCCTATACTTAGCTCGGACTATGACCTCATAGTGATCAGAGAGCAGCAAAGGAAGACATAACTTGTGCTAAGTATAGAAATGTGAAAAGACTCCTATGCTACAACGACTCAAATAAAAGATGTTAAGAATAGAAGTCAGTGATCCCCCTATACTTAGGATCAAGTAATCCTAAGTATAGAAGACTGTACAAAAGGGAAAAACCGATGAAGAGAATGTACAGACTCAACGGCTTGACTTGACCCCCTATACTTAGGGTAGAATAACCCTAAGTATAGTATATCAACAAGTTGGGGGACAATCGAGAGAAGAGAATAATAAAAGCACAAAAGAGACGATATGAACAACATCACTCCCCCTATACTTAGGGTAGAGTATCCCTAAGTATAAGCAACAATAGGAGTGATGAACAGGACGAATATGAACAACACTCGGCTGGTCCACCCCCCATACTTAGGACAAAGTACGTCCTAAGTTAGGCACACACGAAAATGGGGTGGATGAGCGATACGGTGGACGTACGGAGGTAAACGAATGTGAATATACAAGAGGAGTGGATGTACAAAGGTCAAGAAGGTCGAAAGCGGACCTTCTTGCGAGATCGCTGAGTAATGGATCTGACAAGGTGTAGGTCAATATTGGGCTCAATATTAGACATAAACTGATCAGGATCAACCAAGAATGTATCCTCAGCGATCTTAGAGTGTTCAGGCATGAACTGGTCAGTGGAAGTAGTGTTGTCATGTCCCACCTAGGAAGTCTCGCAAATATCAAAGTAGAAAGGCTCAAACTCACTATCAGAAAAAGTAAGATCAATTCCATCCTTGCAAGCCTCTACTGGATCATCATATTCATCAAAAGGCCTGAATTCCTTTATAAGAGCAATCAAATCAAATTTGGCCTTATGAATCTCATATAAATCAAGGTGTGTAGGAACGAACTCATCAGTGAAAGTAGTCAAATCTTGTCCGTCCTGTCTAGTCTTAGATATGCAATCCGCTCTAGGGTGTCTATTGTGTAAATCCCACGGATGTCATCAATGCATTGTCATGTACTAGAAGGTGGAACTCCAAGGTCTATGCTTTCCAATTCTTCCTCCTTTAAGAGGAATTCTTGGGTCTCAATATCATCCAACATACAACAAGAATATATGATATTATCATCAAGGTCAAAGTCCTTTGGGTTGGCTAACACGGGCACGCTCTCATGGGATGCAGATCTCGAGTCAGTAATGGATGTAGTTATCAATACATCGCTCCCCACATCAAAACGGAAGCGAATCTCTCCTGATCCATAATCAATAACGACTCCCGTAGAGGCGAGGAAAGGTCGTCCCAGGATGATGGGAGGGTGCTCCACAGGGGTGGAGGTCTGCATGGGCAATACGACAAAATCTGAAGTGAAGTTCATGCCCTGAATGATAATGACAGCATTTTCTAGAATACCCTTCGACCTCTTGATAGATCCATCAACAAATTGAACTATCATCCTGATTTTCTTGAGAGGCCCAAGATGAAAGACTGTAACATAGAGAAGGGTATTATATTGATTGAAGCACCATAGTCAAGGAGACTGTTATCATAGGAATAGTCAGAGATGGAGCAACTTACAATAGGTGTGGCAATGTTCCCTTTCTTAGAATGTGGACGATGAGAGATGGCGTGGGCAGTGGCCATGGTCAAGATGTGATGCCCAGATCTGCTCCTCTGCTTTCTCTTCTTATGTTGAGGAGCAGATAAATGGGTCATGGCCTAGTGAAGTGGGGCTTTAATGATCTCGTGAATGGTGGCCATCACTTCAAGTTCAGACAACATTTGTTTTTGAATTTTTGGACCTCCTCCATACAAGGGAGGAGATCAGAATCAGCATATACACAAGGATTGCCAAGAGCAGTCTATACAGTGGCATCCTCAGGGTCAAAGTTGGTACATGTGGTGAATGACTGTGTGGGAAAATGGTTTGGCATGGGTGCCCTCTCCTCACAAAATGACTCAATAATTTATCTCCCAAAATCTTTTTGGATTTTTAAAATTTTCTCATTTTTTGTATTTTGGACAATTGCAGGATCTCATGATTATCCTCAAGTGAATCCATATTCTTGAACAATGGAGCCGCATTCTGGCTCTTATTTATGTTAAATAGATTGCTAATCATCAATTTCATATGCTCCATCATCTGGTTTAGGGTCTCAAGTGTGGACATCATGAAAGGTGACTCCAAAATCTCAAGATCATGTCAGTAGAATGATGGTGGGTGAAAATCAAAGTCCGATTCTTGAAATAATGGGTTAGGCACAAATATATAAATCAGGAGGAAAGTCCTCCTAGAAAAAGGGAAGTGGACTAGATGGAGGGTGCGAGGGATCTGCAAAGGTCAGATTAAAATCACTCCTGTCGGCCATCTCCGAAGACAAGGATCAGGAGAACACGATAATCAACTCAAGCTATGCAAAGAAAAAAGGTGCAAATGCGCGGAAGGATCAAGTATGCACACAAGTAATCACAAACAATAAACACAAAGCAAAACACACCCCTAAATTCACCAACTCAACTCGGTGAAGATCATGAAAGCTCGGTCTCTTAATCTTGTCTGTTTTAGAGTTAGGTGAGAATCACAAAAATTATACAAACACTTAGGCTGGCTTATGGGATTTGGGCACCAACCTTAGTGTGTACGCGATCAATTAAAAACGAATATAATGAGGGGATTACTTGCCCCAAGAAAAATATTTTTCCTTACGTTTATTTTAAGGACGAGTAATTTTAGCAGTTCTAATAAAACAAAGTCTATGCAATTTTTTTGTCTCATTCAAATCTTCTTCAACTCCTCTCACGCTCTCTTGCAGCTTCGAGATGAATCAAGCCGCCTCCACTTCGCTTGGATGCTTCGACTCTCCTAGGATCACCTCCTTCACTCCGTGGGCCCTCATAAGAAAAAGGAAAGAAAGAATGTATAAGAAACACAATTATAAAATATGAGCAAGAAAAATGATAAATACAGTGAATATGAACAATGGAATGAATGTGGAAAAAATTATAAAAAAATATTTACAACCAAGAATAATTAGGTCAAAACAGAAACCTAACCTAACTACCCTTACCATGCCTCCCCGACAACGGCGCCATTTTATTGAACGAGATCTTTGAGGTTTCGATTAAATGTAATAAATGCGCAATCGTTGCCTCAAATAATCCCGCAATAAAAAAATATTTTTTTTCTTCTCAAGCTAATAATTAATTACTAAAGAATAATGTAGTGAGAGAAATATTTGCTATTTAATTAACCTGTATAGCAACATGATCGAACTCAAAGAGGCCACGATTCCCAAGGGTTATTCAAATAATAGAAAAAATCAATTAAAAGAAAAAGGGAACCTGGAATGCTAACTACCTTGGTTTTTATGAAAAAATTTTCTTTTTAATATTTTAATTTTTTTATTTCTATTTTTTTCATATTTTTAGTGATTTTATTTTCCATTTTTTTATTTTCAAGAATATAATTTTCAAAATAATTTTATAAACAAAAGAAATGCATTTTTTATTTTTCAAATATGATAAAAATGCTCAAAATATTCAAATAAAATCTTTTTATATTTTTAATGAATTTTCACTTGTTTTTGTAAATTTCTAAAGATTTTTAGATTTTAGGATATTTAAAATGAATAAAAGCAGGAGAAAATGTAAATAGTGAGCACACATGATTATTTCGTAATTTAAAAATATGAAACGAAAAAAAATATTGCAGCAATTATTTTTCTTAAAAAAGTAGAGAAAATTATCTACAAACACGAACTCAAATCACATTTTTGATTTTACTACATTTATATTTGAATTTTTAATATTTTTAGTATTTTTCATTTTTCTGAGTTTTATAAATAAATAATGCGTGAAAATTGGATAGAAAATACAATAAACCAAAAGAAAACAAATCTAGTTTTTTTGGATTTTTTTACACAATATTTGATTTTTTTGATTTTTCAAATCAAACATGGAAAAATGCAATGTTTTTGATTTTTTTAATAATATCGAATGATGATAAAATGCAATAAAAACTTTATACTAGAAAGAGACACACCAGAAGAACTGAATGTGATTTTTGGGGATTTTATTGATCAGAAATAAAATTTATTTCAAAAATAAAAAGCATGCAAATAAAGTCTGGAAATGAAGGACTGAAATGCAAATATTTATATTGTGGAATTAAAATATAAAAATAAATAAATACGGGAAAGAAATTGTAAATTACCCAAGTAACACGTGCACTGCACGTGACAAAAGCGAAGGTCTCTTTGCAATTAGTAAATAACCTGGGGGCTGTGTGATGTTTTTCTAATTTTTTTATTAGGGTTCCTTCGTGAGGGGGCTTCGTTCTCAAGAGGGAGAGGACATCGCCCCTTTCTTCTCCCCCAAGCCAGGAGTGGCGAATGACAGATCGACGGGTGACGACGCTCGTGCGGCGTGGGCGAGATGGCAGAGGTGTAGTGGCGCTCACGATCGACTGAGGTGGAGTGCAAAGGATGGTAGTGCTCGGTGATGGCGGTTCTCCACACAAAGGCGCGGTGGATCTAGTTGCTATGCGCATGTGGTGCGTCAAGGGAGGTGCTCCAAGCATAGGGTTGAGGTCCGTGTGGGCGGCGGGGCAGAGGAGCATGTAGACGATGCGTGTGATCTCGTGGGCGGTGGTCCAGGCATCTACTTTAGCGGAGGCGTCGACGAGGGAGGACTCCAGCAACAGATTGGTGATGAAGGTAAAGGACCCAAGAGGCTGAGTGGTTCCTTGTCGGGCGACGCACATGCGCGCAGGCAGGCTTAGGGGCCGAGACATAGGAGGGCTCTACGGGGACGACGGGTCTTGAGAGCGCGGAAGGGCGGTGCCTACGTAGGACGCTGCTGAGGTGCAGGTGTGCAGAGGGGTTGCGCTTGCACCACCGTGACTCCTTTTTTTATTTTTTCAACAAAAGCTTATTATTATTATTTAAAACAATAGTTGCAATATTTTTATTTTTTTTGTATTTTTTTTCAAATTCTTATGAACCTGCGATAAAATAGGATAGATCCGCCTCAAGCACGATGACTCAATCATATAAAGAAAAATAAAAAAATAATAATAAAAGGAAATGTGAATGGCGTCGGATCCGACGAAGTTAGAGATCGAATATGTGTCTACAACCACCATACACAACCGGAGTTGATAGATTGCGTGAGGTAGAACGCGAACATGGAGAGATCAAGAATATGAGATGAAAAATCGAGATCGATGGTAGATCGAGTTATGATGGTTGAAAGATTAACGATTAACTACGATCTAAGATTGAAAATTGACAACGACATTAAGGATGCAAAATTAAACTAGATTAAAAACAAGAAAAAATGGATCTCATCGTGGGAGCAGAAAATGCCTTGATGGCCTCGATGAAGGCCGACTCGCTGTCACCAGACAGCTCAGAGGCTAGGCACTTCTCTACAATAAGAAGACTCTTGAAGAATAGGCTCGTCTCACCAAAGACTGATCCAATTGAAATGAGGGAGGAGGATCCATATTAATAGATAAAAGAATGGAGTTCGAATTCCAAAAATTTGAATGAAGATAAGAGATAAGAAAAAAAATTGAAATGAGATACAAATAAGAAAGGAAATTAGTGTTAAAATTATTTACATACTAATTTTTTTAATTTTAATCACTTTTTTAAAATAAATGAAATAGATGTTAATTTTTTTACTTTTTGGTAAGGGTTATTTAAGGAATTTAACTATATACATATACTATATACATATGGTACATTATATACATAGTTAAATAAGGAAATTAGTTTATGTTTTTTTTTAATTTTTGTTTTATTTTTTATTTTATTTTAATTATATTTGGAATAACTATTAGAAAATATTTACAATTATTTGCAAATACTATATGTACAAATAAATGGTAAAATTGCACAAACCACCCCAGAAAACCATCTTTCAAGAAACTACAGCCATTTTAAAGATAATTTAATTTCGAATATAATGGAAGTTAGTTTGATGCAATTTGAGTTTGTATGGAGTCAGAATTGGTCTTTCAATTGTTACATTATGGCTTTTTTCGGATGTGGTTGCTTTTATTCTATACATGATTTTATTTTTCAATTATTTTTATTACTTAGAAAACATTTTTCTGTACAACTTTTATTTAGAAAATTTTTCAGTTTGAGGTCAATTTATGTAAAAATAAAATAGTGTAAGTTTTATACAAATATACACAAAATAAATGAGAAGTATTTAGAAAACATTTTTTGGATTTTCTGATTAAGGACCCTATCTCCCCCTAATTTATTCCTGGTTGATCAGGTGAAGTCTTGACCTTCTCTCAGGGTTCAGATCAGTTTGTATCTATTACATATATACAGTCCTTTTTTCTTATTTTCTTTATTTTTCCTTCCTTTCTTTCTTCATTTATTTTAGGTTAAAATAGTAATAAATGTACAATATTTACACACAAATGCAAGTTAGTAAAAATATGGAGTTAGTATTATATACATGTATTCTATAAGGGAATTTAAGCTAAAATAAATGAATAAAATGATGAAATGTAGACTCATCAGAAGGATCAGATACTTTAGTTGAAAAGCAAACAAAATAATTTTCTTTTTCTTATTTTTGATATTTATGTTCTTCTTTTCCTTTTATCATTTCTCATTCTTCCGAAAAGGTTTCGTCCCTTTCATCAATGCTATACTTAGGACGTACCTTGTCCTAAGTATAGGTGGAGGGGTACCCTGAGTGTTCGTTCTTTGGTACTTCACTTGTCTCCTCAAATCTTGATATTCTGTCCATACTTAACGATATTTTACCCTAAGTATCGAGGGGGATAGGTTGAGCTGATAATTTTGTACATTCTCACCCTTGACCCTCCTTGCCTATTGTATAGTCTACTATACTTAGGATTATTTCATCCTAAATATAGGAAGTACAATCAACTTCTCTTTCTTTGATTCTTTAGTCGTTGTAGTATTGGCTTTTCAATACTTAGTACGAGTTATGTCTTCCTTTTTTATCTCTGATCCACGAGGACATAGCTCAAGCTAAGTATAGGGGGGTCATATATACATTATCTATACTTTAGCCTTAACTCATACTTTCATATTTTCAATAATATGATTAACCAATATAAAACACATTAATTCTTTGTAAATAGAAGCAATAAATCAGGTTAAAAATGTTGAGCAAAATGATTGAAAAATGGTTGAAAAATCTTTTGAATATTGTTTGGAATTTTTTGCAAAATATTTTCAAAATTTTATAAAATTCTTTTGTTTGTAAAAAATTCTTTTATTTGTGTAAATAAAATTTTCAAAATCTATTTGCAAATGATTCGAAAATGATTGTAAAAATATCTTGAAAAATCTATATATACTATTTGGAAAATATTTAAAAAATGATTTTCAACTTTTGTAAATGTTTGCAAAAATATTTGTCAAATTATTTGCAAAAATAAGTTTTCAAAATGTTTGGAAAAATGATTTTAAATGTTTTGAAAATCGTGTATCTCAAATAAAAAGTGTTATAAGGTGTATAAATTTGTATATGAATCTTGTAAATAAATACTAATATTCCTCTTGGGCAAAGTTCCCTTACCCTTGTAAATATAGATGAACTTCCATGTAAATAGTTGTAGATAGTCTTTTCACTAACCTTTATCCAAAAACCCCTAAAAATTTGAAAAATTCAAAACCCAGAATTGCAAAATCATTTAAACAATCTGCATAAAATTTTGCAATACGTTTTCCAAAAACCCGTAAAAAGTTCTAAAAAGTTGAAAATAGAAAATGGCTTCACACAAATATTTTGCTTGCATTGTACATGACATTTGCATTTTTCAAGATGATCCAGAGAATCGAACAAGTCTAAACTAAAGTTGAAAGATTGGATCTTGTTATAGAAATTAGTACACCTAATTTCAAAGGAATCCATTAAGGAATGAAATTGGGATATTTCAGGTTGGCTTGACTTAATTGTTTAGGTTCCATGAGACTATGTTCATGAGTCGATTCATTATGTCTAACTAGAACCCTTCATATCATCTGTAAGACTCTTGAGACAGTGGTTTGACTAGAAACCTCGCACTTAACACTTAGCTTAACTCAGATGGATTGTTGAAAGATCTTGGAGTCTAAGTCGGGACTATGCTAGGCCGCTTCGTCAAGGGTGGCTCAAGAACCTTTCTTGGAGATTGTCGAAATCGGTACTCTAACTGACTTCTTTTGGTAGCCATGATATATAAAGACTAGAGGCTGGATTGAGATGATGCTTCAGATGAGTAATGGTCTGTTGGCACAACTTTTTCAAAGACCCCAAAACATGGGCATACCAAAAGATGCTATATCCACTGGGGCAGAAACAAGAATGCAGAGCAATGCAAAGTCAAAGAAAAATCCCAAGAAGAAGCCTACACCAAGAATTCCACAAAAATATGAGCTTCATAAAAATCTTGCATCTTGGTGAAGACTTAGTTACACCGACCGTGCTTCACAAGGGAATAAAGACTACACCTATCTATTCCCATTCTTATAACTTCTCCCCCTTTTCGATTGTAAAGGTCAGCGACACCTGACCTTAAAAGAGAATACCTGTTTCCACGAGGATGTGCTACTAGGAAAGCAGACTCTTTTATAGTTCAGTGACTTGTCTGTGAAGAGCTGAAAATTTCACACACTCGAATATGTCATTTCTTATAAGACTGAGATGATGGCTCTGATCTTACTGTGAATATAACTAAATAATAGAATTATGAAACCTAAGGGATGTTGTATTACATTTCCTTACCTTATTGTGGTTCCGAAAAAACTAATAATCTAATGGTCTTAATTGAACTCCAAACTTTGATTTTAATAATACAATTTTAAGAGTCTGAAATTGATCCAATTTCCTTCTTTTTCTTTTCTTTGTTTTCTTTTCTGCACTTATATGCATAAGTGTTTGCAATGAACTAGCAAAGGCAAGTATAGGGGGGTGATGAATCTCCATTTCATCACCTATATTCTTTTATTTTGGACTTCAAACCCTAGTTAAATGCATATAATTAGCATTAAATTTACATAATATCACCCATTATTTATGCGGTAAATATAGCGTAAATAGTGTATTTAAAGCCAAAATAAAAGAATAAAGAAAATAAAAGAAAAACAATGAAATACCATAGGTATTGAATGACCCTAAGCCCTGAGACCTCGACATCATGATGATTGGGTTGACACGAAATAAAGTAGGGAGAGATAAGGGCTAATAAATATAAAGAAACCCTAATATTTATTCCCCAATAAATGTTTTTGGGACCCATTTTATTGTTTATTATTTGTGCATGAAATCAATAAACTTTGAACATGAAAACTATACATAAAATAGAAAGAAAAATATAAAATTTATTTTATCAAAAAATAATGCATAGTGTGCCCTATACACTGAGAATAAAAAGCCACAAGGAAAACTTCTCAAACATGTATCTTCTCGATATGAACTCAAAATTCACCAAACTCACCTTTATTGTTCATAAAATTAAATTATCTATTTAATGAAGGTGGTTTCGTTCAATTGGAGTTAAGATACAAAAGTTAGGTTTTGGGCCCTCATTATGTAATTTACTTGTATAAAATAACCAATTCATATATTCTTTATATTTTTCACTCTATTTAATTTCATAATTTTGTAAACAATATTTATAATAGATATAAATAATTAAAATAAAATAAAACAATCAAAATACATTAAAATAAATAATATATTATAATACATAGATGAATATACTTGTATATACCTATATAAATAAATATGCATATTTATACAAGTGTACATACAACTTTAGAAAATATAATAAAAATATATTTATGTGTATTCAAATAAGTTATAAATATATAAACTATTTATATAATATAATAAAATCTAAAATACAAAATAAAAAATACCCATTATATAGCGAATTGTACCTATATTATTAAATGTAAAAAAATAACATACAATTAATTAACTCGAAAAGAAATAAAAAATAACATAAAATATTACATAAAATTAAAAATATTTTTTTTATGTTTTAACCAAAAATTAAATAAGTCATTTATTATTTTATCATTATTTATTTATCTTTTCTTTTCTGTTTTGTCCTTTAGCACTCTACATGACCCAATGAGAACCCGACCTTGGTTGACTCGCCAGTCATCTGGTCCCCTTGAGCCCTAGTCTTGTAAGAACCCGTTAACCTCCCATGTTCCTTGATTTTTCCTCATTGCATATTTTGTCTTTTCAGCCCGATTCCTTCTTCATTTTTGTTCCTCGATTACTGGTCCTTCACACTGACATGATTCCTCAATCGATGGATAGAAGCATCGAGTTGTGGCCTCGGTCAGTTTTCATTATGTACAAATAATCCCCAATAAGGTCTGTTTGAATTTAATCCCATTTGGCCCTGGAAATCCCCAAATTTCGTAGCTTACAAGGTTGCTAGTGACAATAGCAATTGTACCCGAGCTTTTGGCGTGGAGGAAGAGGTGCTGGATTAGGTGATCCGAGCTCGCTCTGCTTCTCGTCAGAGCTCCTCCTTGGCTCCCTCGTCTCTGAGGTAGAACCTTAGTTTCTTGTTTCTTTTCTTTCTTTGGGTTAAGGTTAGCGTAGTTTAGCATTTTATTTTGGTATTTTTTGCTTTTTATTTCTTTACATCTTTCGATCGTAGTTCGTCGGAGCTCCTGCTCCAGTCGTCGTTTCACCGTGTTTCACCCGTGCTCCGCCCCATCTACCACCACCACTCATTCCTCTGTACTTTTTCTATGTCCCCGGTACCTCCATACCCCTCGATCCCCTTCATATCAAAGAATCAACTCTCCACCTCCGCCGCTCGTGGGAGAGCACCGCCCCACTCCTCGCTCATCTTCTTACCCATTTGACCCCATGGACCTTTCTTTTTGTATGCTTGAGCTAACCTTGCAGGTCCAGAAGGTCAAAAGCCTCAGCTAAGGTGATTTTGACTCCAGTCAATGCTTTCCATGCTCCATTTCTTCTTCGACCTCCAGAGTTCCATTGTTGAGCTCCAGACCTTGCTTGAGTATCTAAGCAACTGCATGATGCCTCCAGGAATCTTTTGCCTGTTTTGTAGTATAAAGACCTTTAGAGGACGGAGAACTCGCATGAGGAAGCTCACTCAGGTGAAGCTTCTTCCCTTTTCTCCCTGATGTCTCCCCCCACCGTTGGATCACGAGCTTTGTCCAGGTGGTACAACCCCCATAAGATGTTGGCCAACATCAACGATAGGATCCATCGTTGGATCTGATCTCAACCGTACATCGCCGAAGCATCATCAGGTAACCAATAACCGTCGTGTGGATAAGTGAAATGCCCCCGACCATCCGATCGCATGCTAAGGGGTATTTTGCATCGACCCCGTTAGCATTTTGTATTTTCATTTCAATCCATGAACTTTTATTTGTAGTGTAAAATTTTTTATTATTTGTAGAACAACCCATGTACTTATTTTAAATTCTAATAGGTCTTGTCCATGTTACCTCACTTTCTTAGACAAATGAGGTACTTGAACATTTAGCATAGGACTCCTCGCGGGTTTTTGTTATTGTTTAGTCCTTAAAATTTGTATTCCAGTGTTAAACATTTTGGTAATATTGCAAGTGACCCCTGTATGTTTTGGAAATTACATTTATATCCCTACCAGCACGTTAATATTAAACATCTCTGGGATTTTTGCACATATGCCCTTGTACTTCTATTTTATGTTCTAGAATGCATTTTAATTTTATTTAAATTATGAATAGGTCCCTACTAGTATATTTATTTTTAATTCTTGTATTTCTTTTATTAAAGTAGCATTTTGTATACAAAATTTGTAGGAAAATTATTTTAAGTGCCTGAACATTTACTAAATCACATATGTTTTTTCTCAAGTCAATTAAAATAAATTTATTATTTTAAAAAGCGTAAAAAATTGCATTTATTCCTTATTTTCCTTTAAAATTACATAAAAATTAGAAAAATGTCTTAAAAAATTCTAAACAAGTTAAAGTATCTTCATTGTTATATTTTATAACTACAAACCAAAAATCATTAAAAAATTAAAAAGGAAAACATGAAAATTGAGGAACCTTAAAGACCTTATAAAAATTTTTGAAAATTATTTAAAAATCCAAAAAATATCATTTTCTATTTTTGTATCTCATTTATATTATATATTATACATTAAAAATAGTTTTGGAAAACTATGGCATTTATCTATTTTTAAATTCCAAAATAATTCGACTTATTATCTTTATTCATTTTTTTACATTTTTTATTCAATTAAAATACAATAAATTAGTATAAATTCAAAGAAAATTAAAAAATAGAGAAAAATATAGAAAAGATAAAAATATTTTATTTTTCCTATTTTAAGTATTTATAGTATATCTATAAATAGAATAGAGTACTTTCTATATTTATCTAGATTTACTTCTACTATTATTATTACTACTATCACTAAAAATACCAAAAATATTCTACAAACCTTGAAAAATAAAAAGGCATGTACTTATTTATTTATTTCTGATTATTCTATATTTTTTCTATATTTATATTCTATATATATATCTTACTATATATAGTATCGATATATTGTTAGGGATAAATGGGACTACCCCTAGGAGGTAGTCAACATGGCTGCCCCGCCCCATTTTCAGGGTTTTGTTTTCAAAAATATCACCATGTATATTCATCTATATATCCCTCCTATATGTCATTCGAATTTTGTCAGAAATAGAGACTCTTATGCCCTCCATCTAGAACAAGTCGATTACAACAATGTTTATACCTTTAAAACTGCTTATTCTACATGGAGGACATATGAGTTTCTGTTTCTGATGAAACTTGAATGACACATGGGAGAGATATATAAATGATAATATATAGTGATATTTTGCAATAAAAAATAAAAAAATGTGAAAAAATGGGGTGGGGAAGCCCCATTTTTTCCATATTGTTATATATATCTATAACTTACATATTTAAAAGAAATTAAAATCAAAAAATATAAAAAGAAAATAAAATATAAAATTAAAAAGGAAAAAATGTAAATAAAAAAATTAAAAAACAAAAAATATTAAAACCCATAAAAAAACCAAAATTCCATATAAAAACACAAAAATATTTATTGCCTTTTTTGTCAATTTTTGTGATATATCCCCATTGCTCCTTAGTGGTTTAACCCCTATAATTGCATACTGTACATATCATTCTATAAGGTATAATAAATTTTAGCTCACCTGTATTCACTGCTTGAGCCTAGTTGCGGGTTAATTTTTTATTGACACGCTTTAGTTGAGTGTTGAGTGTTGTGAGAGCGGCCGATACAATGATTGCCTGATCTGACTATTGGACATCACTGGCTTTCCAAGACTAGACGTTAGACACTTCGATTTCAATGTTCATTCAATTAGGTGTAGAAAAAGAAAATAAATAAAAGAAAAAAGCAATAAAATGGATTGATTTAAACTTTTAAAACTATTTCATAAAATCAAAGTTTGGAGCTCCATCAGACCTTTGGATTTCAAATTTGATCGAAATCTTATTGGGAAGCAGACTTGAAACACAACAACCTTTAAGAACCACAAAACTTTACCCAAGTCTCCTCAAAAGCCAGGTCAGAACAAGTCAATATCATACGCAACCCATTATGACTATGAGTCTACCTTGTACAGTGTAAGTGAGATGTATCTCCTCTTGGTTGAAGCGGTAAAAGATAGTCTTCTCCAACATGGTGACCCTAATTCCCCAATCTAGTAACTCTGTCCTCAAGAAGCAATGTATTCTCTTCTATGTTCAAGTGCAATCGACTCAAGAACACGAGGTAAAAAAGATAATGGATGGTGTCTAGTGTACATACTTATACTAGGATGCTTTACCATTACAGCCAAGTCATCCGATTGCAGGCTCACATGTATCTTTGACTTTGAAGCTCAAGCTTGCTTATTCTATACATATATACATTCTTCGACAGGAATTGATTTTTCCTTAATTTTTGCCTAACTATTTTTTAGAGTTTGCACTTTTTTTTTCAAAATACTATTTACAACAACATTTAGATTTGGTCTTTTTCCTCTTGAGCTGGTAGACTATCCCTCTTTTGAAGCATTATTGTAACTCACAACATCTTGTCATTAGACCTCCTAACTACTAGACCTGAAGCACCTCAATTCCAGTACCTTTAAGGTTCCTATGACTAAGTAGATTTAGGTCCAACTAAGCTCCAATCTTCAGATTTTATTTAGACCAGTTCAATTGGTATTATCAATCTGAAAATTTCAAAATGAAAATGCAATAAAGCAATTTTCTGATTTTTAACTTTTTATGGATTTTGAAAAAAGTTTTGCAAATTTTTATGTATTTTTTCAAGATATTTTTACAAAGTTGTATGGTTTTTGATTTTGTAAAGTTTTAGGGATTTACAAAAGAGTTAGTGAAATAATTATGTGCGGATATTTACTTGGGAGTGCATATTCATTTACAAGAAATAAGAAGTATTTTACACAGGAAATTTACAAGTTGAATGTTATTTGTTTTTACATGTTTGTATATGCGCGGTTTGTGAGCAATTTTTATTTGCTATGATTAAATATATGGTTCCCAAAATAGTTTGAAAATAACATTTACAAACATTTTGAAAGCTTATTTTGCAAAAAGTTTTTACAAACATTTTTACAAATATTTACAAACTTTGAAAATCATTTAGCAAAGATTTTTCAAATAGCATGTATAGATTTTTCAAAATATTTTTACAAGCATTTTTCAAATCATTTATACACTAAATTTTTCAAGGTATTTTATTTAGGCAAACGAATTTTTTATAAACGTAATCCTTTTACAAAGGTTTGAAAACATTTTACAATTTTTTTTCGAAATAGTTTTAAAAGATTTTTCAAATAATTTCTAACCATTTTTCAAATCATTTTGCAAAACATTTTAAACCTAATTTGTTAATCAATATATAAAAAGAATTTTGAAGATGTACTTGTTTATTCTTTACAATTAGTCAATAGTATAATCATATTGTATTTTAGCAATATTATTCAAAAATGTGAAAGTACGAGTTCTGTCTAAAGTATATACAAGGTATATACACCCCCTATACCAAGCTTGAACTTTGTCCTCATAGATAAGAAGAAAAGATGAAGACATAACTCATATTGATTATAGAAAAGTCTATATTATAGTGATTGAATATTAGAGAATGTGAAGTCGAATGTACCCTGATGACCGTGGTTGAGCTAATTCAGGTTAAGTTAAATAATGTGTCGTTGGTCCTAAATCAACCAAGCTCAAATCACGAACATTTATTACACCATGAAATAAATAAAGCAAGTAAAACAAGTGGTCTAAGCTACTTTTAATAACCTGGTATAGGGACTAGGGTCGAACACAAGGAGGCAACTGTTATTAGCGAGGGTCAATCAATTCGATAAAAATTCAGAGAAAAGAAATGAGGAAATACATTGCTAACTACTCTTGGCTTTTTGTGATTTTTATCTTTTTAATTTTTTATGGATTTAAGTTTTATAATTTTTATGTTTTCTGATTTTGATTTTTTTAATGATTTTTAATTTTGCAAATTTTTATATTTTTTATTTTAGAAACAAAGATAAGTAAAGGAAATGTAAACAAGGCACACAATCAATCTTTTTGGTTTTTTAAAATATTGTACAAATAGCTAGAAAAATCAAATAAAATTTTTTTGAGATTTTGATAATTTAATACTATTTTTGTAAATTTTCGAAGGTTTTTAGATTTTTTTTAAGATTGTTAAAATGATTAAAAATAGGAAATAAAGCATACAATTCACAACCATGAGTATTCTTAATTTTGAAATATCAAATAAACTCAAAATCCTGGAAGATATTTTTTTAATCGAAAAGCATATTTAGATATCTACAAATATAAACAAAGAACACAGTTTTTGGGTTCTTAAATGATTTTATATATTTTTATTGTATTTTGAAAGTTTTGCAAATTTTTAAAAGTTTTATAGATGAAATTGGAGAGAAAATCAAACAAATCAAAATAAACTTAATCTATTTTTTAAGAAATTCTAAGGCATTTTTTGAAATTTTATGGATTTTCTAAGGCAAACAGGGAATTTTTGATGTTTTTTTTTAAATTTTTAATAATAGCAAATAAAAGAAAAAAATGAACAAAAATTACCACAAAGAAAGGACACTTGTAGGATCTTATCCTAACTTTAAAGGGATTTTGGATCAATTTTGATATTTATTAACCTAATAAAAGAGCACAAAAATAAAATGGGAAACAAAGGGCCTAAGTGCAATTAGTTTGAGTTATAGTGCCAAAGAATAACTTTAGTAATAAAAACATAGGTTAAAAGATGCAAAAAATCCAGCACAATGCGTGCGTCGCACATGAAACATACTCATAGGGGTATATCTACAATTAACAAAAAGTTGCTCTATTTCCTTAACACATGAAAGCACAAGTGAAAACAAGCAAATAATCCAAAAAGCACGTGTATAGGCACACGAATGCAGTTCAACAGAACTAAAATGCAAATATAAAAACTCCGGGGTCCTTACTGCAAATGTTTACAACTACGTTTACCATTATTAGACTAAAAAGAAATAACAGATACGTCAGGAGGAAAAGTCATGGTCTAACATACAACTCTGATGGAGCTCTGGAAAAGATCTGATGGTCCGGACAAAAGGTGGTGGCGTGCGGCTCAGATCTGACGGTCCGGTACGAATCTAATGGTTCTAATGACTATCGCTGACGTGCGGCTTGGATCAACCCAAGATTCAATCTGAGCGTCAAGATTTGGGCGCTGATATACGACTCAGATCAAATCTAGGGTGCTACCCTCCATCCAACAGTGATGAGATGCCTGGACAAACTGTAAAAAAGGCTCCATCAACTGGACCTTGATCGAGGGTATCTAGAGCTGCAAGGCTCGGATCGGCTGCCTGAGATGCCCAACACATCGCTGAAGTGTGTCTGCGTTGGGTGGATGATGAATTTGCGATTAGCCATCTTTATTCATTTATTTTAGCTTCAAATCCCTTATAAAACACATGTATATAACACTAACTCCATATTCTTACTAACTTGCATCTGTGTGTAAATATTGTACATTTGTATAATATTTTAACCTAAAAAATAAATAAATAAAGAAAGGAAAAATATAGAAAAGAAAATAAAAAAAGGAAGACTGTATATATGTAATAGATACAGGCTGACCCGAACCCCGAGAGAAGGTCAAGACTCGACCTGATCGACCAAGAATAAAGTAGGGGGAGATAGGGTCCTTAATCAGAAAATCCAAAAAAATGTGTGTTGTGTATATTTGTATACTAACACTATTTTATTTGTACCTGAATTGACCTCAAATCAAATAAGTTTCAAAACCAAAGGTGTAAATAAAATGTGAGTTCAAAATAATAAAAATAACTGCACAAATAAATCATGAACAGAATAAAAGCAACCACACCTGGAAAAAGCCACTAAGCGATAATTCAAAGACCAATTTCGGCTCCATATGAATTCAAATTGAACCAAACTCACTTCCATTGTATTCTAAATTAAATTATCTTTAAAATGGCTAAGATTTCATAATTTTTGGAGTAACGAGTGAAAAGTTGGTTTTCTAGGGTGGTTTGTGCAATTTTCCCATGTATCTTGTGCATATTGTATTTTGTAAATATTTGTAAATATTTTTACTAAATATTTAAAAAAAATAAAAATTTTAAAACAAAAAAAATTTATTAATTTGCTTATTTACCCATGTAGATAATGTCATATATGTATATAGCATATGCATATATTCATTTTTCTTAACTAACTACAACAAAAAAATAAAAAAATTAGCATTTAATTTTCAAATAAATAAAGTGATGAAAATACAAAAAATTAATTAAATTATTGTATATATTTATCTTTCTACTTTATCTCATTTCAAACTATCCCTTATCTCTTATCCTCATCCAAAAATTCAAAAAAAATTCAAACTCCAATATCTTTTCTATTTATATGGCTCCTTCTCCCTCATTCCAACTTGATCAATCTTTGGTGAGAGGAGTCCGATCTCTGAGAGTTTTCTTATCGTAGAAGGGTGCCTAGCCTCCGGGCCATCCGGTAACAGCGAGTCGGCCTTCATCGAGGTGACCAAGGTCTTTTCCGCTCCTAAGGTGCGATCCGTCATTTTCTTCATATTTTTATCCTAGATTAACCTTAGTTTCCTTTTTCGCTATTTATTTTATCATCATTTTTTAATCTGGATCTTAGAATCACCACCATCAGGATTTAATCTGCCACAAATTTGAGTTTTCATCTCATTTTCTCGATCTCTCCGCGTTCGTTTCTACCTCACACGATCTCTCACCTCCGACCACGCACGATGGTCGGAGATCCGGTTCTGTCTGCCATTTTCCTCAGAACCGCAATTATCCACATCTCTATTTTGATTTTGGGATAGAGTCATCATGCTCGCACCCTAATTTGTCTATAAATAAAAATAATAAAAAATATTGAAAAAAAGTGTTTTCCTTCTCTTTAATATTTGTTTTGCAAGTTCATCCAAAAAGTAAAAAAAAATTATTTTTATTTTCAGTTTTTAATTTCGTTCGAATTTACAAAAAAAAGTTTTTGTAATTACTATTGCAAATATAGAAAATAAAGAAAGAATAAAAAAGGGGAACAACCGCCCCACAGACGGGATCCGTCGCACAGCCGCTGCTCTTCTTGGGAGGAACACCACCGTCGCCTTCACCCTCGGCCAGGAGTTCGACCTGCCCGCGACTCCACTGCCACTGACCTCTAACGTGCCTCAACGCGGGTCAGCGACCTTTCGCGGCGCATCCTCCAAAGTCCGCCTACTGCCAAAGCCTGCCTCCAGCACACGTTGACACTCTCATCTCCCGCGGGTGAGCGACCTCCCGTGGCGCACCCATTGTGCCGCCTCTCTAGCCGTGCGGTACCTCCGCGCATCCCAGCGGAAGCGCGAGGCCACTCCTCCGCCCACTCATAGCCGCTCCAACAACCCAGCCCGCCTACGGCGTGACGTCAGGCCTCTCCGACCTTCTAGGGGTGGAGACGGCTGACAGCCAGCCCCCCATTGGCTGCGCATCTGCGCCTCTCATTTTGCTTCGGAACGAAGGGAGAATTGAAGAGGAGCCCTAGAAGTGATTAATATGTTATTTGGGCAAATTATAAAGAAGCCCTCCATTGTTTCCAGATCTGCCAAAGTGTCCCATCAAGTCTTATGCTGAAAATAAAATTACTATCTAGTCCCTAGAGTTTCTACAAATTACAAGAGGACCCCTGCTTCAGCCTTCAAAGACATGTAGCGCACTCCCTTTTGGGTAAATTACATCATTTCCCTCTTATTTTATTTCTATTATTTGTTCAGTACAAAAACATTAACTAATTACAATTTAGTCCTTATTTAACAGACTTGATTTTGCTTGCTTTCCTTATTGAAATAAATGTTTTCTTTGGTCAATAAATCTCCCAAAAATTATGCTATGCTCTTGACGTGCTTATCATCTAAGCATAAATTTTTCATTGCATTTATCATCATGTAATATTATTAAAAAAATAAAAAACAATGTCTTTTTCTTGTCCTAAAATTCGAAAATTCATAAAAATTTGAATATTGCTCTAAAAATTCTAAATAAATTAAGAGTAGTTATATTTTATTGTCTTTCAATGTATGTACAAATATCACGCATTAACTCTTTATAAACCCCACAAAAATTGAAGAACATCAAAAAATTTTATAAAAATCACAAAAAATTCTATAAAAACTCAAAAATCGTGATTTCAGTTGCTATTTGTAGATATTTGTCCCTATTCTATTGTAAAAATAATTTCCAGGAGTTTTGGGCACTTAAATTATTTTTAAGTTGTAAATTACTCTAGGCCGAGCTCTGTTTCTCATCTTTGCCACTGTTTGATTTTTAGAAAAATACAAAAACATCTGAAAATTCTAACAAAAATCTCAAAAACATTTCAAAATCTTTAAAACCCAAAAATATTTTCTCTGGATTTTTCTGAGTATTTGTGATATAATTTTAAAATACAAAAAGTTTGGTCTGCGTATTTCTCATTTTGTACATATTATTCTTTATTTAATAATAAAAAAATTTGCAAAATTATAATCACTAAAAATTTAAAAATCAATAAATAAATAAATAGAAGAAAGAAATAAAAAATTAAAAAGAGAAAAATTTTGTAAAAACCAAGGATAGTTTGCCTTTGTAATTCCTGCTTGTTTTTTAATTGTTTTTTTGATTAATTGAGTAACCCTCGGGAATTGTAGCCTCCCTGAGTTTGATCCTGTCTGCTATACAAGTAATTAAGTACAAAAAATATTCTCTTGCTCTGCATTATTTTCTATAATTATTTTACAGCGAGGGAAAGAAAAAATTGTTTGTCTGCTATGAGATTTTTGGGGACAACAATGACCCTCTATATCAATAATTATCGATTCTTGAAGAATCTGTGCCAACAGTGGAGGATATGAAGATCTGGAGATGAGCGTACCTGAAGCTGCTCCACTACTCAATTGGAGCACGATTTAATGCTCTCATGCACACTTGGACATGCAAAGGGATGCATAGCTCGGATGCGATGCTCCAGTTAGAGTTATTTTGCAAAAAAACCAAAAGAAGCGACGGGGGAGTGGATTGGATCTCCGACGTAGATGAAGGAAGGAGGTCAAGCCAAATCTCGCTATGATGAGTGGATTTGGATGATCAGGGCTATAGGAGGTGAATGATGTGATGGCGAAGGGATCGATGTGACTAGATGTGAGAGATGGGTCTCTAACATGTGGGTCGAAGCAACGATGGCGGGCGACAACAATGATGAAATGATCGAACGAAACAATGAAAAAGAAAGAAATGAGGGGTATCTGATGGTTCTGAAATGGAAGGCAGACATCAGGGAGCTGAATGG
Organism: Ottelia alismoides; assembly: GCA_037367405.1. Lineage (NCBI taxonomy): Eukaryota > Viridiplantae > Streptophyta > Magnoliopsida > Alismatales > Hydrocharitaceae > Ottelia > Ottelia alismoides. The sequence continues at coordinate 427,011 of JAZKJV010006663.1, forward strand.
CAGGGTCGTGGCCTCAACACATCCATGTGGGGCTAAGGAGGCTAGACGCAGAGGCGTTGGTTCCAGCCACGTATGGTTCATCTCGAATCAACCACCAAATCGAGCACCGAAGGGCTCCAAAGGATCCTGTCACTATCCTAGGGGTTCTTGGTGGCTCAAGCAGTGGCAAAGAGCGAATTGGATAGCGACGGAGGTGAATGAGAATATTTATAGGGTGCTCCGAGGACTTTGGAAGAATCGATAAGATTCACGGGAACCAAGGAGGATCCAACGTTGTCTAAGTATCCGCAAAGGTCGTAGATCCAATGCGAACAATAAGAAGTGTGATTCAAGGTACAAGGTAATCGGACCCGGGATGGAAAAAGTAGAGAACTCGGGTCTGGCGAAGTTTGCTCGGGTTGGACATGGGAGGGGAGAAGGTTGACTTGGGTCAACGGACCCGAGTTGACCAATGAGAAAATTCTATATTTAAAATAAAAGGAAAATTGATTGAAAATATAAATGGTTTTAAAAAAATGGTAAAATTTAAAAATGTTATTTATTTTACAAACTATTTTTTTGTTTTTTTTAATAATTCTAATACTATATTTACAATACTATATACAATATACATCAACATGTACATCAATAATATACGTAGAGAAAAATGGGGATGCTCCCTAGGAGTAGCCAATGGGCTTCTCCCACCACCATTTTCCTCCAATTTCTTTATTTTTTTTTTTGAAAATAAAAATTTGTAAATTCATCATTATATCCGTCTAACATTCTGTTAAAATTTCGTCAGAAATAGAGATTCCTACAGCCTCCATCCAAACAGGGTCGATTTAAAAAAATCCTGCGACCGTTAAAAACTGACGTCTGAATAGAGGGCCTAGGAGTCTCTATTTCTGACGAAATTTTAATAGAATGTTAGAGGGATAAGTGATGAATACACAAATTTTTATTTTCCAAAGAAATTGAAAAATGAGGGAAAAATAGGGGTGGGAGTAGCCATGTTGGCTACTCCAGGGAGCAACCCCATTTTCCCCATATACCTATATACAATATTTCCATATTTTATTTTATTATCTTCACCAAAAATATTATATTTTATATTTTATATTTTATTTATTTAGAACTTAATTTTAGGTACCTAAAACATTGTTATTGGATTTTTTCAAGTTAAATAAGGGGTTAAAGAATTAGTACTATGTACAATATATACACGTGGTTTGTTTGCACAATGAAGATTTTATTTTATTTTATTTTACAATTTTCAAGTTTTATTTTAATTTTATATAATTACTAGGAATATTTACAAGAGTTTAGAAATATAATATATTCAATTCATATACAAAAAAAATAAGTAAATACATAGATACGTGTATAGATATACAACTTTAACAATTTTATTTTGCACATATTTTTATTATTTAAGACACATTTTTATTTACAAGTTTTATTAAGGAAATAAATCAACTTGAGATCATTTTATTGAGAAATAATATAGAGATATATGCATGAGAATAGTGAAGAGTATTTAGAAAATAAATATAGAATAAATAGTGGATGATTTGTACAATGGGAATTTTGAATAAATGAGGACTGTATCTCTCCCTATTTTGTTCCTTGTCGATCAGAACAATTCTTGACCTTCTCTCGGGGTTCGGACCAGTCTGTACTTATTACATAATTACAACCCTCCTTTATTTTCTTTCTTTTTCTTTTCTTCTTTATTCTTTTATTTTGAATAAATAAGTGCTAGTTACACAATATTAACAAAAGCATGCACGATGCTAATTTATTAGATTAAGTATAGATTTCTAAATACTCTTCACTATTCTCATGTAAATTATTCACAATATTTGCATAAGGGTTTCTTCTAAAATAAAAGAATAAAGGATGTGAATCATGGATTCAACATTCCCCTGTACTTTACCTTTTCCAGTCCCTTAGCAAACACTTATTTGAAAAATAAGTGAAAAAGAAATAAAGAAAAGAAAAAGGAAGAAAGGAGAATTAGTATCGATTAACTTATCTTCATAAAATTGTAGTATGGAGCTCATACAGACCTTTAGATTAATAGTTTAGCGGATCACTATTGGGAAATAGATTTAAGACTTAACAACCCTTAAGTTCCACAATTCTAAGGTCAGGTCGCCTCAAAAGTGAGGTCAGAACAAGTCTACATATGCAAACTCTTATGACTAGGAATCTCTACTTGCACTGTGTAAATGTTATAGCTCCCCACCTCATAAATTGCAAAGAAACAACCTCCCTCAACAAGGTATCTCTAGTCCCCCGGTCTAGCAATTCTTTCCTCGAGGAGTAGTGTAATCCCTTCTAAGTTCAAGTGCAACCAGCTCAAGAAGATGGGGAAAGAAGAGAATGGACCGTGGCCAATGTAGCTACATATTCCTTGGAGCTTGACCAATCTAGCCAAGTCTCCAACTGCTACTTATTCAACTATACACACTCCGACAGGCATTTTATTTTCAATCAGGCATGTCCCCTTTTTGGAGTTTTTACATTTTTAAACATATATACAACATGTGCAGCACGTACATAAGGAGTTCTTCTTCTTGAGCCAGTAGACTATCCCTCTTTTGAAGCATTATTCCGACCTCACAACATCCTGTCATTAGACCTCAATGATATCATACTAGGTTGAGATGCACATCCCTCCTTAGATGAGGACGAGTGTCTCCACTAGTTGTAACACACATGTGTGCTACCACAAGCCAAAGGATTATACTCCCTCACCAACTCATCCATGAAGAGTTATGTCTAAAGTGCGTGTCCAAGTCAAGTCATTATCTGTAAGGGTCATGCGTGCCTCAAAATATATACTTAGACCAATCAAGATGACATGTGAACATAATCTTGTGGACGTAAAGAATTAAATCACTTTCCTTTGAAGTTAAGTGGGTTATGGTTTTAACCAAGCCTTACTCTTCAATTTAATTCCAGACTATTTTAAATGTCAACAATGATTCTGAAAGTGCACATGCACATGCAAATAAAGGTATTTACAAAAGCTTCTTTTTGTGATAATTTTTCAAAAAAATGCAAAATTATCTGAAAATTTTAATTATCAAATTTTTAGGTATTTTGAAAAAGAAGGAAAAGAAAAGAATTTTTTTACAAACATGTACATATTTACATAAAATTTTATACAAAAAAAATTTGTACAATATCTATACACAATTTGTACAATATTTTACAAGTGGGTTTTATCTACAAATTTTATTAAAGGATTTTATATACAAAACAATTTTATATACATATTTTAATTTACAAAAAAATGATTATTTTACATACATGTGGATTTTACAAGTTTACAAAAATAATTTTATACCCATACTTGATAACCCAAGTGACAAAATATTTCAAAATATTTTACAAAAGATTTTTCAAAACAAGTTTTACAAACTTTTTACAAATCATTTTACAAATAAGTTTTCAAAAAGTTTTTGCAAATATTTTATTTTCAAGCATTTCACAAACATTTGTACTATATGTATATATTTGATACGAAAATAGTTTACAAACATTTTACAAACAAAACATTTTTACAGACATTTTTTTAAAAAAATTATATAAAAATAATTTTGCAAATGTTTTTACTATCATTTTTACCAAGAATTTACAAGTCATTTTACAAAACTTTTTACAAGCATTTTTTCAAACATTTTTATTCTAATTTTATAAATAATAGCATATTATTAACACCAAAGTACGTGTTATGGCCAAAGTATATATACAATATATACGATAGTTCTGTACTTAGCTCGAATTGTGTCCTCATAGTGATTAAAGAGCGACAAAGGAAGACATAACACATGCTAAGTATAGAAAAGTGAAAAGAATCCTATAATACAATGACTCCAAGAATGACAGAATAAAATGAATAGAAGTTGGTGATCCCCCCTGTACTTAGGATTAAATAATACTAAGTATAGAAGATCATACAAGCATGGAAAATCGAGGAAGAGAATGTACACGAAATCAAGGACCTGACTTGTCCCCCTTATATTTAGGGTAAAAGATCCCTAAGCGTAGAGAAGAATGTCAACAATTGAGGGATAAGGGAGAAAGTAATCAAAAAAGTGAATGACATATATTATCTCCCCTATACTTTGGGTCAGATGTCCCTCAGTATAGGCAACAAAATAGAGGTAATGGAACAAAAAGAAATATGAATGTCATAGGTCCAACACCCCCTAGACTTAGGATAAAGCATATCGTAAGTATAACAAGAATCCTAAGCGAGAACTGAGGTGTTAAACAATAACAGAAGAATGAAAGAATAAAATAAAAATACGGATATACAAAGAGGCGGAATGGAAGTGTAAATCAGGTACGAGATGCAAAAGATGAGAATCAAAGAACACATCCCATACAAAATGAATCAGGGCCACATCAACGATCAATGGGTCATGATCAAGAAAAGGCTTCAAATGTTGACCATTGACCCAAAAGGTGGACTCAGAAGGCAACTTAGATATGTCAATATTGCCATTGCCGTGCATCTTTATGACTAGATATGGTCCTTTCTACTTGCTCTATAATTTCCCTGGAAATAATCTCAATCGTGCATCAAATACCCATACTCTTTGATTCGACTCAAACTGCTTATGGCTGATGTGTGAATCATGCCATATCTTCACTCTATCGTTATATTGTAGGCTACTCGAAAAGGCTATGTCTCTAAGCTCCTCTAGGGCTGCCAACTTTGCTCTCCTCTAATCTCCTACACTGTCTCGATCCAATAATATCTCTGTGACTGCAAATAGTGACTTGTGCTTGATCTCCATAGGTAGGTGGCATGGCTTGCCATAAAGTAGTCGAAATGGAGATGTACCGAAAGGAGTCTTGAAGGATGTCCTATAGGCCCACAAGACCGAGTCCAAAAGCTGTAACTAATCCTTTTGATTTAGGCGGACAACATTATGCAATATCATCTTGATCCCCCAGTTGGAAACCTCTCCATGACCATTCATCTGTGGATGATATGGAGTGGCAACTCTATGGTCTATGTTTAACTTGTTAGCAAGGGCCCTTACCTTGTCGTTGCTAAAATGAGCACCCCCATTAGAAATCAGAACTTTAGGAACCTCGAATCTGGATATAATATTCTTCCTCAAAAATCTACAAACAATCCTTACATCAGCGGCTCGGGCGGTGATGGCCTCAACCCAACGATTCACATAATCTACCACCAACAAAATGTACTGAAATCCCTGACTCTTAGGGAATGGGCCCATAAAATCGATGACCCATGCATCAAAAATCTCACAGAAGTGAATTGGTACATCAGTATCATGTCTCTATGAGCACAACTACCCATCCTCTGGCAGTCAGCACACCTCTTTACAAATTCATTTGAATCCTTGAAGAGTGTTGGCCATCAAAGGCCATATTAGAGAACCTTTTGAGCTATCCTTCTCCCATAGTAATGTCCTCCTGCCTAAAGCTTGTGGCAATAGATGAGGATGCTGTAGTGCTCCTCCTGAGGAATACACCAATGCCAGACAATATCCCCTCCTTTGTGGTAAAGGGTGGGATCTTGGCTTTCACTAGGAAAGTCTCAAGTCGATGTTTGGTCCTACCTTGTGGAACTTTCTTGGCAACAAGATAGTTCACAATGTCAGCATACCGAGGGAGAGAGGTGATATAAAGAATCACCTTGTCTGGGAAAGTCTCAGTAATAGGTGTGGTTGTCTTTGAATCCTCAAGATGCTCTAATCGGGAGAGGTGATCCGCCCACCACATTATTGACTCCAAGATTATCGTTAATCTCAATATCAAACTCCTGGAGTAGAAGAATCCACCTAATCAATCGTGCCTTGGCATCAATCTTATCCATTAAGTACCGGATGGTGGTTTGATCAGTGTATATGGTAACTCTAATTCCAAGAATGTAAGATCTTAACTTATCCAAAGAAAAGACTACAACTAGCATCTTCTTCTCTGTAACAGTGTAATTCCGTTGGGCGGCATCCAAAGTACGGCAACATAATGAATGGCAAAACACAAACCATCCCTCCTCTGTCCTTAAACAGCCCCTACGGTAAAATCTGAGGCATCCGTCATGATCTCAAATGGGAGAGACTAGTCAGGTGGTTGAAGGACAAGAGCCTGCACAACTAGATTCTTGAGAGTCTCAAATGATGAAAGACACTTATCATCTACAAGAAACTCGGTGTCTTTCATAAGAAGATCAGTAAGCGATCGGGAAATATGATCGAAGTACTGAATGAATCGTTGGTAGAATCCGACATACCCCAGAATAGACCGCAACAACCTCAGATTGGATGGTGGAGTGAGCTTCTTGATGATATCCACCTTGGCTGGATTGACCTCCATGCCTCTATTAGAGATGATGCGACCAAGGACCGTCCCTTGTGTCATCATAAAATGGCTCTTCTCCCAAGAAAGAACAAGGTTGACCTCAATGCACCAGTGAAGCACATGGTCTAGGTGAGAAAAACAAGCATCAAACCCATCACTGTAGATCGAAAAATCATTTATGAAGACCTCTAAACATTCACCCACCATGTCCGAAAAGATGGAAAGCATGCACCTTTGGAATGTAGTTGAGACATTATGTAGTCCACAGGGCATCCGTCTAAAAGCGTATGCCCCAAATGGACATGTGAATGTCATATTATCCTGGTCTTCAGGAGCAATGGCCACATGATTATACCACGAGTACCTGTCAAGAAAGCGGTAGTGACTCTTCCCAGCCAACCTCAATAATCTGATCAATGAATGGTAGCAGGAAGTGATCCTTCTTAGTGGCCTGATTCAATCCTCAATAGTCCACACAGAACCTCCAAGAAGTGGGTATACAGGTAGCAATCTCCACTCCATCTGCATTCATAACTGTAGTGATGCCCATCTTCTTGGGTACCACATGTAACAGACTAACCCACTTGGTGCAGCAGATGGGGTAGATAAAATCGGCACTCCACTACTTGGATATTCCTTCATAACCACCTCTCGAAGATTCGAGTTTAGCCTATGTTGAAACTCACGAGATGGCTTGGCGTCATCCTCGAGATAGATTTGGTGGGAGCACAGAGCTAGACTTATACCCTGGAGATCTGCTACAAACAAACTAGATACCTTGCAGTTTATCTAAAGAACCTTCATCAAATGAGATTTTTGGTCATCAGTCAAATCCGTTGAGATAATGGCTAGAAACATATCTCGCTCTCCTGCAAGGAATCTATACTTCATGATCTGTGGTAAGGTATTCAATTTTGGGCACGTGAGAGCTAGAAATCTAGTCTCTAAAAATGTCTGCGTGAAAGCTACCAGATATGAATGTGAGAACTCTCTCTGTTCATCTGAACTCAACGAAGATGGCCCCACTGGTGTCTCTATCGCCCTATTTTGACACTGTCTCCATTTTTGCTATAGGCTCTGCATAAATAAAACACGTAAGGTACTCATCAAACTCCTACCAGTCAAAGTCCATGTCTGAATCGAAGGGAACAGAATTACAAGATATGAAATCAGCTTCGCTTACCGAATCGGCATCACCAGCCTCTGTAGTATCCTACCCCAAAAGAGCGCTCTCCGAACTCTCGTCAGCTATCAACTGTAAATCTGCTAACTCTGAAGATGTGACTAGAGCTCGTGAATCCTCATCTACCCAAACTACCTCATCATCTGTAATCACAAATTTGCACTCGTGGTGGATGTCTGGTTTTGAATCTGTCATCTGCTCGGAGCTAGCTGAATTTTTGGCTCTCAGCTACTCAATCGTCTCAATTTGTATACTCTCGCCCTCGACGCGAAAGTATACTTTCCCACTATCATGATCAGACAATTCCTTTGTCGTCATCACAAAAGGTCAGCCTAATATGATCCGGGTACCTGTCACGGATTCAGGGATCTCCATGTCCAACATAATGAAGTCCACGGGGAATTTCACACCCTAAGTGGTGACAACAATGCCCTTCAATAACCTCTTCAGCCTCTTGACAGATATATCTGCAAACTGAAGTACTATCGTACTCTATCTAAGAGGGCCAAACTCAAAGCAGTCAAGTAAGGCTGTCGGAAGAAGGTTAATCGAAGACCCACTGTCTAATAGAGTACGATCGAACTATTGATCGTGAATGTGGCATCTGACATATAGAGACCCTGCATCTAGCCTCTTGGCTGGCAAATAGTTCTGGATAGTGAAGCATGTGGCATGGGTAAGCACATGGATCTCTGTACTGTGGTTGCGCCTCTTCTTCCTACAGAATGTGGTCTTCTCTTTAAGATTCTTATGGAAGAGAGGGATGCGCTCCAATGCCTCCTGGAGTGTCAACTGAATATGGAATCGATCTATCATTTGTTCATTGAACTCTATCTGCTATATCTTTTTGGGATTTTCAATTTTTTGGCTCGTCCCTAAGCTGAGTGTTTGAGGGAAGGGGATGGTTGCACCCTCATCACGAACTGGAGGATCTGGAGTAGGAATAGTTCTCTGAGCATACAAATGGCTAGAATGCATACAAGTATCATCAAGCATCACATCAAATGGATTCAGAGAAGAAATAGAAACCTTTCCTTTATTCATCTTTTTGTTTATCAAAATTTTGATATTTTTTGTATTTGCTAGAAACATCATCCTCAGGTACATGAAGAGAAGTCAAAACAACTAGTGTCTATACATGGACTCTTAGTGGCATCAGTACTACTGACAACATCTGAAGAAGCGACATCAATACCACGCTCTAGCCCATCATGTGGAAACTTGGTGGCATCAACACCACCATCTGCAACATCTAGAGAGTAGACGACATCAGTACAATCGCATGAATCATCACTCTTGGTGGCATCAACACCACCATCAACATCAAAATCAGTGGCATCAGCACCGCTCTTTAGCTCATCTGGCACTCCTGAATGGGCATTCTGTTGTCTCCTATTTGAGGTGTCGCCTGATGGCTCCCTGCCGCTCCTGAGTGTCACAAAATCAGCATCAAATAAGTAATGAATATCGTTATGTACCTCACTAGGACTGGTGAACTCTATCTGTTGTACCTACTTAGACTTCCTCTTCAGGTTGTTTGGATTAGGCTCAATCTGTGCGGGTATGGCGGCCTTGCCCGTGATGATCTCTCTCATCTCTTGGTGGAACTCATCCATCTCTTATATGAAAGTGGTCTGCTGCTCTGCAAGCATGCGGGCGAGGTCATCTAAAGCTGGATTCTCACACGAGGGTGTATGGGAACCGGATGGGTTGCCTCTCTAAAAGTGTTGAGGATGGCCATGCTACTGGTAATGTGGGTTTGAGTGAGGGGGAGGCTACTGGAAGTGGGAGTGAGGCTGTTGCTGCCTCCAGTGATGGCACTAGTATTGGGGTCGATGAATGGTATGCTGGGAGTACTAGGGTTGTGACTGCTGCGTACCCTGTCCTGACTATGCTGGAAGGTGGTGCTAGGATTGAGCACCTCTAGACCGTCTGAAGCCTTGGTGATCACGGTAGATACCGGGTTGTTGCTGGTAATGGGGAATACCAAATCCTGTTGACTTCCATCAAAGACTCTGACTACTAGTGCAATGGTGGGGGAAGGGATGCAATGGCTGATCACTGTGGGACACCACCAATTATGTATCTGGTGAAGGTGGCGGCGACAACTGGTACCGTGGGGCTGGCTGAACGTGCTCTACTTGAATGTGGTGGTCCTATCTGTACAAAGCAGATGGTTGTGAAGCTCTACTCCCCTGATTAGCATATGACCTAAATTGTGGCAAAGAAGCAGTCTGTGCCTCTTGAAGGCACATGATCTGCATCTTCAGGTCACTCAAATTCTAGGCCAGCTCATAAATCTTGTTGTGCTTGTCTAGGCCCTATAACGTCTTCTTCTCTATGATCTCCATGCAGTCCAACTTCTGGCAGATAATGCCCATGTCTGCATCTGATGACTATGCTAGTGCTATTACTGTAGAAGATGAAGATGGACCGACCTCTATACGTGAAACTCTATGGTGAGGCAACGCTTGGTGGGGAGGCTTCCCCTGAGTGTAGACACGGGTCTGTGTCATCACTATGTAGTTCTCAGCCATCTCCTTATAGATGGCCCAGAGTTGATCCTCATTGTTGGAAAAATAGGATCCTTCACAAGAGGCATTGACAAGCCCCTGCAGCTCGGGTTTCATACCACAAAGAAACTCTATACCAAGTTCGGCTTGCTAATATCAGGGTGGGGACACCTATCAATGATCTCTCTAAATCTATCCCAAGCCTCATGGAACTACTCGTTTGGGATCATGGCGAAGTTATTGATCATATCTCTCACTGTGTTGGTCCGACTGAGTGGATAGTACTTGTTGAGGTACTCGATCCTCAATTGCTCCGAGGTAGTGACAACCTTCCCTAAGTGCTTCAGCCAGTAGGCTGCTTTATAAACCAAAAAGTATGGGAAGGCTATCTTCTTGATGGTATCCTCGTCCACCAGCCTGTCATGGATGGTACTGTAGATCATCTTGAACTCCTACAAGTGGATGTGGGGCTCCTCGGTGGAAATCCCATGGAACTTGGAAAATAGCTGGATCGTTTGCGGATGGATCTCAAAATCTCCATATTCACCTACTCAGCACAATGAACATCGATGATGACAGTCATTTATCTTTTCAGTTTTAAAGTTAGGTGATTGTTCTATTAGTTATACAAGCTCATATGTGTAGTCTCCTATAGTGATTGTGCTCAAGTTAACGCAACATACCAGCTTGAACACGAGACACATTATCTAAGGTCAGAGGCAAGTGCTTTTAGTAAGTAACATGGCCCAAGAGCTAAACCAAGTGCTTCGGGTACAAGTCCAGGGATGGGGGCTCTAATCCTTAAGTGTTCATGCCTTACCTAGTCAGAATAAAACATGTGTCCAATGTGGTAGTTGCTCATCCCAAAATAATGAATCTATTACGTTTATTTCAGATCCAAATAGTGAACAATTAGATTTTATCTAAGTCCAAACGTATCAGATACAATAGGCACATGAGTTTCATTAGGGGTTTAGACCTAAATTAATCGAGCAAGAAACCCTAAGTCTAAGGGCTCAATCACACAAATCAAATAAAATAAAGGCAAAAAACTCAATCATGATAAAAAATAAAAATAAGGGGAAAATAAAAAGAAGAAAGCGAAGAAAAGTGTGAAAACCAATGAGGCCCCTAGGTGAAAATCACCCAGGCATTGGACCTCGAAGTGTTCTAGTGTCTCTAAGTATCTGTCTCTTTTTTTACAATAATTATTTATAGAAATGGAAAAAATAACATCCATCTCTCAAAAATAAAATAAAAATATAAATAATTGCTATGCTGCCCCCCTCTCATTGTCTTCTCCTTTTCTCTTTGCTACCGTCCTGCAAAGAAAGGGCCCATCTCCGCTCTTCTCGGCTACCTCGGCCTCCAAGGAAGCTATCCTCACATAGCGATCCCTCACAAAGAAGTCAATAAAGAGATATGTCTCAATAGATAAATAATTATTTGGATAAAGAGAAATAAGAGAAACATAAATAAAAAGAGACAATATGAACAAAAATATCCTAAGCGACGTTGCTCCTTGGCAAGGGCGCCATTTGTTGAACTAGAGTTCAAGCCGGTCTAGTGTTCTACGCAAGGCAAGAACACAGTCGTTGTGATGACTGTACACGAACTACGAATTCAAACAACTTAACCCACAATTACACATAAACCAAGCAATATGAAGCAGGCTAAAATTTATTTTAACTCAGATAAAAGTGTGTATAGGATACAAGTATTCTAGGTGTCAACCACATAGAGGTACATGGATAGGAAAACAACTTATGTCTATAAGAAATAAACAACAATTATTCTTTTGTGTCTTTTTGAATTTTTAAATTTTTTGTGGGTTTTTTTGATATTTTCTATGAATTTATAAATTTATATTATTTTTTATTTTCAATTTAATAATTGTTTTATATATTTCTAATTTCTATTTTTTTCTTCTTATATAATAAGTAGTATGTATATATATATGTAATAATCAGTATAATATATAAAAGGTATATAATATATGTATAATATATAAAAATAATTTGCAAATAAAAATAAAAACACTCCTTTTTATTTTTGTAAATGTACTAAAAAATTTATAAGTATTTATAATAATAATACTTATATTAATAAATGTATATATATATATATATAAATATATATATAAGCTATATATGGTTTTCTATTCATATGTAGCTATATATGTTCAAAAATTACAAAATAAATTGTTTTATCTTTTTTATATTATTATCTATTTTGTAATTTTTCTAGGAGTTTTTACTAATTTTTAAGTATTTTTAAATCCGTAATTCACCTACTCAGGGAATTAATAACTAGGCTGAAAGTTTTAGGGTCTTAAAATTAGGTAAATAGTGCAAAATTCCTTAAAACTATTTTCAATACGTAGTAATAAAAATTTATAAAAATATAGAACATAAAACTAACTTTTCAATATTTTTGAAATAATTTTCTTTTTTTTGGTTAGGAGGGTTTTTAAAATTTTAACGTTTTTATGTTGATATTTTTTGTATTTTTGGTATGTACCTATATTATATAGTAATATATAATATATAATTTTTCTGGAATTTCTAAAAGTGTTTTTCTATTTTTTGTATTTTTATTTCTATATAATAGATAAATAACACCAAAATAATTTTCAATAAATGGAAAATACAACGAAAATGCTAAAATAGACTAACAGCATGAATAAGCACAATATGGAGAACATTCATCTAGTTTTCCATAATTTTCTAAGCTACGAGCTATTTTAATCAAAAATAAAAAAAGCACAAAATTAATTACGAGGACTAGTAGGGGCATATTTGTAATAGATATAAAGTCGAGGGTCTTTATGCAAATACACCAAAAATTTAACACGTATTTACAATTTTTATGAACTAAACTTAAATTTCCAAGATTGGGGGGTGCCTGTAAATCCTTGAACTATGCAATCTCGTATTATATATTTATCATAAAATCCAGCTCGTCAAGAGGAAACCAAAGGAATTTATTTCATTTGAATCGGACTTTTTCAAATTATTATGATTTCGAAAGAAAGAGAAGTAAGGAGACTTAAGATGTCAGACAGAGAAGTAAGGAGACTTAAGATGTCATTAACTCTTAAAGTTCATCATTAAGACTAATTGGACATGATTAAATAATCTAATGATGATTTGAGGATCTCTAATGACCATTATCAAACACTAATCAAAGGTCAGCAAATGTTAAGCACGGGCTGCAAAAGTTAAAGAGCAATTAGTGAAAGTTAATCATGATTAGCGCTAATTAAGCATCATTAGCGAATATAGAAGCTTTTGGAAAGTCCTGACTTAAGACTTAAGTTTCGGATAAGATCTGTCCAAAACCATGGGTCGCTAATTGCGGTTAAGGGTTAAACCATGGTTTACTAACCATGGTTAGCGGTTTTCTGAAGTCTATAAATAGCCCCATGCCCATTCATTCTCTAAAATTTCCACTACCACCACTACACCGAGGGCTAGGGTCGAGAGGTCGAGAGTAGGAGAGGGAGGTGGGGAAGGAGCACTAAGGAAGCACTGCCGAAAGGATGAGGAGGACGGTACGATCCTCTCCTAGTTGGCTTAGTGTAGGAGGTAAGTAGCTTTAACTTGAGCTAGGTTCTCGATTTATCTTCCTTTTCAACTTTTTATGTTGTGGTTGAGATGAAATCTGCGTAACGCCCTACATAGGTGTGGGAGGCTATGCACGTTAGTGAACCCTGCGATTCGTCACACCTTCACTCACCTACGATGAGTGGTGTCTACCGATTCTCCATCGCCTATAGTACTATTATATTCTTTTGATTTTGCTTTTAGTTTTTTGATGGATATATCTATGTAACACCCTACTTAGGTGTGGGCGACTATGCACGTCAGTGAACCAAGTGATTCGTAACACCTCCACTCACCTAAAATGCATGGTGTCTACCGATTCTCCATCGTTTGCAGTTTGATTATATTCTTCTAGTTTCATTGTTGTTTTCCTCTCGGTGATTTTATAGAGGAAACTCTTTCCAATTTTCTTTTGAAATATGTCCCGATGTAAGGGGAAACTCTGCCAAACGTTTTGTAGAAAAATGTCCACATATAAGGGAAAACTCTACCAAAATTTTCATAGAAATATTATCTGTTGACGAATCTGCGTACATATGTGAAATAATCTCACATCCTAATTTCAGAGAAGATAGACAAAAATGATGATATCTCTCTGATGACCGATAAAATCAATCCGAAATCCGAATGAAGGTAAAATCAATCAAGGGTCGTTGCGACCTGGATCTCGAATCTCAGTCAACAAGAAGAAATCAGACCATTATAAGAAGTAAAACAATAAAAAATTCGAATAGCGGCCTCGCTATTTATTTAACCTGGTATAGCGACCATGGTCAAACTCAAGGAGCACATGTTGGCCGAATTAGCCTACGAAGTAGTCAAAAATAAAATAAAATAAAGAAATAAATTTTTGATGGATTTTATATATTTTTAAAATTTTTATGATTTTTAATTATAAAGAAAATATAAAAAGAAGGCAAAAAACACACAAACAATGATTTATTAAACACTCTAAACAACTCAGAAAATTCAAATAAAATTATTTTTGTGTTTTATATATTTTTAAGTATTTTTGATAATTTTTCCAGAATTTTATAATTTTTAGTTGATTCTATAAAAATCGAAAAAGGGTAAAAACAAAGAACTAATGTGTAGCCAGATTTGAAAGGCTAATTTAAAATTTATAATTAGCTCTAAAAATCTGATGGCAATTTTTATGAAAAATAGAAATAAAAACTAAGCTACAGAAACCAAAAGTGCATTTTTTTTATTTTTTTAGGATTTTTAATAATTTTTATATAGTTTTTAAGGTTTTATATTTTGGGGTTTTATAAATCCAAACAAGATGAAAATTGGACTGAAGCTAAAAGACACTAAAAGAAGCAATACCTAATTTTCTTGTAATTTTTGGAGGGCTTTTTATATTTTAAGTTGATTTTATAAACCAAACAGTAACAAAAAAAGGTTTTTGATTTTTTAAAAATAGCAAACAATAATAAAAATGTCCCAAAAATTTGTGAATTTTTTACAAAGTGGTAGGAGCAGGTATCCAAATTTCACAAGATTTGGAGCTTATTTGATATTTTAATAAAGAAATATAAAAGCCACAACACAAAGGGACCTAAGTGGAATACAAATAAGTTCCGAGGGCTTAAATGAAACACGCGCGAAAAGTATAAGGGCTACAGTGTATATTTCATGCAAAATCAACACATGTTTCAATTCCAGTACGCACAGGGGTATACATGCAAATATCTAAACTAAAGATCCATTCCATAACAGTCAAAAAAACCCAAGCCTTGATCATGCAATTAACCCAAACCCCACGTGATGAAGCACGTGAGTCCACACAATAAGGATTAAAATGCAAATTACATAAACTACAGGTCCTACTATGTAATTTATCCAAGTGTACTGATTTATTTAATAGACTAAACAAAAACTAAAAGAAAATGCAGGGAGTCAGGCGCAAGTTACCCCGACACAGCACGTGTGGGGCGCGTGATGGTGATGTGTTGAGTGGTGAGTGGCTAGTGTGTGTACGACTCTGATGACGCCTCCTGGAAGATCCAACGGTCCTGGCACGAGGACGAACATGGGGTGAACGTGGACGTCAGATCATGGATCTAACGGCCTGACAGTGGCAGGCGACGAGCGGCTCAGATGATAACTGGAGGTGAGCTGTGATCGGACGGTGGAGAAGATGTCTAGAAGAACACCTCCTGGATGAACTTCGCCGGCGAGCTGGAGCGGCTATGCGTGTCTGATGGATGATCGGCAAGGGGGCTTTGATGCGCCTCGTCACTCCACGTCTGATGGTGGTGGCTGATGAAGCTTCCCACGGTCAGATCCTCCGGCGAGGGAGGAGGGACATGGGAGACTCCGGTGAAGGATGGAGGATGTGACTGAGGGAGATATCTCGCGCTTATTTACCTGAAAAAGGGAGCTCGTGCTCGGAGGAAGTCTCCGGCATGGGTTATTGGAGAAAAAGCAAAGGGAAGAGAGGTGGGTAGGCGAAGGGAGGTTCCGGCGGAGGTGGTGGAAGGAACCAGACCCGATCTTGGCTCGGGTAGCCAAAATCGAGGTGATCAGATCATGGAGGAAGGGTGATGATGAATCGAGGCGTCTATCGATACAGTGAGGGTGAGGTGTCGGGGCTCCGGCCACTGGGGCGGAGCTGGCGGAGCGAAATATGAAGGATTAAAGCTACTCGACGAACTAGAAGCTAAGGAAGCTACCTGACGGTAGGAAACGTCTGGGCTGGAACTGCTAGGTCTCCTAAGGTCTTCGCCTCGATGGAGCGACGCCTCCAAAGGCTCGGGCTACACCGGTGGCGAAGCTCGACGATGATGGTCGCCGGACCTAGGGCAAATATCTCTAAATCCTCGCTGCGACACCCTCAATCACTCGCTGTCACTCAAGGATGAAGGTGGAGGTCACTGGGAATGAAAATGGGAGCCAAAGGTGCGTGAAATGGCGGAAGGAGGTGAGGCTATATAGCGCTGCAGGTCCGATAAGAGAGGAGTGGAGCGCACAATCCGATGCACGAATCCCTAGAAAGAAGGTCGGGCGTGAATCCCGAATCAAAGGACTGCAATCGGAGCTAGGGGTTTAGTAAAATGGTTGGCGGATCAAGTATGCATAAATGGGAGAAGTCGGGTCAGGACGAGGATCCACAAGGGGTGTGGTCCTGGGGGGAGAGTTGACCGGGGGTCAACATCCCCCGTGGACCAATTAGAGTGCGCCATTGGAAAAATATTTGGAAATTCAAAATAAAATAGAAAAATGTGTTATTTCAAAATATTTACAAAATGAAAAGTGTTTATTTATTTTCAAAGTATTTTTTTGATATTTTTATTTATTTTTTTGAAAAATAGATTATGTATATACATTATATTATTATTATATAAAGGTATGTGTACCTATGTATTTTGATTTTTAATTTTAAATATTTTATTTGTGTACAATTTTTCCAATTTTATTTTTTTTATTTACATAATAAAATTAGGAATATATAATTATTTTTATTTGATTTTTATTAATTGTTTACAAAAGTAAAACAAATAGGTCTTTTATTCATATATACATGGAATATGTACATTGAGGAGAGAGAAATTATTTATTTATATTTTTCTTTTATTTTCCCATTTTTATTTTATTTTTATACATATATACAAAATATGGGGAGTACATAAATATTTTTATTTTTTGAAAATAAAATATTTACACTCAGAGGGAGTTTATGTACAAGGCTGAGTCACCCTATCTCTCTCTACTTATTTTATTTTGCGGTCTGGCACATGTGGAGGCCTCCCTTGGGTTTAGGTCACTCAATATTTATTCTAAATAATTCCCTCTTTTTCTTTATTTATTTATTCTTTTATTTTTGCACAAAAGCATGCTAATTATGAGTATTTACACAATGCATGCTTTTTGATAATTTATTTTATTTACAAACATATACATGGTGTTTTGCAAAGGTTTTTAGCTAAAATAAAAGAATAAAGAGTGATGAATGGGGATTCATCACCCCCCTATACTTAACTTTGCTAGTCCCTTAGCAAACACTTATTTGAAAAAGAAGTGAAAAAGAAAAGAAAAAGAAAAAGAGGGGAAAAATGAATGAATCAATGCTCAATATTAAACTTACCTTCATTAAGTTGAAGTATGGAGCTCAGTCAGATCTTTGGATTATTAATGTGTCAGAACCTTATTTGGACTTAGGTTTAAAACTTAACAGCCTCTAAGTTCCACTAATCTATAGTCAAGACTCCACAATAATCCAGATCAGAACAAGTCTACATAAACAAACTCTGAAGACCATAAATCTTTTCTTGTACTGTGTAAGTGAGGTCTAGCTCTCCACCTCAGAAGTAGCAAAATGATAACCCTCCCCAACAAGGTAACTCTAAGACCCTAGTATGGCCACTCTTTCCTCGAGGAGCGGGGTATTCCCTTCTAAGTTCAAGTACAACCGGCATAAGAAGAGGGGGAAGAAGAGAATGGACCATGGCCAGTGTAGCCATGTATCCCTGGGAGCTCAACAAGTGTAGCTAGGTCTCCCTGCTGCAAGCTTCATAAGATGGAACATGGATCTCAAGCTTTGCTTATTGCACTATATACACTCCAGTGGGATTATCATTTTCTATCAGACCAACCACTTTTTTGGAGTTCTTTTCTTTTTGCATTTTTTTGATGTGCATCTGTACAACATATCTACAATGTGAAGCATATATACATAAGGAGTTTTTCCTCTTGAGCAAGTAGACTATCCCTCTTTTGAAGCATTATTGCAACCCACAACTCCTGTCGTTAGTCCTCATGGTGACCAGACCAAGTTCAGACGCACTTCCTTCACTATAAGAAGAAGAGAGGTTCCGCCTAGAAGTACTACCCTCATATGCTACCTCAAGTTAAAGAAGACTGCCTCCTCACCACCTCATCCGTAGAGAGCTCGGTGTAAAGTGATGGTCCAAGTAAAGCCATTGTTTGAAAGAGTCATGTGTGTGTTGTTAAGTGCTCTACTTAGGCTCATCGAGATGACATATGATCATAGCCTAGTGGACTCAAAGAATTAAGTCACCATGGACCTGAAAAGTCTCAACCCTAAGCCCTATAAGGTTCCTCATAGAATTAGGTGGATTAAGATCTTAACCAAGCTCCATTTTTCAGTTTAATTCTAGGCTAGTTTGAATGTCAACTATGATCAAGGAAAAACTATACAATAATTACAAAGATGCTATTTTCAAAATATTTACACATGTGCAAAATTTTTGAAAAATGTTTTGAAAACATGGATGTGTGCATGAATGCAAGTTTTTTGCAAAATATTTACAAAAATTTACACAAGGTTTTTGCAAACTTTTATATTTTTAAAACATTTTAAAAAAATTTTGTACTATATACATAATTTTGATATGAAAATATTTACAAGCTATTTAGACAAAAGGTTTTTACAAAAAAATTTACAAAAATAATTTTTATGGATTTTTGGACTTTAGCCATTTTTTTTATTAACACACTCACACAAAGTATGAGTTATGGCTAAAGTATATATGAATTATATACGGCACCCCCATACTTAGCTCGAACGATGTCCTCAGAGTCAAGAGCGATGAAGAAAACATAACTCGTGCTTAGTATAGGGAAGTGAAAAAGAAGGCTATATACAAAGACAAATGAAAGAATATAAATTCAAGAGGATCTCGGGGTTTCCCCCTATACTTAGGATCAAGTAATCCTAAGTATAGCAGTCTGTACACAAAGGGAAATCCGAGTGGAGAATGTACAGGGTCTACCTCCCCTATACTTAGTGTAAAATCACCCTAAGTATAGGCAGCAAAACAGAGGTAGAAATGAATCAAAAGAATCTCAAAAGTCTCACACCCCCTATACTTAGGGTAAAGTGCACCCTAAGTATAACAATGCCGAAGATGCAAATGGGGTGTTGGACTGAAGAATAGTGTGATATGGACAACTGGATCTATACAAGTCGAAGGAAATTTGATAATCAGGCATGAGATGCAATAGATGTGAGTCAAGAGACCACATCTCACGCAAAATGAATAGGGGCAACGTCAACGACCAGTGGCTCATGATCTAGATATGGCTTGAAGCGCTGCCCGTTAACACGAAAGGTACTCTCAGAAGACAACTCAGATATATCAATACTCCCATTGTCGTGTACCTTTCTAACCAGACAAGGTCCCTTCCATTTGCTCTGTAGCTTCCCTGGAAATAATCTTAACCTGGCATCAAACAACCATACTCGTTGTCTTGGATCAAACTGCTTGTGGCTGATATGAGAATCATGCCACTCCTCCACTCTCTCCTTGTACTGTAGGCTGCTCGAGAAGGCTGCATCACGAAGCTCCCCCAGGGCTGCTAACTCTGCCCTACTCTGATCTTCTACACTCACTGGATCCGTGATAATGTCTATGACTACCCAGAGTGACCTATGTCTAAGCTCAACAGGTAAATGGCAGGGCTTGCCATAAACGAGGCGAAAGGGAGATGTACCAAACGGTGTCTTGAAGGACATCCGGTATGTCCATAAGACCGAGTCCAAAAGCTGTGACCAATCCTTTCGGTCAGGGCGGGCGACCTTCTGCAATATAGTCTTGATCTCCCTGTCCGACACTTCAGCATGACCATTGGTTTGAGGATGGTACGGTGTGGCTACTAGATGGTCTATGCTGAACTCGCAAGCAAGGGCCTTTACCTTGTCGTTGACAAAATGAAATCCCCCATCAGATATCAAAACTCGAGGTACCCTGAACCGTTAAATGATATTCTTCCTCAAAAATCTGCAAACAGTCCTAGCATCTGCGGTTCGGGCGGGGGTGGCCTCAACCCAACGACCAACATAATCCACGGCCGACAGAATGTAGTCAAATCACCGACAACTAGTTAAAGGACCCATGAAATCGATGCCCCATGCGTCAAAAACCTCACAGAAGTGAATGCACTGCATCGGCATCATATCACACTTTCCATAAGTGCCCATCTTCTGACAGTCAATACACCTCTTCACGAACTCATCAGAGTCCTTGAAGAGAGTAGGCCACCATAGGCCGGATTGGAGCACTTTCTGTGCCGTTCTCCTCCCAGAGTGATGTCCTCCTTCCTCGAGCTTGTGGTAGTAAGTGAGGATGTTGTGGTGCTCCTCCTAAGGAATGCACCTACGCAAGACGCTATCCCCTTCTTCATGCTAAAGGACAGGATCCTCCCAATGGTAGAACTTGGCCTTCGCGAGGAAGGTCTCAATTCTCTGCCCGAGCCAAACTTCTGGGACTTTCTTGGCAACAAGAAAGTTCACAATATCGGCATACCACGGGAGAGAGGCGATAGCAAGGATCGCCTCATCTAGGAAGGTCTCACAAATAGGCTCGATCTGCTCAGAATCCTCGAGATACCCCAATCGGGAGAGATGATTCGCCACCACATTCATGACTCCAGGCTTGTCCTTAATCTCTATATCAAACTCCTAGAGTAGAAGGATCCATCTGGTCAATCTTGCTTTGGCATCCTTCTTTGCCATGAGGTACCTGGTGGCGGTATAATCAGTGAAGATGGTCACTCTAGATCCAATGATGTAAGATCTAGACTTATCTAGGGCGACACTACAGCTAGCATCTCCTTCTCAGTAATGGTGTAGTTCTGCTGAGCGGCATCCAAAGTTCGGCTAGCGTAGTGAATAGCAAAGGGGACTCCATACCTCCTATGTCCTAGCACGGCCCCTACAGTAATATCGGAGGCATCCGTCATGATCTCGAATGGGAGAGACCAATCAGGCGGCTGGAGGACAGGAGCCTCTACAACCAGACTCTTGAGAGTCTCAAATGATGCTAGACACTTATCATCCACAATGAACTCGGTGTCTTTCGACAGCAGATCAGTCAACGGTCAGGCAATCCGGTTGAAATCATGAATGAATCGTCAGTAGAAACCGATGAGCTCCAGAAAAGATCATAACTGCTGCAAGTTGGACGGTGGACTGAGCTTCCTAATAATATCTACCTTGGCCAGATCAACCTCCATTCCCCTGTTGGAGATGATATGGCCAAGCACCGTCCCTTGAGTCACCATGAAGTGACTCTTCTCCCAAGAAAGCACCAGGTGCACCTCAATACATCGTTGGAGGATGCGGTCTAGGTAGTCAAGATAAGAATCGAATCCGTCGCCGTAGACTGAGAAGTCGTCCATGAAGACCTCCAAGCACTCCCCCACCATGTTCGAAAAAAAGACAACATGCACCTTTGGAATATCGCCGGAGTGTTGCACAATCCAAAGGGCATCCGTCTGAAAGCATATGTCCCTAGGTGACAGGTGAAGGTAGTCTTGTCCTGGTCCTCTAGCGCAATGGCCACCTGGTTGTATCCGGAGTACCCGTCCAAGAAACAGTAATGTCTCTTCCCTGCCAGCCTTTCAATAATCTGATTAATAAAGGGCAGGGGGAAATGATCCTTCTTTGTGGCCTGGTTCAATCGTCTGTAGTCCACATAGACCCGCATAGAAGTGGGTACCCGGGTAGCGATTCCTCTCCAAACTCACTGACAATTGTAGTGATGCCCGTCTTCTTAAGCACCACATACAATGGACTGACCCACATGGAGTCGGAGATGGGGTAGATAAAATCGACGCTCCACCATTTCGAGATCTCCTTCATGATAACATCTCGAAGGTTCGGGTTCAGTCGCCGCTGGAACTCACGCGACGGCTTCGCGTCCTCCTCGAGATAGATATGGTGGGAGCACATGGCCGGACTTATCCCCTGGAGATCGGTTACACTCCATCCTATCGCTTTGTGGTTCTTTTCAAGAACCCCCATCAGACGGGATTCCCGCTCTCCAGTCAAATCCGCTGAGATAATGACTGGGTACATCTCATGCTCACCCTTAAGGAACCTATACTTCAGCGATGATGGAAGCGACTTCAGCTCTGGACTACATGGTGCTGGTGGATCTGGCCTCTGAAAGGTCTGAGTGAATGCCACCAAATCTGCATGGGAGAATGAGAACTCTCGCTTGCAGTCTGAATCTGGTGAAGGCTGCTCTGCTGGTGTGTCTCTGCTCTGTGTGGAATCAGCCTCCTTCCTAGTTGTAGGCTCTGTGGAAATCAGACACGGTATCAAGTCATCAAACTCAGCCCAGTCAAAATCTGACTCCGAGGGATCTGTATCAGAATCACAAAAATCTGCCTCATGATCGGGAATCGGCTCTGCTACGTGAGATGTATCTTGGACCAGGAATGCGCTCTCCAAGCTCTCCTCTGATGTCATCTGTGCATCAGCAAACTCTGAAGGTGAGAGGATGGCCTGTGCTGCTGGGTCTGCCCAAACTGCCTCGTCATCTGTGATCACAAAATCGCAGTCCTGGTGGATGTCTCGCCCTGCCTTTGTCATCTGCTCTGAATATGAAGTCAGATCGGAGCAATCTGAATCTCTGGCTCTAGTCTCCTCAATCGTCTCTTTTTGTATACTCTCATCCTCGACGCGAAAGTATACCTTCCCGCTATCATGATCAGACACTGCCTTGGTTGTGGCCAAGAGCGGGCGTCCTAAAATGATAGGTGTATCAGTCACGGACTCAGGGATCTCCATGTCCAACACAACGAAGTCCACGGGGAATTTCAGGCCCTGAATCGTGACGACAACATCCTTCAGCAACCCCTTTGGCCTCTTGATAGATCGATAAGCAAACTGTAGGACCGTCTTGCTCTGTCGTAGAGGGCCCAACTCGAAGCGGTCGAGTAGGGCTACCGGAAGTAGGTTGATCGAAGACCCGTTGTCTAATAGATTACGATCGAACCTCTGCTCCTGAATATGGCATCTGACATACGGGCCCCTGCATCTGACCTCTTGGCTGGTAGATGGTTCTGAATTGGGAAGCATGTGGAGCGAGTGAGCACATGGATCTCTGACTGATGGTTCCTCCTCTTCCTCCGAACTATGGTCCTGTCTTTGAGTGATCTCTGGAAGAGAGGGATGTGCTCCAAGGCCTCCTGTAGAGTCAGCTATATCTGAAATATGTCCATCATATGCTGGCTGAACTCTAGCTGGTGGGACTTTTTTGGGTCTTTTATGGTCCGCTTAGCCAAGCGGGGTGCTTGGGGGAAGGGAACTGCTGAGTCCTTCTCAGATGAAGGTCTAGGAGAGGGTCTGGGTTGCACAAGCATGACAGAATCCACACATACATCATCATGCACCACATGTGGATCGGAGTAAATCAAACCATTTCCTTAATTCACAGAAATGTCCTGAGGTACATGGATAGAAGGAAAAACAAAAGGACTAGCAGTAGTAGTAATGGTGGCTTCAGCACCACCCTCAGCATCTATACCGTGCTTTGGCTCGGCAACAAGTCTGGTGGAATAAATACCACCTCCTCCATCTGGTGAAACGACGGCCTCAGTACCGTCGGCTGGATCAACATCTGCAGTGGCGTCTGTACCACCATCATCATCTCTAGCGGCATCAGCACCGCTTTCCTCCTCGCTTTTTGCTCCTGAAGTAGCATCGAGTCATCGCTTAGACGAGGCGCTGCCTGCAAGCACCCTACCACTCCTAAGTGTAACAAAATCAACATCAAACATGTATGCAGATATATCACCAAGTGAAGCACTAGGAGTGGTAATCTCAGTGAACTCTACCTGCTCAGACTTCCTCTTTAGGCTGTTGGGGTTCAGCTCAATCTGGGCAGGGTTGGAGGCCTTCCCTCTCACAATCTCCCTCATATCCTGACGGAACCCATCCATCTCTTGTCGAAAGGTAGCCTGCTGCTTGGACATGAGGCAGGCTAGATCATCCAATGCGGGGTTATCATAGGTCGACCCATGAGAACCTGACGGATGGCCTCGCTGGTAGTGAGGTTGTTGTTGCTGTCGGTGAGGGTGAGAGGGATACTGCTGATGAGGCTGCTCTCGCCTCCAAGGTTGTCCCTGCTGATAGGGATGAGGACCATGCTACTGGTAGGGGGATGACTGCTGCTGAACTAGGGGCTGGGGCTACTGGTGCTGCTCACGCTGCTGGCCGTACTGGCCACCCTGAACTGGAGGCTGCTGCTAGGAACTGGTGCCTCCGGTCGACCAGCGGAATCCGGGACGATCTCGTCGGATACCAGGCTGGGGTCGATCGTACCAAATCCCGTTGACATCCATCAATGGCTCCAGCTCGTAAGAGGGCAGGGGGAGTACTGCCAAAGGCTGATCCGGTTGATACACCACCATCTGAGTGTCCTGGGATGGTGGCGATTGGACGTACTGCGGTGGCTGCTGGTATGACTCCGCCTGTACAAGGTGAACCTGTCTAGGCTGACTGGAGTGCTGGGACGAGGTACCACTGCTACTCGGATCTCCTCGTGACCTGAGACGGGGCTGAGAAGCCGTCTGTGCCTCCTAGAGACACATGATCTGTGTCTTCAGGTCACTCAGCGTCTGTGCCATCTGGTCGATCTGTGTCATTCCCTGGCACTACTTCTTCTCGATCAGCTCGATCTGGTCCAGCTTCTCGTTGATGATGCCCATGTCGACGACCGTCGACTCGACCTGTGCTGCTACCACTGACGAAGTGGAAGGACCGGCATCGACCCGTGCTATCCTCTGAAACTGCACGACCTGTGGCGGGGGGCATCCCTGAGTGTAGAGTCAGGTCTGGGACATCACGGTGTAGTTCTCAGCCATCTCCTCATAGATGGTCCAGACTTGATCCTCATCCTTGGCGAAGTAGGAACCGCCACAAGAAGCATTCACCAAGCCCTACAGCTTTGGTGTCAGCCCGCAAAAGAAGCTCTGAACTAGGTTCGGCTTCGAGATGTTGTGGCGCGGGCATCTGTCGGAAAGCTCTCTAAACCTCTCCCATGCCTCATGGAACTGCTTGTTGGGGAGCATGAAGAAGTTGCTGATTAGAGCCCTCGCTGCATTGGTCCGCCCGAGTGGATAGTACTTGTTCAAGTACTCGGTGCGGAGCTGCTCCCAGGTAGTCACGAATCTCCCCAAATGCTTCAGCCAGTTGGCTGCTCTGTCGACCAGGGAGAAAGGGAAGGCAATCATCCGAATGGTATCCTCGTCCACCTACCGATCGTGGACGGTGCTGCAGATCATCTCAAAATCCTAGAGGTGGAGATGGGGCTCCTCAGTCGCGAGCCCATGGAAATGGGGTAGAAGCTGAA
Source organism: Ottelia alismoides (assembly GCA_037367405.1). Lineage (NCBI taxonomy): Eukaryota > Viridiplantae > Streptophyta > Magnoliopsida > Alismatales > Hydrocharitaceae > Ottelia > Ottelia alismoides. The sequence continues at coordinate 452,752 of JAZKJV010006663.1, forward strand.
TCATCTGCAGGGGGAACTTGAAGTCTTCCACGATCGCCGGAAGAATGATCCACCGGTGTGTAAGTGTTGATCCAGGGTTGTGTAAGTCCCGCATCGGTCTGGCTGCTGCTGCCAGCTGGACTGGCTCATCAGGCTGATCTGGTATCTCTGCTCCGTCTCCTGCGGGCCTGCACTTCTCACGGTCGGCTCTCATCCTCTCCATCTCTCTCCTCATCTCGACCATGAAAGCCCCCTGATCCCTGATCTGCTGCTGCATCGTCTCGAGGGAAGCTATCAGGTGTTGTTGATCGCACCCTGGTCCAGTACATATGTTTGCTCTGGTCTCGAGCCTCCTGTGCAGTCATCACTGCTGCCGGCCATGGTCTCTACAAAGGAAAAGACCCAAGCTCAGGTGTCGAAATGTAATCATGTATGCTTCTCTATCTGATCGGGCACCTCGGGACTGTCAGAAGAAAGGTGGTCGGGGGGGGGGACGAGATGGAAGCGAACTTGGGTTCGGAGAGCGGGTATCGGCTCTCACAAACCGACCTAGATGAATGGGCTGGAGTGCTCGTAAGCAGTGCAACCATAGGCTGCCTAAGGGACCTTCGACCCATCATCGTGATCTGGCGAGTCGGACAGATGGAATCTGGAAAGCAAAGAGAATGAGACAGATAAACCCCAAATTCACCAATGCGACGCGAGGTGATGACCGTAAGAGTTCAGTCTTTTGTCTTGTTTTTTTTATTTTGGTGATAATACAATCTAATAGAGCGATTAAGCGAGCTGTTGGGAGTCCAATGCCCCCAGGAGACTATCTCGATCCCGAACTAGATCTTTCCCACCCAGTACAAGCCGCGGACTGTTTACTGGCTACCCGATCGACTCGCTCTATCAAGGATATAGCGGTCCACTTTACCGGAAACCAGAGCGATCCTCACTGGAGAACGACTAGCCCAGAAGCAGTAGTTTGAAGAAGGGACGGATATGGCTCTACTTAGTGTGCGGGTCACTCTCTAGCCCAATCAAACCATACAAGGTGGGGGTTATTGTCCCAATGAAAATTTTTTGGTGAAGTGATTTTTAGATTCAATTTGCTTTAGCAATCCCAAATTTTATGATTTTTCCTTTTTAAGTATTTTTCAAGAAAACAAACGCCTAACGAATTTTTCGGGGTCTCCTGATTTGTTTAAGTCCAAAAACATGGGGAGAAGATGAAAAAGCCGATGAGCGAAGAAATCAATGATGCGTGCAGAGTAAGAAATGCACACCTGACTCCAGCACTCTTTACACAGTGTGATCCGTGCATAAATGTAAAGACAGAAAGTAAACTACCAATATGATGCACGAGGAAAACAGCCTTAGACGAAGCAATTTCTAAACGATGAGAACAATAGCTAACGGGTCAACGGGAGGGGTCAGGGTCCGGTCTCTGATGCCGATCGGTGTCGCCACAATGGATCCTGTCGGCGCTGTATACGGCCTCTAGCGGCACATGACCCCTCGAGTGACCAGGTTTAGATTTTTATTTATTAATTAATTAATCAGGTCCAATTAGACTGTTTATAGGAACATGTAATCTAATTAGGCTGGGGTCCTAATTAATTACCGCGCAAACACAAAAAATCCTACGGCTAAGGCTAAATCCGCGTAAATCAGATAAGCAGTAATAAAAGGCGAAAAATCAAAACCGACAAAAATGCGGTGAGGTCCCCCAAGCACACCGGTGCTCGGCGAAACAGACCCCCACAATCACAAGTCTGAACGTCTCTGAGTCTCTGTCCCTTTATTATTACAACAAAATGGTCTGTAGAGAAAAGAAAGCCAAACTAAGCTAAACTACGACTCCCGCACTCCTGCTCGCCTCCTCGCGCTCTCCTGCGACCCTGTAGAGAAGAGAACCACCTCCGGCTTCCGCGGTTGCTTCGGCTTTCTGAGAAAAGCCGCCTCGGTCCTTGGGCCCTCGCAAGAAAACAAACAGAGGTGTATCAGGCCAGATTATTATTAAAATATGCAGAGAAAAAAAATAAAATATATGCAAAAATGGAAATAAACAAATAAATTAAAAACAAATAAAAATAGACTAAAATAAAAAAAATAAAAATAAAACAAAAGAAAATGAAAAAGTCGCGAAAAAAAGAAAAGCCGTGGGAAAAGCCGCGAAACTGAAAACCGAACAAAAACGAAAATAAAAAGACTACTAGGCCATGCTCCACGGCAACGGTGCCATTCTGATGATCGATAAAATCAATCCGAAATCCGAGTGAAGGTAAAATCAATCAAGGGTTGTTGCGACCCGGATCTCGAATCTCAGTCAACAAGAAGAAATCAGACCACCAAAAGAAGTAAAACAATCAAAAATCCGAATAACGGTCTCGCTATTTATTTAACCTGATATAGCAACCAATGTCGAACTCAAGGAGCACGGGTTGGCCGAATTGACCTACGAAGTAATCAAAAATAAAATAAAATAAAATAAAGAAATAAAATTTTGGTGGATTTTATATATTATATATTTTTATGATTTTTAATTATGAAAAAAATTTAAAAAGATGGCAAAAAGCACACAAACAATAATTTATTAAACACTCAAACCAACTCAGAAAATTCAAAAAATATTATTTTTGTGTTTTATATATTTTTAAGTGTTTTTGGTAATTTTTTCTTAATTTTATAATTTTTAGTTGATTTTATAAAAATCGAAAAAGGGCAAAAACAAAGAACTAATGTGCAACCAGATTTAAAAGGCTAATTAAAAATATATAATTAGCCTCTAAAAATCAGAAGGCAATTTTTATGAAAATAGAAATAAAAACTAAGCTACAGAAACCAAAATTGCATTTTTTTTTTTTTAGGATTTTTAATAATTTTTAAATGGTTTTTTGGGTTTTATATTTATTTGGGGTTTTATAAGTTCAAACAAGATGAAAATTGGACTGAAGCTAAAAGACACTAAAATAAGCAATACCTAATTGTTTATAATTTTTGGAGGGGTTTTATATTTTTAGTTGATTTTATAAACCAAATAGCAACAAAAATAAGGATTTTTGATTTTTTAAAATAGCAAACAGTAATAAAAATATCCCAAAAAATTTGTGAGATTTTTACACAGTAGCAGGAGCCACGTATCCAAATTTCACAAGATTTAGAGTTTATTTGATATTTTAATAAAGCAATACAAAAGCCACAGCACACAAGAACCTACATGAAAGACAAATAAGAGGGCTAAAATGAAACACGCGCGAAAAGTATAAGGGCTACAGTGTAAATTTTACACAAAATCAACACATGTTCCAATTCCAGTACGCACAGGGGTATATATGTAAATATCCAAACTAAAGATTCATTCCATAACAGTTAGAAAACCCAAGCCCTGATCATGCAATTAACCCAAACCCCACGTGACAAAGCATGTGAGTCCACACAATAAGGACTGAAACACAAATAACATAAACTACATGTCCTACTATGCAATTTGTCCAAATATGCTGATTTATTCAATAGACTAAACAAAAACTAAAAGAAAATGTAGGGAGTCGGGCGCAAGTTACCCAGCCACAGTGCGTGTGGGGCGTATGAGGGTGACGTGTTGGGCGGTGAGTGGCTGGCATGTGTACGGCTCCGATGACGCCTCCTGGAAGATCCAATGGTTCTAGCACGAGGATGAACATGGGGTGCACGTGGCCGTCAGATCATGGATCTGGCGGCCTGACAGTGGCAGGTGACGAGCAGCTCAAATGATAACTGGAGGTGAGCCGTGATCAGACGATGGAGAAGATGTCTGGAAGAACACCTCCTAGATGAACTTCACCGGCAAGCTGGAGCGGCTATATGCGTTTTATGGATGACCGGCAAGGGGGCTTCGACGCGCCTCGTCACTCTGTGTCTGATGGTGGTGGTCGATGAAGCTTCCCACGGTCAGATCCCCTGGCAAGGGAGGAGGGACCTGGGCGGCTCCGGCGAAGGATGGAGGATGACTGAGGGAGATATCTCGCGCTTATTTACCTGCAAAAGGGATCTCGTGCTCGGAGGAAGTCTCCAGCATGGGTTATTGGAGAAAAAGCAAAGGGAAGTGAGGTGGGTAGGCGAAGGGAGGTTCCGGCAGAGGTGGCGGAAGGAACCAGACCCGATCTTGGCTCGGGTAGCCAAGATCGAGGTGATCAGATCGTGGAGGAAGGGTGACGATGAGTCGAGGCATCTATCGATACATTGCGGGTGAGGTGTTGGGGCTCCGGCCACTGGGGCAGAGCTGGCGGAGCGAAATATGAATGATTAAAGCAACTCGACGAACTAGAAGCAAAGGAAGCTACCTTACGGTTGGACGCGTCTAGGCTAGAGCTGCTGGGTCTCCTAAGGTCTTCGCCTCGATGGAGCGACACCTCCAGAGGCTCTATCTACGCCAATGGTCGTCGGACCTAGGGAAAACGCCTCCAAATCCTCGCTGTGACACCCTCAATCGCTCGCTATCACTCAAGTATGAAGGTGGAGGTCACTGGGAATGAAAACAAGAGCCAAAGGTGCGTGAAATGGCGGAAGGAGGCGAGGCTATATAGCGCTGCAGGTCCAATAAGAGAGGAGTGGAGCACGCAATCCGATGCACGGATACCTAGCAAGAAGGTCGGGCGTGAATCCCGGATCAAAGGATTGCAATCGGAGCTAGGGGTTTAGGAAAATGGTTGCCGGATCAAGTCTGCATAAATGGGAGAAGTCGGGTCAGTATGAGGATCCGCAAGGGGTATGGTCCTGGTGGGGAGTGTTGACCGGGGGCCAACATCCCCTGTGGACCAATCAGAGCGTGCCGTTGGAAAAATATTTGGAAATTCTAAATAAAATAGAAAAATGTGTTATTTCGAAATATTTACAAAATGAAAAGTGTTTATTTATTTTCAAAGTATATTTTTATGATTTCTATTTATTTTTTTGAAAAATAAATTATGTATATACATTATATTATTATATACAGGTATATGTACCTATGTATTTTTATTTTTAATTTTAATTATTTTATTTATGTACAATTTTTCCAATTTTATATTTTATTTATTTACATCATAAAATTTGGAATATATAATGATTTTTATTAATTGTTTACAAAAGTAAAACAAATAGGTCTTTTATTCATATATATATGGTATATGTACATTGAGGAGAGTGGAATTATTTGTTTGTATTTCCTTTTATTTTTCCCATTTTTATTTTATTTTTATAAATATATACAAAATATGGGGAACACATAAATATTGTTATTTTTAGAAAATAAAATATTTACACTCAGAGGGGGTTTATGTAAAAGGCTGAGTCACCCTATCTCTCTCGACTTATTTTATTTTGCGGTCAGGCCCATGTGGAGCCCTTCCTTGGGTTCAGGTCACTCAATATTTATTCTAAATATTTTACTCTTTTTCTTGATTTATTTATTCTTTTATTTGTGCACAAAAACATTCTAATTATGAGTATTTACACAATGCATGGTTTTTGATAATTTATTTTATTTACAAACATATGCATGGTGTTTTGCAAAGGTTTTAGATAAAATAAAAGAATAAAGAGTGATGAATGAGGATTCATCACCCTCATACAATGTCCAAATGGGTCTACTCATTTTTTATTCAATGCACGTTCATTTATCTACAAAACAAGACCAAATTCAAAAGAATCAGAGTCCATTTGTAAAAAATGGGTTTTGGGACCTAACTGTGCATTATACATATTTGTTGATTTTGACTTATCATTTCATGTGCCTATCCCACTCATTTTGATTATTTTATTTTTATTCAACATTTCATTTCATGCTTTAAGAAAATACTAAAATAAGAATCCAAAAATGTCATAAAAGCAAAGAAAAAGACCAATCCTGACTCGATCATTTAACTTGATCCACTTGTACATAATTAACTTCTCTAATTTATCTAACCTGATTAAAACCCAAAAAATTACAAAACAAATCACATTTGAGTCCATTACATCATTTCATAGCATGTTTGTTTTGTGTATGCATTTATTTGTCTTCAAAAAATCAAATAAAAATTACAAAGGTAAAAATTGGTATTTTATATACATAAAATATCACAAAAAAATCATATCTTCCATTCAATATTCCGTTTGCATTTGAATCCTTCATGAGCATTGTAGATCATAATTAAAGGCACACTTTTTGTGTTGAACACTTTTGCATTTGAGTCCATTTGCTATTTTTATGTATTTATCTCTGCATTTTAAGCATTGGTCAACGTCCCTGGTCAAAGTCCTCCATGTGGCGTGTTCTCAATGGAGCCACTAGGCTCCTGGTTCCTGACCGCCTTCTCTCCCCTTGTACTAGGAACGTGTTTGACGTCACCCCTCCACTTCACGTGCCGTACACAAGAGGTCTCCTTGTGTAGATAGCAGCGCCGATCTCCTGCACCTCCTCTTCCCTCTGCTGCCACTGGTGCTGTCCAACACCGCCTCCTCATCTTGTTGCATCTTCGACCGACAAACCTAACCAACCTTATCCTGTCGCCCCTCCTCATCATCTCTAACAAACCCTATTGCCTTCAATACCAAACTCTCTCCCGATCAAATCAAACCACCTCTTAATCCCTTCTCTGATCTGCACACTGCTAGCTACGAGCAGACCCATCATCCATCTCTTGCTAACACCCTCTTCTTATCCTATCCTTCCCAACCAACCCATCCAGGAACTTTTCCTGGTCCCCCTATTACCCATCGCCTAATGACCTTATTCCCACAACCGATCCATTAGCCTTTCCCCCTGAGAAACCCAATGCCTCTCCTCTTGCCCTATTTAATCCACGACTGAACTCTGGTTAAATGCATCTACCATATCTGAGTTTAGACCAGAGAGAGAGAGATAGTCGATAGGTGGCTGGTGACAGCGGCCACCGCCTCAAGCGAGAACTCCTCTTCGGAGAGATCTAGAGGGACTTTACCCTTGTGTTGTTGCTCCTTCTTGCAAGGATCATCATATCCTCCTGTATCCTCGCTGCCACGGTCGAGGTGACCATCTGGAGAGGCGACCAAACCCTCCTATCTCAGGCGAAAACCCCTTCATCCTTTTCTTCTTCTACATCCCACATCTCGATTCTTCTCTTCAATTTGGAACCCGTCGCTCCAGATCAATATCTTCACCTCTAGAATCTCCCAACTTCTTCTTCTTTCTTCTCGCAGACAAAGCTCCGCCCCATTCTTCTCATCACAACATGAAGCACCTAGGTCCAAGCCACCGATCAGACGGAGAATAAAGACCTCCTAGGTGAGAGCTACAGTCGACATACGATCAAGAACATGGCACATCTGGGCCTCTCATCTTCACCCAAATCGTAATCACAATATCATGTTGCACCGAACGACTTCAAATTATTCCCGAGCCAAACGCACGAGCTAAAAGCTTCAGGTGTGCCTAAAGCACCAGGGCCCACACATGGAGGCTCAGAGCTCCAGACCCACCGAGCCAGCCCGCCCCTACCCTCATGTGCACTCCACGTGAGGCTCAAGTAAAAGTATGGCCGACCCCCCGACTTTCTAGAATCCACATAAGGCCCCGGTCGTGTGCGTTGCATGCGTGATCTTAGGAAAATAGCATCCAGCTTTGCTCAATTCCAGGAAATTCCAAGAATACGCTAGTATGGGGTAAATTGCAGAAAGAACCAATGGCCTTTGCAAATTTCAGAGAAGTCCATTCTAGGGCCATAACTTCGAACTTTTATTAATTTTATTTACTATTTCATCCCTGGAACTTCAATTATTCATATCTTATGCATTATTTATCGAATTTTCAGATTCTTGGTGTAGTTGCAATCCTCATCTCATTATCTACTATATAAAACACTAAAATTTTGACAGTTTGCCATTAATTATTTGAGGAGATCATTTCTTATATTATGAGCACAATTATTCTTGATCTTGATTTCTTTTATTGCTCAAGAATTTGTGATTTGATAGGGGATTTGTTTGGGAGATTCATTTTATTAAGTGAACCATTCATTAAACCAGCGGGGTGCTTGAATTTATTTTGTTAGCTTGGATCGATCACTTGTTGCTTGCTCTTGTGCATTCACGTTGCGTATGTATTGATCATTCTTGCATCATATTATTTAAAATTCATTAAAACCACAAAAAATATTGTGTTTATTTATTTGTTTCTCTTTTACCAATACAACATAGCATTATTTCTCTGCATTAAAATTATTTTGCAAATTCATGCATTATGTTTCTTTTTTAATTAATTACATCTTTAATTAAAAACCCATAAAGAATAAAAAAATATCAAAACAACTAAAATTGAAAAACTAATTTATTAGATTATTTAAAAATTCATTCTAGACCCTAATAATAACTTCTCGACTTCAACCTTGGGACTTACCCATGTAAAATAAATAAATTCAATCACATTGAGACTTGATTATCAATATCATTTCTCGGTGTGATCGTTGTTGATGAATCGCTAGATTTCCCATCTACAACAAACCGTCAAATGACAATGCTATTGGGGAGGTATACGATTTAGGATTAATTTTTAGGTAATTTATGTTTTAGGTTTTTTCTATGCCCGAGTAGTATGACCCCTGTCGTTCTCTATTTATTTTCTTTGTTTATTTTTCTCAGTATTTTTTTCTTTTATTTTTGTATATATTTATGTGAACATCTCTCTAATATTTGATCTCTTATTTTAATGCGAGGTACCTGGTGGAGTTGGAGTGTCTTTATCAGAAGCTAGCGCAACTCAGAGCGACTGGAAGCGCAGAGAATTATTATTTTTGGAGAGAGAGTTCAACTTTCATTTTTGTAATTATTTGCAATAATTTATTTCCAGCGGCCTTCATTTGAAGACTTGCGCTTGTACCGAGACTGACACTTTTTGTGGTGATTAACGTAGTCCTAGAATTGCACCACACAATTAGAGCTATTAGGTTTATTCTTGTGCTCGTAGGACTAGGTTCATATGCTCACTTTAATTAGACACAATAGATCAAATCTCATTTAGCGAAATTAAATTAATCTATCACTCGCTAATAGAAATTCTTATTCTAGGAGCAGTTTTCTAGTACATACATATAGATTAAAATTTCAATTTTATTTAGCATCCTGCACGGAGATTGTGGGGAAATACTATAAGAATTCTAACTCTGCATTCATCATCGGGTTTTCCGCTGCATGACTTTTTTCGATACTCCCTTGGTTTTCATTCACATAGGATTAAAGGAAATTGAAATCCCCATGAGACGTGTATTGATATCCACTTAAATTCAAAGTGATAAATGTATCAAAACAAGGGGACTGCTAACGTTATTGACTCATTAAAAACTAGATAAAATTGAACATCATTATTTGTGGGAGAGGAATCCCATCAATGTACGCAAAAAATATTGAGCTTGTTGAGAGATGAGGACGCATCGCTAGGATAATGCCCAAAACCCACATTTTAATCTTGCATAATTGGACTTGTATTTTGTTCTATCACCAATTTAAAATCAAGTAGATACTCAGCCAAACTTTCATAGCCTTCATTGTGTGAGTTGATGAATTTTGGGGTTTGCATTTCTTATTAAGTTGTGTGCGTTCAAAGATAGTGCACTTGCACACACAAATCGAGGTTTTGCTAATCATCTTCAACATCCTTTTCGAAGAAATCAGAATTTTGGCATTCATACCCAGACTCCATGGGTAACGCTTACATGACAAATTCCCAATCTTCATCCCCACACTCACTTCAGAAGAACCCCTTCTTAGAAGAGGTTCCTCCCTAGCCATCAGTCCTCCCTCCCACACATCCACCCTCGGTTGAGATTTTGAGATACGATCCACTCTTAGAACTAAACACATATTATGCATACTCAATGGAGAGAGCAAATTCGAGGATAAACATGGGCGTAACCGACTTTGACAAAAGAATACAATACCCGATTACGTTCGACATTTTCTTTGACAATTCACTGTTTAGACCATCCTCTACTGAGGATGACTCTCATCCTGAGTACATTCACATTTTCTTTGACCACACACAAGACACCTAGAGTCAAGGAAATAATACTCATGACCAGACCCCCGACACCAAGAATGACTACTACTTAACTCATGATTTCATGTTGGAGTCACGACATGAAGAGTACGATCACTCGTCTTCAAGTCATGAGATGATATCAGATGAAATATCTCAGACCAATCATATAACCGATGCTTTGACAGAAAATCTTGACAATATCATCTGCAGAGTACAAGACATGATAAATAACCAAGGAGAATTGAGAACATCACAAGGCAAACCCGAGACACATCATGTGCAAAATTTTCACACAAAAACACCACACACACCTGACTAGTCCACTAACCATCTTACTGACTCCAGCAAAAATTCAAAAAAAATTAAAAAACCAGAAAATTCAAAAAAATTGGACAACATAGATATGGAAGCATTTTGCAGAAGCCAGATCTTAGAGCTTCAATTAATCAAGGCCATATAGTATGTACCCAATCTTAAGAGATTTGTGAAGAGTCGATTATAACCAAAGAAGAGATCTCAAACCGAAATGGTAAGTTCAATGGTGTTGACCCAAAATAGAAAAAAACCACAAAGTCAGACGGTTAACCAAGGTGACTTGTGAAATTGAAAATACCAAGTTTACTCATGTTCAGATTGACGAAGATTCCACCTTGAACATCCTACCAAAGTCCGTATTTGATCGATTTGTACTCAGACTGCTCAAAAAGTCTAGAGTGATCATTCAATTTTCTGACCGATCCACCAAAAGATCGAGAGGAATTATTCCTGTCATCATGAACTTCCAAGGTGTCAAACATAGAGTTGACTTCATTGTCCTAGACATTGATCACCAAGGAGAATTATCTAAGTCTCCAATCATTTTAGGAAAGTCGTTCCTTGCTTTTGCAAAGGTGACTATCCACTGTGAGACTCAAGACATTAGATTTCCGAACTAGACCCAAAATGATCAAAGTCTCAAGGATACACCTTACCCTGAGAAAATCGAACAAGAAACCCATAGTCGTGACATAGAGGAGACCACAGAGCCAAACCCTCTACATGACCAAACCTCTCCACAAATCACAGACATGACCCAAGGAGAGATATCTTATGGGATGACCCAAGGAGAGATATGACGACCCAAGGATACTTGTCGGGGATACAAAGGTGAAGGAGACCTACCTGGAAAAATCTTGTTCACCGCACCGATACACAGTTATTTTGGATTGCCTTGATCATTACTGTGATTCCACACAAGCGAAGCTGATTTTGAGCACCCCATACACACCATACATGAGACATCCACTGACCAGGGAAGAATATTACAATGATTATTCATTTGATTCAGACCCGATTGTCAGCATCTCACCTCTTGGATAGCTGCCAAAAGAGACAAACAGGACCATATTGGCCCATCCCAATAAACCGGTTGCTCTATCCTCTAGTCGCTTAATTAATAAGAAGAAGGATAACATTGATTCCTCAAGGATTTCCCCAATAGCCGTATCATTCTCATCTTCCTCTTGATGCTTCATGTTCTATAAAACCGACTAAGAGAGTTACCTTCGACATACCTGAGAAGGAATTTTATAAGGATTCCTTGTGAAGAACAAATCAGGAGGTCAATATGAGTGATCCTAGTTCAGATGCTCTGGAGCCTTATTGGTGCAAGCAGTCATATGTCGACCCAAGTTGCACTTTCCCCACCCCTCACTATTATTCTTCTAGGGCCAACTCCCCTGGTCCCATTCGATACACCAGAACAATTTGTTATGCTCAGTCCGATACTTGTTTATGAAAGTATTCATTCGAGGATGAATCATTTAACCCTACTGAGTGAACTTTGAGAAAGTAGCTTAGGAACATGAATAGTTGGAGTACCTCAACCTTTAAGTATTATTCTTGTGAGGACAACTCTGACGATGGCTGTGAAACTTCTACTTTGCCTTCTTTCTATCATTATTCCCTTCCACCACATGTTTCTAAAAAGATCAGCCATAAGCCTCCTTGATCATCACCCATATTTCCTCCCACCCCATCAGTTCCCTTATACATCTTCTTCATATACCTATGCAAAGGACTAGGTATAGAGGTGGGATCGATGCCATCTGTATTCACTCATCATTCTATTCCTCACTAATCCGTACTCACTATTTTATTTTTATTTTCTTTTTCACTCTCTTACACTTAGCTCGAGCTGTGGCTTCTTTGCACTTTTTGTGCTATGAGGACATAGAACTCATTAAGTATAGGAGGGTGTGTATATATTTTATACACATTTTACCCATAGTTTGTACTTTCGCGTAAGTCTATATTTATGAGGTGGGTAACTTTAAAAAATAATAATTAAAAATCTTTCTTTGGTAGAAATTCTTACTACTAGGCTTAAAAATGAGTGTCTACTTTTCAGTAAGAGAACTATGGTCTCCCATCGTAGAGTGGGTGGTTAAAAGACAACACATCTGGCACAATCTTGAAGGTAGCCGTCTAACGTTCTGTACTTTCACCCATACTAGATGAAAGTGCATGCAACTATACATATGAGCTTGGGACAGTCATTATTTCTCTAAAAAAACTTTTGAACTTCTTTTTCACTCTTTCATATCATCCTTTCAATAAAAAAAAGTGTTTGCATTCTGTATATGCACTTTATCCAGCATTTCATGCATATGCATTGGTGGGTTCTGAACCGAGTTATGAGCAGAAATCGAGATGGGTCTTTACATGGCCTTAGTACACCTAATTTTTAGAGTAAATTCACTAAGAAATAATCTTTTAAGAAGCTTCAGGTCTTTGAATTAATTCTTTGAGTTCCACGTGACAAATTGTAGACATTGACTCTTAGTGTCTAACATGGTCGCCTCATTCTGGGTACTACTCTGAATAGGGAATTAATCTGTACTCCCGCACTATGCACTTAGCTCAACTCAGATATGGTGTTGGAAGATTGTGTATCTTTCTTGGTAGCATGGACATCAAAAGATCGAAGTACGGGTTGAAATAAAGTTTCGAACGAGAGATGGATTAATGACACAATTTTTTTAAGACATCAAAACATGTGCAGAAAGAAAGATTCTATATCTGTAGGGGCACAAAAGATCCATGTAGAGCAACCAAAAATCCAAATAAAAAGATGCCAAGTACAAAATAAATATTTGACCAAAAAGGTCCGAGCTTTAGAAAACCTACAGATATTTGTAAAGACTTGGCTAAACTGCCTGGCTTCACAAGGAGATGTGGCTACACTAGCCACACTCTAGTTATCTTCTTATTCTTCTACCTTCTTCCCCCTTGGATTGTGGACACAACACGTACCTGAATATAGAAGGAAATACCTGACTCCTCGAGGATGAGTTATTAGAGGAGAGGTTTCCATGGTAATCTGGCATTCTTGATGGGACGAGCTAACACCTTTCACACACATGGGATAGTTGTTCAATGTTCATGGGGTATGCTTTGGGAGGAGGATTGATCTAAGATGTCTTCTGAGCCGAAACTGTTATAATGATGTGTAGAACTTGGAGGCTATTGATTTTAAAACCCTAATTCTCATAGGAGTTCTGCCAAACTATTTATCCAAAGGTCAGTTCTAGCTCCATTTTCACCTTATGCTCATGATCTTGGTATGGAACCCAATCTCATTTCACCTCATTTCATCTTTAGTTGCTTGGGGACAAGCCAAGTTTAAGTATATGGGGTTGATGAATATGTGATTCATCACTCTCATTACCTAAAAATAGAGCTTCGTCCCGAGAATTTAGGATCATTTACATGTTAACTTCATAAAATTAACATTCATACAATCATAATTAATTTGCAGAAATTAGTATCCATTTCTGCATTCATAATCATCTGCATATTTCACCTAAATTTAGGTATTTTTAATTTATTAGTACTAACTCCAATTAATATGAAACTAACTTCATTGTGTACATATCACTAACTTTAATCGATAAAAAATCCTAAAAATTTCTATCTTGTACATATGTGAAATGATCTCAAATCCTTCTTTCAGAAAAGACATACGGAAACACTGATATCTCTCTCATACAGTGTCCAAATGAACTCTACTCACTTTTTATTTAATGTACATTGAATTATCTACAAAACATGACCAAATTCAAAGAATCAGAGTCCATTTGTGAAAATTGGGTTTTGGGACCTAAATGTGCATTGTACATATTTGTTGATTTTGACTTATCATTTCATGTGCATATCTTACTCATTTTTATTATTTTCTTTATAATTTTATCATCTCATTTTGTGCTTTAATAAAATACATAAAATAAAATATCCAAAATATCGTAAAACAAAGAAAAAGACCAATTTTGACTTGAGCTTTCTAACTTGATCCACTTATACATAATTAACTTACCAAATTTTTCTAACCCATTTAAAACCCAAAAAATCCAAAAAAAAAATCACATTTGGGTCTTTTACATACATAAAATATCACCAAAAAATCATATCTTTCATTCAACATTCTGTTTGCATCTGAGTCCTTCATGAACATTGTAGATCATAATTAGAGGCACATTTTTTGTGTTGAGCACTTTTGCATCTGAGTCCATTTACTATTTTCATGTATTTATCTCTACATTTTAAGCATCAGTCAACATTCCTAGTCAAATTCCTCCATGTGGCATGTTCTCAATGGAGACAACTGGCTCCTGGTTCTAGGCTACCTTCTCTCCCAACGTGTTAGGCACTTAGCTGACATTACCCCTCCGCCTCACATGCCCTGCACATGAGGTTGCCTTGCGCAACTAGCAGCGCCGAGCTCCTACACCTCCTCTTCCATCTACCATCGCTAATGCCGTCCGACACCGCCTCCCTCTCTTGCTGTACCTTGATGAATCCACATTTCATCATCTTTATTCTATCATTTTGGCACCTAAAACCCTAGCAAATGCCTGTAAATACCCTTAAATAGAGCATCTTAGCATCCATGCATGTGCATCTCAACAGTGTGTAAATTGCTGTAATTAAGGCCAAAAATAATAGAATAAATAAAGAAAAGAAAAAGAATAAAATATTGTAAATATTTTATGACTCAAAACCCCCGAGACCTAAGCATCTTGATGAATAGGTCGACAAGGAATAAAGTAGGGGGAGATAAGGTCAGAAATACAGTGTAAATACCTATACAATCTATTCATTCTTTATTCATTTTGGGACCTATTTTTGGTTCCACTTTTTGTACATCAAATAAAGAAACTTTGTACATGAAAGTTGTAGATAATTTTATAAAGAAAAATACAAAATTGATTTCACAGAAAAATAATGTACAGATAAAAAGTTATGGTCTGAATAAAAATCCAGAATGCCAACTTCCCAGACCCGTATCTCACAAACGACAACTCCAAATGCAGCGTACTCACCTTTAATTGTATATAGAAGAAAATAATCTATCCAATGGCGGTGGTTTCGCATTTGGCGGAGGTACGGTTTGAAAGTTGAGTTTTGGACCCCCATTGTACACTTGTACTGAATGAAATATTCAATTTATTCTTAATTCATTATTTATTCATTTTTGATATTTTTATAATTTTGTAAATATTACTTATACTATATATGTGCATTAAAATTGAAATAAAATGCAAAGAAAATTAAAAATAAAACACTTGTATATTTTCAATACATTGGTATACTGCCTATGAACATACCTATACAACATACACTTGTATTTTATTAAATACACAAAACATATCAGAAAAATAAAAGAAAAATAGATTTATGTATCTCAAAGTATTTTATAATTTTTGAAAATAATAAACAAAAAGAATAAAATTGGAAATACCAAAATAAAAATAAAATATCAAAATACATAGGTGTTATACCTATATAGGGTTAAAAAGGTAACTTATAAAAATAAATCTCATAAAAATAAATAAAAATCGGAATTAAATACTACATAAAATTTTGAACATTTTTTATTTTATAACTTTTATCTAATTCAACCATTTAATATTTTTTTTTTGAATTAATAAATGATTTTTCCAGGGTTTTTCCTGGTTGGTCCACGTGGACCAACCAGGTGCAAACCCTAGTTGACTTCGGTCAACTGGGTGACCTAGACCCTGTAGGCTTTGTCAGAACCACTTTTGACCCCATCTTCTCCATTTTTTCGAGGCAAGAGCTTTCACCCTTTCGATTCGATTTCTTCTGAGATCCTCTTCCTCGTTCATCCCTCTTGCCCGCCAGATGATTGCATCGGGCTGTGCATCAATGGGGTGCTCCAGGCCCCTCGATCTTTCCACCCATTCGTCAACCCCTTAAAACTTCGCCCTTGACCTAATTTGAAAAGGGAACCGCATTTCATCCAGTTTTCCCCCCTCTTTGGAGTCGCTCAGAGTGGTGGAGGTGACAGCTCCAAGTTGCACCTTCGAAGAGGCGGAGTTGAGCAAGCTGGGCGTGTTCCACCATCACCTCCGGCGGTCAACCCCGTGAGGTATTCTCCCTCTGGCCATTGGCCATCGAGGCTGCCATTCATCCCATTTTCCTCCCCATTTTATTCCTGTTAGTTCTAGGATTATTTCCCCCATCTTTCTGAGTCTAATCGATCACTCCATAGTCTAATCGATCACCTCGCCGGAGCGCAACTCCGGCGAGTCCCTATCGCACCTCCATGTTCATCTCGAGAGCCACCCGAGGTCGAGGCATTTTGCCCTCGACCTCTCCAACGTTTTGGTGCAGGTATTGAAGTACATCGAAGCTCCTGGAGCTATTTTGCCCTCTCGCCGGAGCACCTGGAGCCTCGCAGCTCCGCCACCTCCGTGCGAGAGCACCGGCGTCCGCCGGTGGATTTTGAAGCCTCCAGACGTCAGCCGACACCTGCAGGAGCATCCTCGGCTACCTTGCAAGCTCCAGCGTCGCCGTGGTCGGCTGGAGGAGCTCGGAGAAGTTCGCCAGACCGGAGATCCTCCGTGTTCTTCCATCGACCTCCGGGACCGTCGGATCAACGAGGAGCGTCCAGATCGTGCTGCAGCCGTTAGATCTCCCCACGTGCCTACCGTTCGATCGTCAAAGGAGATCTAATCTCGGCCGCACGAGCCCAAGCGTCATCGACCGCTCAGGACACGCCACGTGGATAAGTGGTTCGCATCCAGCCGTTGGAGCGCATCTCGTCGCCCAGCCGTTGGATGCGTGCCACGCGTCATCACCAGAGCGCCGCGTCGAGGGTATTTTGCACCATCACCCTCGCCATTTTTGTATTTAATATTTAGTCTTTAAACTTTTGTCTGTAGCGTAGATATTTTGTAATATTTGCAAAGAGACCCACCGTACTTTATTTATTTACGTTTAGGTCCCTCGCCACGTCACCTCACGTGACCAGTTCACGTGAGGTGTGGGCATTTTACAGAGGCACCCTTGGGCGTTTGTTTATTTCGTTTCAGTCCTGAAATTTTCAAAGCATGTGTAATATTTTGGGATATTTTGCAAAGTGACCCCCAGGTTTTCGCTATATTGCGTTTTGGTCCTTCCCAGGCGCGTGCAAGTCACGCGCCCTGGTGGGTAATTTGTAGGCGTGCCCTGGCGGTTCTTGTAATTGCTTTTTGGTTCCAAAAATTAAATATATAGTGTATATTTTTGTGGAAAATCGCATGTATGCCCCTGAAAGTTTTGAATATTGCATTTCTACCCCTGCCAGGACTGTTTAATGTTTGGATGTTTGTTGGATTTATTTGAGTGATCATTTTAACCCCAAAAATTCCACAAAAATAGACTTAAGTTCCTGGATGAGTATACTTTCACGCCATATATTTAGTTTTTGATTTTATTTTATTTTCCTATTTATTAAAAATCAAAAACTCTCATTTTGTGTACTGTCTACCTTAGAAAATACCAAAAAAATATTAAACCATCTCCAAAAATTCCAAAAAAATTACCTAGTGTCTATTTTGTCCTACTTTAGTGTCAATCCAAAAATCATTAAAAATTTCAAAAGAAAAACACTAAAAATCTCAAAACACTTAAAAACTTCAAAAAAATATAAAAAATAGTAGAAAAATCCAAAAAATATAAACTCAGCTTCTGTTTACTCCTGATTTTGTTACTTTTATTAGAAAAATAGTGTGAAACATTTTGGCTACTGGTTGGTATTTTTAGATCTCATTTTATTCCCAGCCAGCCCTATTTCCACTGTTTTACCCTATTTCAGTAATTAAAAATATCAAAAACATCTTGAAAAACCCCCAAAAATCACAAAAACAGTAAAAAACCCTAAAAAGATTAAAAATATGTTGTTTCTGAATTTTTGAGCATTTTTGTGCATTTTTATAAATATTTTACTTTGCCTTGTCTTATATTGCCTTTACTTTCCAATATTGAAAAAGAAACAAAAAAAAATATAAAATATAAATTATAAAAAAATCAGAAAATCAAAAATCAAAATACAAAATTGAAAATTAAATTAAAAATAAAAAAAAATTTAAAAATTGAAAACCCACAAAAATTGTAGTTGCTTGATTGCTTAGTGTAGACACTTCACACACTCACATATTTGTGCATTCATTTGCTTGGACTATACTGCTTGCTCCCTGTGTTCGAACTCTCTGCATACTTGCCCTTTACATCATTTGTGCAGAGTTAAAAATAAATTTTAACTCCACATTTATTTCTAATTATTGATTTTTAGTGTGGGTTAATTGTTGATCTTAGCAGGATTTAGCGTGGTCAACACACGACTGAGTTCACGCTTTGTGCTGAACTTAAGACCACCTATTTTCGGCTAAATCAAATGGCGCCGTTGCCGGGGAGCAACAGCTTGTAGTTCACTTTTTGTCTGTTTGTGTGATTGTTTACCATAGCAGCATTTTTCATCTCTCATATTTTTGACATATCTTATTGAGCTATCTGACCATCTCTTCTTTGTCTTCTTGCGAGGGACCGCGGAGCGAGGCGGATCGCCTAGGCGACTGACGCAACCTTGGGACGTGGAGCCGGCTTTTCTTTAGCCAAGCCGGCAGGAGAGAGCGAGGAGAGTGAGAGAGAGTGATTAGTTAGCTTTTATTTTATTTTGTGAGAGAGTGATTCTATTTAATTTGTAATAATACAGGTACACTAGGACTTGGACTTGGACTTAGACATTCGGGCCTAACTTCCGGGTGTTTGTTCACCCGGGGGCTCACCGCAGTTTTGCCGCGTTTTCATCGTTGTCATTTTCCGGTTTTGTGTTTATTTTTCATTTTCTTTTGTGGATTGAGCTCCTAGATCTAGGTCCTGCTTGACTCGAGTAGAATAGGTCCAAACACTTAATTATCTTTGCATGCTCCTATAGTTACGTTTTGGACTTAGACTAATTAAACAGTTAGCGAGTAGCTTCCAAATCCACGCGCCGCGAGCTCACGCCCGAACAAGCGCTTTCTCCTACTCCAAATGTGTTGGGCAGAGGAGGGGTGAGCCAAGACCGGACACTCGGATTAGAAGTTATTAGCTAGCTTGTGGTTCTATCGCTAGCAGTTGCCTGTTCTAGGACGATTTCCGTTGCATTTCGCCATATAGCTTAGGTTTAAAATATTCTGTTTTGCATCCCGCATGGAGAGAGCTGGGATTCGCTGTAAGTCTTCTTACTTTGCACGCATCATCTAGGCACAAAGGTGAGATTTCCACCTTGGTGTCGACTTGCACGGCTTTTCCGACTCTATTCTCCCTCTGTTTTTGGACAAAGTAGGATAAAGGAAAAAATACAAAAACGTTAGGCGCTTGCTTGAATTGACTCAAAAGAAGCGATAACACCAAAAAAAAAAAATTAAAAAAGGGACTGCTAAAGAAAACTTGACCAAAATAAAAACGGTAATTGGATTCATTGCTTGGGGAGAGTAACACCCTCACTTGTTTTCAGGTTGCATAGGAAGGTTTCCTTCCCAGTGAGGTGAGCGCTTCGTAAGGATTAGAGCCCAAAACCCAACTTGTGGCTGCCTTGTGTATCGCCTGGATTTCCGAAGTATTGGCGCTACTATCGTACGTAGTCGAGTAGGACTTGGTCGCCATTGGTGACTCTCTATTGTGAGAGCACCGACCTTGTCCGAAGTACAGAGCTTAGGCCACGCCTTCACGGGTGTGTCTGTCTCACCGGCTGCGTCCGAGTAGGACCTTGTACGCTCACGGGTGATTCCGTTGCGAGCGAGGTCCGAAGTATCGGTTTCGCCTATCGGCTTCCTCCCTCTTTTCTTTGGCT